>OX451741.1:1233854637-1234329637 GCA_948472305.1 Vicia faba | reverse complement strand
TGGAAAGTAAACACAAAACATATACAAGTAAATATAGACAAGTTTATGTACACATTCTATACAACATATACATTAATTAAAAAACTCAAAAACAAAGAAACTATCGTAATGTAAAACAATAAACACCAATCCCCGGCAACAGCAACGCCATTTTGTTGCGGCGGTATAGCGGCAAGCAAAAAGTAAGTTATTAATTTACCGGGTGATATAGGTTATATTGTATCGTGTCCACAGAGATTGGTTATTAAATTGGAATTCGAAAAATCATTCTTTAATGAGTTTGGGGTTAAATGGTTTAAAAAGAAAATGTTATCAATAGAAAATGAATGTATAAAAAGGAAAAATGAATAACTTATCAAGCATGCATATATACTACTTCTCACAGACTTAAACCTATCGATCTAATATACTCAACCTACAATATTCATCAATCTCATCACGTGTCACTCATAACCTAAGTCATTTCTAACCCAAATTAAGAGGCCGACTGCATCACCTCGGTAGAGATATCTCAACCACCTCAACAACACGGAAGTCAATCATACTCGCTTGCATCGACAATCTCCCAGAGTGACACAAACAACACAGAGGCATTAATCACAAACATCCTAAGTGAATAACAGTGCTAAATCTATCTCTAGAATTCAAACACTATTAGATAATCATCCTAGATAAGAATCTAAGCACTATATGTTTATAACAACTCAAATCCCTAGCACAGGGCAAAAACCTAGGACAATAATCCACAAAGATTCGTAAAGCACGTTTTATACAACGCCAAGGGTGACAAAGAAAAAGAAAAATGAATCGCAGATTTATCGGTTTGTCAGCGTCGATCGAAGAGCAATCCACCCCGATCATCTGTATGTAATCTCCATAGTTGTTATTTAAGTTAATCCTAACAAAATTAAAGGTTGATGGAGTTGGGAGTAAAAACTTCCCCAAAATCATAACCTAAAAAATGAATGAAATGAAGTTATAAAACAAATCTCAGCAGACCGCGCTAAGCGGGCCTGTCGCGCTAAGTGTGGCTTCCTTATTTTACACATCAAACTGACCTAAACCGCGCTAAGTGGGCTTCAAAACATTGGTTCTGCCAAATTTTTCAAACACAAGCAACGCGCTACAAAATGTGCTGAGCGCACTCGCGCTTAGCGACCTCCTACGCGCTAAGCGGGCTCTTCTGAACAGAATGTCCTAAAACTAGTCTTTTATTCCGAAAACACGCATCCGGAGCTGTGCCTTCGACACTTTATTCCTCAATGCTCCAAAATATAACAAATACCTATAAAATAAATAGAGAAACATCAAATGATACACTATGTATACAAAAACACAAATAAACACAAACTAAATATATTTACATAAAGTCGGATTTATTCAACGATATTAACAACAAAAAGTCGATAAGTGCAATAAAAAGTATATACAAAAATAGTTATAATTTGCACTTATGACGTTGTCCAATTTGATTCGAATCAACCTTTGTGCATGACTCGAATCATAGCTACAACATGACTCAGATCACGTGAAATGTGTTACTTTTCTTTATGTTGATCTTGCTCCACTCTACTTGCTCATTTGACTCAAATCAACAAATGCCCCCGACTCGAATCTAACTAACTTTTTCCACCTATTTTTGTGCATAATCTCCATCACATATAATACCTTTTGTCACCTCATTTTCAAATAGTAATCTCATAATCAAAAGTATGATTGTGTGAAATCAACAATCTCTCATTTTTTTAAACTCAAAATCTCCTACAAACATAATTTCTCTCATCTTCAACCTCTAGTTTGATTTTAGATATTGATTATGGAGATTTGTAATTGTTGGGGGAGATATGTTTTGAAACTAACATTTCTTGAAGGTTTGGTAAAGATTTCTAGGAAGCTTGTAAGATTGTGGTTGTTGTAACTAGTAGTGACAAATTCCAGTGAAAAGAATGAGGTTATTCTCTCCATGTTGACATTTGTAGTGTTGTGTGGAATCCTAAGAACAAAGTAAGAGTTCTTCTCAAATCTTCAGACAATTCATCACTCAAGAAATCGGTGGGATCATGGGTGATTGTCACACACGAAGACTTTGAGCAGATCGTTGAAGTTAGAAAATTCAAGAAGCGAGACTTGAATAAAGATTTCAGAGAGTTCGACATAAAGATTGTATACAAATCGAGATTCATATATGAGATTTATTTTTCTCAATATTATTGTAGATTGGTTATTGAATAAACTCATGTAATTCAAACATATTTTTTATTTGTATTTGGCGTGACTTTGAAATTAAGTTTGTAGTCTTATGATGCATCTTAATTTTAAACTTCAAACAATGTAAAGGGTATTTTCGAATTTTCATTAAATGGATGAGTAAATGATAAGAGTGCCATGAACAACTCTCCTTTAATAATTTTTTCCTTTGTAATCTAATAAGACAGAAATTTCAAACATTATACTCACACAATGAAATACAGTTAGGTATAAAAGAAATGGACCATTTGAGTTTTGACACAAGGGTCCATTTTCAAACTAACAAATTAATGGTTTGAAAAGGTACTGTAAATCACACGAACGATGATTCACCATTAACTAATTCCGTGATTCCATATAAATCCAACCAAACCACTTCTTTATTTATTCTTAAAACAAATTGTCCAATACAAATGCAATGTTTGGTAGTGAAATTGAATAGGTGGTGGGACATTAACTTCTCCAATAGATGAAACATTGAAAATTTCATAGTAACAGTTATCTCCAAATCAAACAAGACAACATAAATCTTCCTTTGGCTTTGGTTGAATAGACATGTCAATGCTTGTTGGGCCCACAACGAATTCATTTAGTTTTTTCTGAGCAGATCATAAAATATAATTGGTTTTCTGTATTCTGACAAGCATATACTCTGTGATCATAACGACACCATAATGTTAGTTTCATAAAATTGTGGATCACCACTCAATAACAAAATTTAGTGGTCACACATGTCGTGTTTTAGCATCGCGTTACAGAAACGTTGCTAAATTTTATTAACTTGTAATGCAAGGAACTTATTTACCTGCATTGCAAAGGCTAAGTGAATTAGTGTTGCTTCAGCCCAAGGCTTTCCTATAAATTGAAGACCAATTGGTAAACCCGATTTATCATATCCAACCTGTGTCATAAAACATGATTGAGCTGAGTAGTGTAATGTGACAAGTACGAGTGTAAAAACATGACTATAATCGGTTATACCGGAACAGTAACAGCAGGGAGTCCGAGGAAGTTTCCTGCTATGGAATACCGAATAAGTGCAGCTGAAATAATGGCCACAAACGAATCAGATTTTACGATACCAACATCTTTTTAACTAGCATGCACAGCTAACTCATCTATATACCTCCGTTGACATAGTCGAGTTCACCAGTCTTCAGTGCGTCATTTTGAATTTGGTATGCAGTCACACTGTGATATTGTCATATGTATTAGGCATATGTTACATAATAAAAATGTGTTATGTTTGAGAAAATGGAACAAACGCTGTCGTTGGCGACACAATGACATCTGCTGTGGAAAATATTTGGTGGTGAAACTGCAATTGACGGTTCCTGTATTCATAAAACGCGTAACGATGAACTAGTCTTTTTGCATATCAGTTAATATGAAAACCAAGTCATAATTTAAATTAACCTCATCTTCTGAGCTTTAATATACTCCATGCTGCTGAAAGCACCATAGATCTTAACTGCTACCCTTGCATCCCATCCAAACTCTGCTAAATCCCTTCCATACTTATTCCGAAAGGAATCAAGAGAAGCGTGACACTCTGATGCAATTGTTACATAATGTGCTAGGCGCATTTCTTCGATTTCTGGTAAAGTTACATCTTCAATCTTGTATATTTAAAAACAAAATTTGCCGGTTAGTAGGTAATCACTTTATATCATAAAGGCTATTATGATATAAGCACTTAGTTATGAACTTTGGGCTATATTTCGCGGTACCTTCCAACCATAACGACCGTGGAGCTTGCTCAGTGCATGAGAACAGCATATTCTGACATCATCACTGCAATCATCAAACCACTAATTTATGAAATTAGTGGTTAAAGGACATAAAAATGTTAGAACAACCTACTTTTTCTAATATAGGAAAAAGTATATTTGAAGCATGAAAAGATATTTCTGACCTTGCCATACTTTGCCAACTTGATGTCTGATAAGGACTTTGTTAAGGGCAGCAGTGGAAGATTTATCTTGGCCTAAGGTATTGCTTAAAATACTTTCATCAGTTTACAAATTCACAAGAAAATCGTATTTTGGAATTTCAAAAGAACAAGTTCTTAGTTCTTACAGGTAAACTAGAGGGCAGATGAGACGGGATTTCGGCGCTGATTGCTGCATAACTGTAAATATTGGAATATTAGAAGCTGTGAAACCAATGTTAAAACTTACTCGAGGAAAAAAATCATGGTAATCACGGTAAGGACGATTACTAACGCGATCAATGAATCCTCGACCGTGCCTGCGAGTATTCCAACCATTCCAACTGTCCAGTTTAGAGGAAGAACTCTGAATGTAACAAAATATCATTATTCTAAATCGTTACACCATGACAATAACAATCCACCCCGAGTATATTTCAATTGAATACTCACCCGTCATGAGGTATACGACCAAAAGTCGGTTTAAGACCAACTACACCACAAAGTGCTGCAGGCATCCTTACAGAACCTCCCCCGTCGACACCAAGAGCAATAGGACACAAACCTGCGGATACCACCGATGCAGATCCACTAGAAGAACCTCCTGCTATCCTATTGACATCATAAGGATTTCTAGAAGCCCTGTGGAGTGTAAATAAAAAAGCCAAGCTCTTGTTAATACAAATCATTAATATATAGCTTAGTAGACAAGAAACCGAAAAATGTAACAAAAATGTGAATATAAGTACTATAGTATATATAACCCATGGTTTCTTACCCGTAATGTGGATTTATACCGCTAGTTCCCGCGCCAAGTTCATGCATATTAGTCTTTCCAACAAGTATGGCGCCGCATAATCTTAAACGCTTAACGCAGCAAGCGTCATTCAGACAAGGCCTTTGTTTGTGCAGCCACTTTGTACCTCCTACACGACAGACACCATTTAAAGATGCTCAAATCAAGTGAATAGAATTTACGAGCTAACACTACCTGTCGTAGGATATGGTAAACAGTCTATTTCATCCTTGATAGCAACAAGAACTCCATCAAGCACCGAGATAGGTTCCCCTGCAAGAAAACATGCACCAAATTAGTATCAGAACTCAGAAGAGAGTTGAAAGACAAGTCCTATCGCTTCGATAAAGTACCTTTATGATACCGGAGAGTTGACTCATTTGCTTGTTTTAGTATATCTTCAACATTGTAGTTGATAAAGAATCCCATTTGAAGTGGAGGTTTTGAAGATTCACCAACAGAAGCTATAAATCTTTCTGCAACCATGTTTGGTGTTATATCTTGTGAAGTGTAGGCTCCAAAATAGTCCATTATGGTCCACCGATGAAACGAAGGCTTTGTTCCATTAACTGATTTCTCTAAAGTTGTTGTAGGTAAACAATCTATTGCAAGATGAACTTTTTCTGGTGAAGTCAAAGCAGAATCCAAGCATTTGACTTCTTGTTCTTTCTGGTCTGCTAGATTAAACTCAAAATCATAAACACATTAACACGAAACGAAATCCGAGTTATGATCATTGAAAGAAAACAAACTAGTTGGAAATAACAAACCTTCAAATTGATGTAAAGGAACATAAAGTGGTGATTCTTCTAAATCTGCATTTGTAATATGCTGCAAAAAAGCTCAAGATGTTCTTGAATCATAACAAAACTTCACGAAAACATAATTTAGCAAGCAACTATAGAACAAGAGCATACCTTATGAATAAGATTGTTTCCTTTCAATATATACAAAAGAAAACCTCCAAATATACTCTCCAAAAGCCAAGTGAAAATCTTGACAACAATTCCAGCCATGCGCGGAGCTATCATGATCATGATTGTCGAGTATTACAATTAAGAAAGCGAAAAAAACAGCATAACAACCTTTCTATAAAAGAAACTATACCAACACTTTCATGGCATACACAAATCAAGAAATTTATACATATGTTAATAAAAAAAACACTAGATTATGAACCTTTAACATTGGCTTGGAGATAGAATTCAGTGCTATCAGGGCCTAAGTTCACATCTTTCACAGGCTTGTAAACCACGCCTTTGGTTTTGAACAAATCCATTAGTCTAGTGAATTTTTTAATCTTTAGAAGAGGAACAGAAAAACGGAAATATGAACAAAATAGACGAACTCGATGTACATGTATTCCTAATTTTCATAATGATGATATTGATTTGGATTTGGATCGATAACTACTAGAAAACATGTCATTTTCATTAACAGTTAGGATTTTGCATGAAAAGAACTAAGAACTCAACATTATATTCCTCCTGCTATTCTTATTCCTGCTTATATCTATACATAGAAAAATCCAATATATCTTTATTTGGTTTTTTACTATAGTGCATTAAAATTTGAGTGGTCCATTGAAAAAGAGTTGTTCTAGCATGTTTGGTTTTAAACTAGTGATAAATTTAGTTGGAATTACGATTGTCATCTACTTGGTTGTAATGAAGTAATGGAATATGTTGAATTTGTAGTGTTTGATACTCTTTCATGTATTTACTTTTTTTTTTGTTAAATGAGGAAAAGAGAAAACAAAAATATTAGGTTCTAATAAAGGACATATCTACCATATCTATTAATAGTGTTAAGAGGTTGTCGTTAACGTAACATCACAAAAGATCATTTGTGATCAACACTTAAATAGGTAAAAATATTCACACAAGAATTTCATTCTTTAAAAATATGGTGGATGTTTACAAAAAAAATATTTGAAAAGTCACACTCATGCCAAATTGACACATCGAACAAAGTAGTAAACAATGGATAATAATTTTGACATTTTCAACACGTTAAGGACATGTAGAATAAACATTAACACCTGAATTTTGCAAGACAGATTTGGTTGAAAGAGAGTTATGACAAACTTATAAAATAAAAGATTAAACACTTGTTGCAAGAGGTAGTGTCCATATTCAATCCAGTGATCATGAGAATCATAATTATGATGCACATATCACAACCAATAAAACCATTTTTTTTTTTTTAGTATATTCACCCTTAAGATTTTCACTCCACAAGCAGAAATCTACCATAGAAGTAACGAAAGTTGGTTCTAATTCTGAATTAAAATAGTTACTTCAAGGGCCACAAAAGATTTAAATTTGCAATGATATTTTTATCATCAACCCATAGGTTCTTGACCTCAGCCCCATAAGTTGAGGAGATATATCTTGCATATTCTTAAAAAAAGAAAGTTTTGAGAGACATGGTTGAAATCAAACATTTGTATCTCCATATCTTATATTAAATATGAACTCATCTTTCAACACATAAAGAGCTTAAAAATGACTTTTCATGTAGGTGAACTATTTTTTTTATCGAGGAATATATTACATTCAAATATATATATATTTAGAGAAATTAACATTGCCAACTCCATGTATAGCTATTCTCTCTAATTTCGTTATTTTTAAAATACTTCTTTCACTATTTACTCTAAATATTTTTACTTTTATAAATTAAAAAAAAAATACTATTGATCAAAAGAGATAAAAATCAAAATTTTCGATACTCTTAGTAAATTTCCGATATCGAATTTTGTTGCATATCGGAAATTCTGTACATTCTAAGAAATTTTAAAATTTCTGTAAATTTTACAAAAGTCATTACACGTACTGGAAATTTGGTAAATTTCTGACAGAAAACCTTTATCGGAAATATCGAATTTTCGGTGTACCGGATATTTCAGTTATGCTTGAAAATTCCAATATGTCTGCAGATGAAGTTTTATATCTTTGCGGTCCTGAAATACACCGGAAATTTCAAATTTCTGATTTTTTTTATAATGATGAAAAACATCGAAAATTTAAAATATCTGATACCGGAAATTTCAAATTTCCGATTACGTTCATATGACACGGTAAAAACTTAAAAATTTAACAAAATTTCCAATATTTATATGAAATTTCTGATACGGTATCGGAAAATTCAAAAATTCCGATGTATTTCAAGGACATTTCGTAAATGTGGAAGATGTTATGTACAATATAAGGGTGGCAATTTAATTCTCATTTATTTATCTACCAAAAATGCGACCCAAAGTTTCTAGTATGAAATATTAAAAAAATTAATTATTTTTAACTTCCTTTCTCAACAAGAACATTTAATCATTGTTTGTTTACATCAAAGTAGTACTATAGTACTACTTTTTTCGTGATCTACATTGATGTATTTCTGCCATTTAATGATTTTCCGTAGCTCTCTGTATATGTTTTGCTTTAAACTAGTGAAAAAATCGTTGGGATTACATTTCTCATCTACTAAGGAGCTGTGGCGGAAACATCTCTTAAAGTCGAGTACATGAAGCAATCGAACTTGTTGAACTTGTAGGGCATATGGATAATTAGTAATGAAATTGACATCTAAAAATGGATTTTACTTTATCTTTTGATTGAATTTAATATGATGGTGATGGAAAATCAAAAAATCAATAGCCAATTGTAGAAACGACAGTTTTTTTTAATGTGAAGACACATTAATATTTCAGTAGAAAAAGACACTGAATTCGTATATATTAGGGCTAATGGTTTTGGTAAGGTTTTATGATAGAAATTTTGCTAAGTCAAAATGTATTTGTTATAAAGATCATCACAGCCTGCGACTTTGTCTGCATTAGTTATACCAAACCAGTGAAGTAGAATGGAAGTGTATCATCATATTAGGTAACAGGTTCAGATTTCATTCCAAGCTCGTGACAAGATCCATTAGGCATATCCATGTGTGTCTTTTTGTTATGTACAATTTGTCGTGACAAGATCCATTAGGCATTAGGCATATCCGTGTGTGTCTTTTTATTATGTACAATTTGTCTTCTCATAAAGTGGCATGTATGCGCTAAATTTCAAGATTACTGACCCCTTTGAAAGTAATTTTAAGGAGTAAAACCTTAACTTTTTATTGCCATGTCATGCAAGTACAACTACTAACATGTAGTGTCTTCATATATTGATGTAATGTATAACGAACACGAAAGATAATATATGATATGACAGTTGGGAAAATAATGACCATAATGATCTAATAAGTAGAAATTGAAAAGTGTGGAGGAACTATCAGGAGGATGAGATAAGAATGGGAGATATTCATTTTTGCATGGATGGTAATGGAAAACCATAAAGAAGATGCGGTGTCTCGTAGTGCTTGTGGGGGCTGCATTTAATAAACTTGTAGTACTTTGTAAGACGTGTAGGAAATGAGTTGCATTAATGTTGCATCTTTCTACTTTCATAACCATGTGATCGTGTTAACTTCCTCACCGACCCTGCAACTGTAAGGCAATATTAGGCAAATTATAACCAGTTGTGTAATGGACTGGTTAATTACTTTTAAAACCATGTCACAATTATATCACTTAAATAATATTATAACTACCAAGAATCAAGTGTTCTTAATTGACTATAATATTAACGATGAAACAGAAAAAGACATTAACTTTTAAGTTGAGATACAATGGTAGGGATCCATGTATATACATCCAGATATTTGATCCTAGAAAAGTCCAGTGGTGCAGTGTTATCAAAATCTATCATGAAAGTTGTTGACAATAGATGAGGGCTAAAACTTAAATGGAACAAGATCAATGAACAGTCATTTGTATACCAGAAACAAGGCCATAACATTTAAATGCCAATATGGCTTAGTCTCTACATAAAAATGCTAAGCCGTGCTATATAATACATCAATCTGAACGAGCAGAGGAATCTGAAAGGACATTGGATAAGGTACTTTGTAGCAAAGACACTGACTCAACAGCAGATTTTGTAAGCCAGCTGATCCCTACTTTAAGCCTATGTTCATCTGTTGGTAACCTCATCAAATAAGCTATCTTCCTAGCTGCAAAAACAGAAAAAGCTCAAGTCTATTTTCCTTCTTATTCTTATGTTTTTAATAGGTTACTAGTGTAATGAAGAATGGCGGGTGAGACCAACATACCAGTATGGCCAACAGGACCTTCTAGAGTTAGCCCCTCTATAAAACTCGGAGTAATAGCAGCATCACTTCTTCCCAAAGTTATCATCTCACCTAGGTTCTGAAACCTAACACCCAGATTGAGAATAAATGTAGTGTTAGGTGTACATTATGGAACAATTAAACAAATTCATCAGAGCATATAACAACTTATGTGTCTAACACTTCCATGAAGGCCGCCATAATGAAACTTTTATAGCACCAGATTGCCTTTTTCCCTTATATTAGCAAATTAAAGAACTTCTAAATGCAAAAATACCTAAATGGCAAAAGCGGACGCCCATTGATTGCAGCCCAGAGATTCCAACCAGTAAAATCTGCTTGTTGAAATGCAACCTGCAAAGTAAAGGAAACAGACCGGCAAACAAAGATGTTAGTACTGTCAAGATATACATTTCATAATACCATTAGATACAATGTCAATAAAATCACACCTGTGCAGTGGCTGGAAGGATCCTTCCATTTGAATCCCTCAATGCCGAAGAGTCACCAAGAGCAAATATCCGTGGGTGACCCTTAACACGAAGAGTTTCATCTGTTTCCGCCTGTCCCCTGGCATTAAGTGGAATTACAAAGGGTACATCTGAATATTCCAGATGAGGAAGAGGAGGCTTGGATCCAACAGTCCACAATACCAAATCTGCTTCAATGATTTTACGCTGCACTCCCCTTTCAGCAGGTTGCAGTTCCAGTATATACTTTTCTAAATCTGGCACTGTTTCAATGTTTTCATTCACCCCTGTCGAAGTATTTGTAGACTCCAATTCACTGGCCCTCCGAATACAGTTGACAAAATAACCCAATAAAAGTTCAACCTTCCTGGACGAAAGAACCTAACATCCACAGTATAATGTTTCCATTCAGAAATCATAAAATTGCTTGCAATAATACCGGCAATAGAACCTGAAGGACTTAAATTTAATGGTATGAAAATACTACTGTACCATAATTAAAGAAAATGTATAGTTGCATGCTAGAGATGCGTTAACTACAAAACCAGGATTACAAGTGATTATATCAAAAGTATTCAATAATTTAATTTCATCTTGGAACACCAATGTAGCATTCAATTACGGCTAATGCTTGTTTGGTTTGGAATTAAGGTATTCACAGATTGATGTGAAATGTGTTTGTTAGAATAAGAATTACTTAAACTATGTAGAAGAAAGTTTGTATTTCAAACTGCTCAGAATTGATTTCTTCCGAATAATTGATATAGTTGGCTAAATTCCAGTGGGACTTTTTACGGATATTCAACTAGGTCCTACAATTCAAAATTTTGGAATGGAATCATATAGTTTAAAAACATTAAATAAGACTTGATAGCCCCGTAGGGCTAAACAATAAGTCAAACATGAAGACCATATTAAAAAAATTTAAAACTATGAAGTCATGAAGACTAATAAAAAGTTCAAAGTACAAGGACCCATTTGATTTTTTTCTAAAAAATACAGAAACTTACAAAGTAATAACTCAAATAAATTATCAAGTCTTTCTAAGAGGACTCGACGTGTTTTCCTAAACTCTGTTTGGAGTTAAGGGAGGGGAAGGGAAAATAAAAATTGAAGAAAATATAGAAAAATCTTTAACATTTTTTGAAAGAAATTTTGTATAGAATGATAAATGAATGTTTATCATTAACCTATTTTTAATTTTTGGAATATTATAACAACATATATTATATTTGAGAAAAAATTTATCGAAGTCCTCCAAAACAATAAGGGGGATTTTGTATTATGGATAAAAATAAACCCTCTCCACAAATCTCTCAATTCTTTTCACCCAACAATCCTTCTATTTTTTCAAAACCCTCCCCTCCCTTCTTCCCCTCCAAACTCACAAACAAAGTCTTAGGGATCAACAAGCTTAAGCAAGGAGCATTGTCCTGTCATAATTGGGTTACGTTTCTTCAACCCAAACAATGAACAATCACATCATAACTTTGAGCACTTAGTTTTTAGTTTTAGAGTCGCTAGAAAATTTAAATTAGTATTTCATTTAACATCTTTAAACATGAAGCTCTAGTTCTCTATATATCTGACTTCACTCGATTACATTTTACTAATATGAAATAGTATAAAAGAAAAATTTAAAGAGAACAGTATATCTCACTGCATTGCCAAATGCCATAGAGTAGTGCAAAGCAACATTGTGTGGATCATCACCGAATTGCTCATGGATGAACGAAATAGATATTTGAGTTCTTGTAAGCATTAAAGTTAAACTCTAAACAACTTACTTTGAGTGCAGCTTCCCTATTGCCAGGTGGGGCAGTTGGGCAGATCGTTCTTTCAACATTAATAGCTCTCACAATTCCTCTATTTTGTAATCGCTCTGCTACTGTTGCTGCTAATTCAACCCCGGAGTATCCACAACCAACAATAGCCACACTAATTTGGTAGTCCTTAGTCTTACCGAAGGTCTTTCTCTCTAACATTGTTAATCTATTGTTAACTTTCTGCAACAAGAAACCAACATGTAAAACCATTAAAATATAAAGATTGTATATTAGTTCTGAGGTATTAAATCATTGACCGGTCCTGTCACACACTTACACGTGCATCCTCCAGAGTTGAGAAAGGAATTGCAAATTCTAATGCTCCCGGTACAACTTCCAGCTTAGCTTCAGCTCCTAATGCAAGAACCAACCTGGCTGTCCGGCACGAAGAAATGGAAAAAGTTCAAATCAATAAAAACTAAGCATTTATATATACTATATGCGGCCAGTGCACTTCAGCTAACAAAAAAAAAACATAGATGGGTTCATTTTCCTTTTGCATGTAATTTAGATACCCATATAAACATTTCTGTATACTACAGCAGAGGATCTTACCCATAAATCATTACTGTAAGAATAAACTTAAGAGCATAGTCACAGCAAATATCCTAATTTTACCAATTGACGAACCTAGGTCAATATGAAGAACACGGAACCAGAAGAAAAAAAAGCATTATCTTGAGCAGCATATAAAACTTAATTGATGCCAGGATACCCTGAGGGTCTTAAATAGTGCATATTGTACCAGTCATATTCGATATGAAGGCCACTTTCAAGATGAACAGTTCCTCCACGAGTAGATGCATTGGATCCATTCACCCCCAAATGATCAGAGGGCTGCAAGACTTTTACTCTATCTTTCAGAAACTGCACGCCAGTGTTTGCAAGCAAATCCGAAAAGCGAGGAGCTATTTCCCATTCATCCACTTCTGCATGCCATAATACAATTCTACCTAATCATATATGAAACAAAGAAAACTGCAGTTGTTGAATAAATATAATACTGCATACCACCAGATAGAAGCTCGTACAGCAGTGGCTTGAAAACAAATCGTTCAGATTGGTCTACAAGAGCTATCTGTTCCATATCATATAAAGAATTTTATTTTATACAAAACATCTCCAGAAGCAAAAAGTGCAGAAAAATCAACAAATAAGTCAGTGTATGGATATAACTTATAAGGAAGGATCATAAATCATAATGATAGTTGTACAATCAACTGCAAGAGAAGAATGTAATATATTGCAGCTTATCATGTGAGTTAGGCCTTGTTTGGATAAACAGTTCAATATAGCACTTATAGCATAAGTGTTAATCATATAGGTGTTTATGCATAAACTATTTCCATATAAAACATAAAATTAAGTTAGATTGTATTCTTATAAGCTATAAGTTGTTTTCATAACCTATCATGGAGAGCTTATAGATATAAGTTGAAAACAGTTTCCAGACATGTCATAAGTTCTTTCAGACATATTTACAACTCACAAGTGCTTATGTAAGTTGATAAACTTAAATAAGTCAATCCAAACAGACTCTTAATCCATTCCTTGCCGCGCAATCATAACATATGATCGGATTCAATGAAGATGGTCCTAAGTGAATTGAATTTGAAAGTTAAAATACTTACATGTGGCTTTTTATCTTGAGGCCACTGAAGTGATTCCAACCTTAAAGCAGTATATAAACCACCGAATCCACCACCTAAAATACACACTCTAGGCTTCTGCAAAGCACGAATCAGAAAATAAACATACAATTACAAACAAGTTAGCAAACTCTATAAAAATTCCATATCATACGAAACCTTATTATCAGGCCAAACGAAATTCGCGTGCGCCTTTACGGTTTCGGAGATTTGATCCACAGCACCTCCATTGCCGGAAGCGAAAAACCGCAACTGTAACGGTTTTCTGGTGGAGTTTGGAAATGAGGATGGATTGGTTGTCCAGCTACTCGGGAACAGCGTGCTCCATTGTTTGGCTCCACCTTATAGAAAAAGGAAGAAAAAGTGAATCCGGTAGTGTTGAAACGAACGGAAATTGTTAAAAGAGGAAAACGAAAACAGCGATGATTTGAAACTTGATAGAAGATAAACGGAGCGAGCATACGGTGAAAAGCGACGACGGTGGGTGATGCAGTTAAAGCAATGTGTGACATTTCTGAAAAGATAGAGAATGAAATTTGGATGAAGTTAGGGTTGGTTTTATCCAAGTAGTGGAGAAAGAAATGAAGTTGGGTATGGTTGTTCTGCTTCCACGCTTTCTGCCTCTTCTCAACTCAGCGGTTGCTATCCAAACTCTATGTACTAGAGCTGGCCTATTAATCTATAGAGAATGGTTTTGGATTTTTAAATGTGTGTTTAATTAAATTGTTAATGCAAGATGCCTTTAAATAAAACTTTTTAGGCTATGTTTTAATGGTTAAAAATAAGTGATTTGAAATGATAAGCTATATAGGTTTAAATGAGGTTTAAATTTTGAAACATTTTAGGGTCAAAATGGAATGTTCTCGTTTCTAATTGTTCTCAATTATTAACAGACTTGTTTCAATCGATGACTGTGAATGTTACAAATTGAAATAGTCGATTGTAGCATTAGGATTAATCAATTATTTAATTTTAATTATAAAACAACTTCTAATTGATTAGACACTTTCTTAATTAATTAGTTGGGCTTTAAAAATTTTCTTTAAGCAGTTTTAACAAATTAAGATAGACTTCTAAAAGGTTTTGTGTGTGTGTGAGAGCGCGCCCGTGCGTGGTACATGCATGTGTGCGTGCGTGTGTGATTTTGCCTTGGCATTCCTAAAATGCCCTTGTGTGGGGTAGAACAAATTAAGGGTTGCATGTGAGATTTAGGTAATTTACATAGTGTGATCACTTGTTTATATGCATTATATTATGATTGTTTGTATTGCATGCTTAATTTGTCATTCATACAAATGCTTGAATTTTGTATGTGAGATTGTTTTTGGTCATGAAAAGTCAAGGGACTAGTTTGATTGTAGGGAAAATAGTTTTTTTTCAATTCTTGGCAACTTGTAATCGATTATATGGCGTCTGTAGTCGATTACAGGATGTTTGAAATTGATTATAGGTGTAAATAATGTGAATATTTGGACTATGTATGATGTTATAATCGATTACAGCTAGTATGTAATTAGTTATAGATGTTAAAAAGCTAAACTTTTGGGTCCTAGTTAATATGTAATCGATTATAGCTAGTCTATAATCAACTATGGGTGCATGAAAAGTTGAAAACCACTTAAATGCTTGTATAAATGTGTGACGTTGTACCTAATGAATGGTCGTGAGGTAAAGTAACAACCCTACCAACCATATGACACAATTTAAGGGAACCATTAGTGTATCACTTGATAGTGAGTATGTGTTGATATTGGTTCTGAAAGAATCGATTGAAATACATGTAAGGAATATTGAGACTTTTTACGTGTGCCTGAATGTAAACACTTAATCAAGAGGGTAATTTGGACAAGATGGTAGGTCGCGCTGTGAAACTAGACTTGACGGAAAGGATTAGTAGGAAGTCACAAATTCCATAAAACTAGAGTTGATGAGAAATGCTAGTAGGCAGTTGATGTTCCGTAAGGCCAACTAATGAATGCAAAAAAAAAAACTTTCCTTTTTATTCTGATTTTTGTTGTGAGTTCTTAGTATTTTGTATTTTGGACATTTTATATATGTATGTGCATTTGATGTAACTTATGTAGACTTCGTAAGACTATCAAGGCTATAATTATGCATTAATTAGCCGTCAAGTGTGGCACGCAAAGCAATCTAACAGTTGCTCTCCCAAGACAATGTTACATATTCCCACGAGTCGAGCTTACATGGCAACTCCCCACCTTCTAATGGTCGGGCAAAAACCCCGAGACTCCAACATTACGCGTCCCGGTTGTCGGGAGCATGAGCGTCAAGCTACCAATGTCTCTTGCAAGCGCCTCCTCATGAAGAAAATCAGTATCTGATCATAACCGAGCATAACCACAAAGAGGAGACGATTCCACATCGTCGGTAGCGCTCGACGAATTCGAGTAAGCTTCACTCGAGCACAACCTCGAGAAGTTGGAAACAGACCTGCTTTGTCGAGCAAGAATGAAGAGTCATTCTGAGAGAATTCCCCTAAAGAGTGTATTATCAGGAAGCTCGAAGGAAATTTACGAGCAAAACGCACTTTCATGGCTACACGCCGGATGATTATCAGCCACATCCGAAACCCTTCCATCTCGACACGTGTAACACCCCCTAAACCCCATATAAAATAAATGATATAATTAGAGTAAATATCATGCATATCTCAAGAGACGTCGCATTTATTTCAAAACTAAACACAATACACCAGTCATGCTCATAACACGTATTTAAAATCATGTTTCATATATCAACACATATGCATCTCACAGCGGAATAATTTTTTTTCATAATAATAATAATGATTGAAATCTCATACTGACAATCATACCATAAAATATTAGACATTAAAGGCCATCATCACATACATCTTAATCCAATATAAATATCCAGAGAGTATAACAACATCTCTCAAATAAACATGAATAACAAAATAACATGAATCCAAACGTTCCCCGTGTTACATAGACCAGCGTATGACTTACTATCTAATCAAGCGGATAAATAAAGGAATAACTCCTACAACTACTTCTGGCTAGAAGCACCACCGCTATCCTCAGTACCTGAGTGATATCGTATAAAACATCATTCCAATAGAAGAGTGAGAATTCATATCATTATGGAAATATATAATAATAGTAATGTAACACATATAAGCATCAATTGAATTCATCATACTTCACATAATCATGTATTCATCATACTTCAAACCAATTCGCATGATTAGATATACAATATTGCTCAATGATTTAGTATTCAAAGATAACCAATCACAATTACCACAAAAGTAACATTCACACCAATATCACATATTACATATCAATTCAACAATTCACATTGACACATGTAACTCCAATGTAACTCAATGCAAATGTATGTGGTACCAACTGTTATTCTTTCTGGTCTTGTCGGGTCCATATCTCCAAGACAGATAACCATCAAAAGCTCGTTCTCTAAGCTTTTAAGCCCCCATCTCCAAATTTGGGACAAGACAATAATTCCCACGAAATTACCAAACATCGTCTCTTGACACAAATGATGCATGTGCAATCTCAGTAATCATATGCAATTACGATCATCTTCATATCTTAATCATACAAGCATATTTCACATAATTCAACACATTTGAATTATCTTCACCAAATTTCACAACATACATATTCCATGTTATCAATCAAACACAATGGATTATCATAACATTAATCATATCAACACATCATTATAACATGTAGAAAACAAGTCAAAATCATGTTATATTCTATGAACATCAATTCCAAACAATTACATACACAAAATCAAGTATCATGTTTTTCACCGAAAGTCATTCAAAACCAATCCAAAACACATCGAATAACTTATTAAAATGCCATGTAAATAAATGATAAATCATAAACATCCATAATCCAGAACAGTTTCAGAAAATAATAATTTTTGTATTCCATACCGCACTAAGTGGCCTCTGCGAAATGCAGAAAAATTCTGTTGCGAACAGCTTCTGCCTCCTACGGATTTTTCCTTCAAAACAACCATATTTCATAAATTAAATACATATTGACTTATATCTAACATGTATCATCAAATAGAAATATTAAAATATGATTTCTAACACAAAATTTATGAATCTCAATCTAACCTTAACATGTCAAAAACTAGCATTTGAAGAACAAATCATTAATTTCATGTTACTACCCATCACATACCATTACGTACACCCATAAATCCAGAAATGCCCACTCTTATCTTGGATGTAGATACTCTAGAGTTCTTCTCTCTTCTCTTCTATTTTTCTCCTCTTTTCTCCTCTTTTTCTCTTCTCTTGTTTTCTTCACTTCTCTTTCTAATTCTATATTTTCCTTATTTTGTTCAATTTTTACTAACTCTAAATGAGCTTAACTCATTCTCACACTATCTCATCCTACCAAGGCCCAATTAATATTTTGTCATTCTCACACTCAATAACCCAATAACAAATAATACACACATATTTCAATTATATCAATTATTCACATAATCACACAAAATCAAATAATTAAATAATTATCAAACCAAACAATAATTAATCATGGAAAATAATTAATAAAACAACTAATAAATAAAATCGGGGTGTTATAACTCTCCCCCACTTAGAAGATTTGCATTCTAAAAAATTGCCTCAAACAAACAACTCAGGATAAGACTCCCTCATCTGACTCTCGAGTTCCAAGTTACATTTCCACTTGTCGGTCCTCCCCAAGCTACCTTCACCAAGGCGATCTCTTTACCATGAAGTTGTTTCAACTCTCGATCCTTTATCTGCATAGGTAATGTCTCCACAGTCAGGTTATCTCTCACATGCACATCATCTAATTGGACTACATGAGACAGATTCGTAATGTATCTCCTCAACTGAGACACATGAAACACATCATAGAGATTAGCAAGCGACAGTGGAAAAGCAATCTGAAAAGCCATTTCACCTACTTTTCAGAAATCTGATAAAGACCAATAAAACATGGCGTCAACTTACATAACTTCAATGCTCGGCCAACACCCGTTACTGGAGTAACTCTAAGAAACACATGATCTCCCTTTTCAAACTCAAGTGTTTTTCTTCTCTTATCATGATAACTCTTTTGAAGACTCTGAGAAGCCCTCATCTTCTCTTGAATCAACTTAACTTTATTTGTAGTCAACTGAACTATATCAAGTCCAACCACAACACTTTCTCCCGATTCATACCAACACAAATGTGTTCTACACCTTCTACCATATAAAGCCTCAAACAGTGTCATTCCAATACTTGAATGGAAGTTGTTATTATAAGTAAACTTAATCAAAGGCAAGTAGTTATCCCAAGCACCTCTCTGTTCCAATACACAAGCTCTCAAAAGATCCTCAATTGACTGAATCGTCCTCTAAGTCTGACCATCTATTTGTGGATGATAAGCAGAACTTAAACGCAACTTTATACCCAACACATTATGCAAACCTTCACAAAATCTCGAAGTAAACCTTGTATCCCTATTTGATACAACGCTAGACGAAATACCATGCAAACTGACAATCTTCTATATGTACAACTTTGCTAGCTTCTTCCTTGGATAATCCATTCTCATTCAGAATAAAGTAAGAAGATTTCGTCAACCTGTCCACAATAACCCAAATAGCTTCACAATTTCTCGGTGTTCTAGATAAACTATAAAAAAAGTCCATGAAAATACTATCCAATATCCATTCAGGAATAGATAGCGATTGCAATAAACCAGACGACGTCTGATGTTCAATCTTCGACTTCTGACAAGTCAAACAAGAATACAAAAAATCCACAATCTCTTTCTTCATACATATCCACCAAAATAATTTCCTCAAATTTTGATACATCTTAGTATCTATAGGATGAATACTCAATCCACTATGATGCGCTTCCTCAATAATCCTCTTCTTCAAATCAGCTATATCTGGAACACAAACTCTATCACGACATCTCATGACACTATTCTCGTCAATCCGAAAATCGCCACCTCAACCTTGATTGATCAATGTCAACTTATCCACCAAAACCACATATTTTTGGTCTTCTCGAATCTCATCAAGAATGTCAGTAGTAAGCTTCAACATACCTAGTTTAACACAAGAAAAAGTCTCTTCACAAATCAAACTCATATCTCGAAATTTCTAAAGTAATTCTAACTCTCGCACCATCAACATCAACATATGAAAAGACTTCCTACTTAACATATCAGCCACAACATTCGCTTTACCGGGATGGTAATTCATACCAAAATCATAATCCTTCAAGAATTCCAACCATCTTCTTTGGCTCATATTCAACTCTTTCTGATCAAACAAATATTTCAAACTCTTGTGATCACTAAACACATCAAATCTAGATCCAAACAAATAATGCCTCCAAAGTTTCAATACAAACACAACAACAACTAACTCTAAATCATGAGTCGGATAATTCCTTTCATGCACTTTAACACTACTACGGAAAATACATTTAACAACGGTTGGGAAAAAAATATAACCACGAGGGACCAGACATTGTTATGTAGCGTGTGATTGTATATGTGGTATTTATAATCACGGTCCAATGACCATCATAGTAATCTGGAAAGCGCACGCCTTATAATTGTTTACCTAGGGATTTGGTAAACAACCGCTGATCCTCCAAATGGTTACTTATTTGGTTACTCGCAGGATCGATCAGATTGATCCTATGGACATAGGTTGATTTTGAAGTTTGATTAATGTGGATAAGGCTTTAAGTAAATTGTTTAAAGTAAATTGCATAAAGGAAAGGCTTGGTAAAATAAACAAGGCTTGAATGTAAAGGTTCGACAGGAATCTTAAAGGGGAAAAGCATGTAAAATACTGTAAAAGTAAATGACTTGAATTAATAAATTGGTGTTTCACACATACATTTCTCAACAATTCGTTCGCTCACACTGGGTACTTGAATCTAAATGAGTGACTATGTATCTATTGTGAACACCCGCGAGAAACTACACGTCTACTCCTATTTATACAAAAACATTCCAAGTAACCGTCGGGCAGTTACACTGCTTCGAGATCAAGCCACTTGTCACGTTCTCCATGTTCGACGCTCCAGATCCTTGCACGTTTGCACGTAGTAACTGCTGGAAACCGTTTTCCCTCCAAAGCTTTGAATTTCAAACTGCTCCACTCTGGACCATCGAACACGTTCGTCAAGAGACGTCTTCGACGAAAACTCCTTCGACGTCGAAGGCAATCAGCCTTCTTCCTTGGAAGAAATCTTCTAAGTATTTTGTCATCTTTCGACGGGCACTTCGACAGGCTCAGCCAGTCGAAAGCATCTTTCAGCTTTTAATGGCTGTCATCAATCAAAACAAAGGTGTCGAATTTAGGAGCCAACAAATTGCCCCCCAAGAATGCCTTATTTCGACTCTGAAAGAAAAAGGCATTCTTTGAAAACGCCATTCGACACCTGTTTTTCCACGCTTAGTCACAAGTTAACTTGTGCACTCTTTGTTGCTTTTTACCAACTATTGGCAATCCCAAGAAACCATCATTGATTTGGTCCTAGGACGTCACTGTCAGTACGGCGTGCAGAACCAAAACATCACTTCATAATTTGTCATTATGACAAATTCAAAAAACGAGGACGCACGCTGCGTCTCTCTGTTTCTGCAGAAACGGCCAAAACAACAGGATGCTGCCACGCGTCCCACTAATTCCTGCAGCATTAAATGACATTTAATGCCCTCGTTATTGGGAATTTCTCCCACTACTATAAATAGTAGTGAATATCCCATTGTGGGACTTTTCACGCAAACTAGCCTTCAAACTCCCTTGCTTTCTTACAAACTTGTTTTCTTTGCAGAAAAACTCTTCCTTTTCCAACTTCATCTTCATCCTCAACAATGGCTTCTGCTTCTACTGCCCCCAAGACTAACGCACCAACTGAACAACTTGCTAAGCCCAAAGTCTTTGTTACTGCTCCGGTAGTGAACGCTACAGGGAAACGAAGGGTCCCTGAACCATCTGACATCTCCGTTCGCGATGCTTACTCGCGTCACTTGATGATTCCGGTTGGATACTCCAACCAAATCTTCGCAATGTCTGGACCCATGAACCCCAACATCTCTGAAGCTCTGAAGATCAAGAGCTACTTCCCCATTGTCGAGAAACTCAAGCCAGTAGCCTGCGCCAAGAAGGATGCAGAAGACAACGAAGACCCTACACACGAGAAGATCGACCTTCGTTTCTTCAACAGAAGTGTTAGAGTTTTTAGGTCTTGCCCTAATCTAACCTCTGACTATGTTGCTTGGCTAGCAAAGTTGGAGAAACATCAAACTCCAGTCTGGAAGGAAATGGGAATCTTTGACCTAGTAATGCTGTCGAAGACAGGTTTAAACTACTCCCCAGAGATGCTTATAGCTTCGATGCTGTTCTGGGATAACTCTCACTTCACCTTTCACCTTCCATGTGGGATGTTAACCCCCACACTCTTCGACGTAGCAGCCATCACTGGCCTTCGACCAACCGGAGATTACTTCGACCCGGAAGAGATGTCGGAGGACCAAATTGGCTTCTCCGAAACCAAGCCAACATTCACCACCTTTATCAACCATTTTCACGACAGGTCGACGGATACAGTGTCGGATGTCGAACACATAGCGTTTCTAGCCTTATGGCTAACTCGCTTTGTGTTTTGTTCGAAGTCTCTGCAAGTGACCAAAAAGATGGTCACTCTGGCCACCCAACTGCATCACCGCCAGAACATCTGTTTGGCAGAACTAATTCTGGCCAGTCTTTATGACTCCATCAGCAATGGGGTTACTCTCTTGAAACATGTCGAAGATAGGAACAATTTGCTACTCGCTGGGCCTTTCTGGCTACTTCAACTGTGGCTCAATGCCACTTTCGAATCCTTCTTACCTAAGAAGAGTCAGATAAATGAACAAGCCCCAGCGATAGCTAATAGACGTATCGAAGGAATTAGGCTGGCTCTATTGACACCTGTAGAAGATGGGCTAGAGTTCCAACAAACCTTCACTAACTTCGTGCTGATGTTCGCTCGAAGGAAGGAATTCGTTTCAACTATGGCTCCATTTGCTCAACGAAAGGTGGGGCCAGCATGGTTCACAAGGCCACATCCCAAGGAGTCGAGTGGTCCCAATGTTGATGAGCACACCATACTGTGGGAGGCATTCCTTACCCCAAGGATTATGCCTCTTCGATTTAAGAGTTCTAAGACTCATCTGAGTCTGCTTGCCTATCAACCCAATCTGGTATCTCGCCAGTTTGGTATCATCCAAACCCTGCCTTCTCCCATTTTCCAAAGAGAGAAGTCAATGTTGTACTTCTGCAACGATTATACAGAAGAAGCTGCTACCAAGCATATCGGAAGGTATGCTGGTCGAACAATCCTCTCGCTGTTCAACTACCAGCTTAACTTCCTTTGCTCACCATCTTTTGAAGAGTGGTGGAGAAGCTATTACGCCGAGTACTTCTTCGACGAGAAGGACTTCATAGCAGAGTTGCAGAAGTCTTTTGTCCTTGTGTTTGACAAAGTAAAGAAATGTAAGTTCATACTCTCACATTACTTTTTATCTTTCTCTTCGACTGCTAGCCTGTTAACTTTCCTTTTCGCTTCCAGTTGTTCGAAAACCCTTGGCCAAGAAGGCTACAGGAGGCCCACAAGGAGGGGTCCCTTCGACAAGACCTCCACCGCCGGCGAAGACTATAGCGCCGGCGAAGACAACAGGCAACCAACAGGGGGAAGGCTCTTCGAGGAGGCCTCCTGCATCGGTAACCAGATTTTCTTCATTTTCATTCTGGCTTTCGATTTTTTTTTTTATTTTCGACGTAATTATTCAATCGAATTCCTATTGGTTTTCCAGGCCCCTTCGCCCAAGAAAAGGGCGGCATTTGTGATCGAATCGGGGAGTGACGACGAAAGTGATTCCCCTCCTTCTCCCTTAAAGAGGCGAAAGTTAACGAAGGACGCTTCTGTTCCTACTTCAGCTCCTGAAGGTCGAACCGTCAGAATAAAGGTTGGTGTGAGAAAGCCTAGGCCACCTGCAGTGGTCATCGAAGAACCAACTGAGGAGGAACTGAACGCTCTTGTCACCAAGCCTGTCGAAAGTGATAATTCCAGCCCTGGGGCTGAAGTCAATCCACAGGTAATCTATTGGACCCTTCTTATAACTTAGGCATAGATACCAGTATTTGATTATGTCTCTTTCGACATCTGAAGATTTGTCTTCTTCCTCTTTTTCAGGACACTACTGGAAGTTCCCCACCAAGGACTTCAGAAACTCTGGAATCTGCTGACCTTAGCAGACCTCAGGTGCAAGATTTGGGCAATGACGAGGCCCACACTGAGCATGAGGCCAATGCTGAAACAGTGGAGAAGACAACTGAAGAACCTATGGCGGAGGAAACACAGCCAGAAACGGTTCCTGTGGTGGTCTTGTCGTCAGAAGAGAATCCTGAAGGAAGAGACCAAGGCAATGGCGAAGAGAATCAAGATGCTGTTGACGAAGAGCATGAAGGTGGTACTGGCGAAGAACACCAGGATGACGCTAGCGAAGAACCACAAAATGACGCTGGCGAAGGACCCCAAGGTGAGGTTAACGAAGAACCACGAGTCGATGCTAGTACCGCCTCAGTTCAAGTCGAAGAGCAACCAAACGAGGCACTCAGCATTCAACAGCCTCCAGTCCAAGATAATACTGTGGCAAGGGTCACCTCCTCAAAGCACAGGTCGAAAGAAGACTTGGAAATCTTGAAACAAACTGACCCCGTCAGCTACCTCAATGCAATCGTCGAGAGTAAGAGTTCTTCTGACACCAGTCAGGAAATTCCTACTCTGTCGGGGAAATCTACTGAGACTTCTCCTCTTGATGATGCGTTGGCGAAGGTCAAGGCCCAGTTCTTCAAAAGAGATTTAATGAAGGCTTTAGAGGGGGACCCCACTGCTCCATCTTGCTTAAAAGAGGTTTTGAATGCTGTTGACTTCGATGCTGTAGCCCCAGAAATCTCAGACTTAATCATGGAATTACATTCTATGATTGACCAAGTCTCAGCGGATTACCGGCGCCAACGAACTTTTAACAGTCAGCTCGAAACGCTGCATGGCAAGAGCTTATCTGCGTGGACTGCTGTCTCAAGTTCGACTTCTCGAATAGCCGAGTTGTCGAAACAGAAAGCGTCTGCACAGGAAAGGTTCGATGCTATTGAGCGAGAGAATGTCTCCTTCCGAGCACAAATTGCAGAGATAGAGGCGAAGATAAACGCCAACACTGTGCTCCAGGAGGAAATTCTTTCGACCATCCCAGACACTGAGAGCGAGACTGAGATCAAGCAAGGCCTGGAATTCGCTGAGAGGGCTCAAAGCCTCGACGCCCAAATTGCCAAACTGGTGCAAGAAAAATCTTGGTGCAAGAAGAGGTTGGATCTGCAGCATGCCAAGTATCTTCGACTCAAGAATTCTCTTTCCTTTTGATTCTCTTTTGTAACCATCTTCGGTAATCGTTTTCGACGACAATTGCCATTTTGGCTGAAAATTAATAAAAATTTCCATTTTGGCATTTCTATGGTTAATTTAGCTTGTTCTTTTATTATTTTATTTTTATCTCTTGAAGTATAGGCTTATATTTTTTCAAATATTTACCATTTACTCTCAAGAGCCTTTTATCACCACTTATCTCTTCGACTTCATAGGCTCCACCAGAAAAAGTTTGGATAACTCTGAAGGGTCCTTCCCATTTGGGTGACCATTTCCCCATGCTTCGATCCCGTCGATCCATGGGAAGAATTACCTTCCAAACTAAATCTTCAGGCAAAAATACCTTAGGTTTTACCTTTCTATTATAAGAGTCTTCGACTCTTTTCTTCTGAAGCCTGAGTAAATCGAGAGCGTGTAATCTCTCTTCGTCTAAATCCACCAGTTCATCTAACATCATATTCCAATAAACCTCAGAAGGAATATCATAATGCCTCTGAACTCTTGCAGATTGAAGACAAATTTCAGCTGGCAATACTGCATCATGGCCAAAAGTTAGCCTATATGGTGTTGTACCAGTGGCTTCTTTTGGGGACGTTCGACAAGCCCATAAAATCTGGTCTAACGTCTTATGCCAATTCTTTGGTTTCTTCCCAACATGTTTCTTTATCAAGCCAATTACCACTTTGTTAGCTGCTTCGACTTGACCATTCGCCTGTGCATAATAAGGCGTGGATGTTAGGAGTTTGAAACCTGTTTCCTGAGCAAATTCCTGCATCTTTCGACCAGTGAAAACTGAACCTTGGTCAGTTGTTATTGTCTCAGGGATTCCATACCTAAATATAATGTTCTTTTGAATAAATTCAATGACATTTTCTTGGTCTACATTGACTAAAGGGACAGCTTCGATCCACTTAGTAAAATAATCAATGCCTACCAATATGTATTTCTGACTCTTTGATGATGCTGGTCGAATCTCTCCAATAAGATCCAACGCCCATCCTCGAAAGGGCCAAGGCTTCACTATCGAGTGAAGTTCGCTTGCTGGTACATGCTGGATGCCTGTATGAACTTGACACTCTTGGCAACCTTTGGCGAACTCAACACAATCTTTCAGCATAGTGGGCCAATATAGTCCTTGTCGAAACAACAACCATTTCATCTTATGGCCTGCTTGGTGAGCCCCACATGCCCCAGCATGTGTAGTCGAAAGGGCTATGTATGCTTCAGTTTCACTTAAACATTTCAGCAACACCCCTTCAGGCGTCTTCTTGAATAACTCATTACCCATGAGTACAAAACTCAACGCCCTGTATTTTGTTTTTCGTTCTGTCGGAGCTCCTGGATTTTGAAGATAGTCCACAATGGGTTTCCTCCAATCCTGGTCTGACAAATTATCAATGAACGAAATCTCGAAGTTTGAGTGATCAGCATAACCTAGCCTTGTCGATTCCAAGTCTGATGGTGATAGACAAGTTGCTTTTATCTTTTCTCGAACTTCTATTGCTTTTTGTAATCTCGTTTTTGAAATCTTATACCCTGATGCAATTTGTGCCAAGTCATTGGCTATTTGATTTTCGACTCTGGGTATGTGTCGAATATTGACACTTTCAAATTGTTTCAATAAACGATTTGCTATCACAAAGTACATAATGAGATTCTCTCTTATGCATTTATACTCCTTTGTGACTTGCTTGATGACTAACTCTGAGTCTCCCATTATTTCGACTCGAGTTGCCCCCAATTCCAACAATATTTCAAGGCCAGTAATTAGAGCTTCATACTCAGCCTCGTTGTTCGAACAAGAACCTTCGATTTGGTACTTGAATGTTGTTGGAATTTTATCTGGAGAAATAATCAAAACTCCTACTCCTGTTCCATTTTTATGGCTGGAACCATCGAAGTAGAATTTCCAAGGTTCTATCTCCACATAATTAATATCCTCGACTTGAATTGAGTGGTCGACTATGAAGTCTGCAACCACTTGCCCTTTTACTGCCTTAAGAGGCATAAAGGTCAAGGAGTATTCAGTCAATGCTAATGCCCACTTGCCAATTCGACTATGCAAGATAGGTTTCGACAACATATATTTGAAAACATCAAAATGAGACGAAACATAAACATCAACTGGTTTTATATATTGTTTGAGCTTTGTACAAGAGAAATACAGACATAGACACAATTTTTCAACTTCGCTATATCTAGTTTCTGCATCATTCAAAACTCGACTGAGATAATAAATGGGTCTTTCGACTCCATTCTCATCCTCTTGGGCTAACATACTTCCCAGAGTTTTGTCAGATGCAGCTATGTACAATCTCATACTCCTATTGCTACAAGGAGGCACCAAAATAGGTGGCTTAGTGAGGTACCCTTTGATTTTGTCGAAGGCTTCTTGTTGCTCTTGCCCCCATTCGAACCCCTCCTTATTCAGTCGAAGTAAGGGTGAAAAGGCCTGAGCTTTCCCACTTAGGTTAGATATAAACCTTCTCAAGAAATTTATCTTGCCTAAGAGGGATTGCAATTCCTTCTTATTCGATGGCGCTTTCGCTTCCAAAATTGCCTTCGTCTTGTTCTGATTGATTTCGATTCCTTTCTTGTGGACAACGAAACCCAAGAAATCTCCAGCTTTTACACAGAACGCACACTTCAAAGGGTTCATCTTCAGACCATGTTCTCTCATTCTTTCGAATGATTGTCGAAGGTGGTCAATGTGACTCTTCCTGGAAACAGATTTTATAACAATATCATCAATATAAACTTGCATAAACGTGTTAATAAAATCATGGAAGATAGTATTCATTGCTCGCTGGTACGTTGCCCCAGCGTTCTTTAGGCCAAAAGGCATCACTACCCATTCGTAAGTGCCTAAGGCCCCAGGACATCGAAAGGCTGTTTTCGACACATCCTCTTCAGCAATGAATATTTGATTATATCCTGAATAACCATCGAGCATACTCAGGTATTCGTAGCCAGCGGCAGAATCGACTAGCATTTCCGCCACAGGCATAGGATATTCATCTTTGGGGGTGGCAGCATTCAAATCTCTGAAATCTATGCACACCCTTAACGTGCCATTTTTCTTAATTACTGGCACAATATTTGCAATCCATTCGACATACCTTGTAACACGGATGAATTTGCATTTCAGAAGTCTTTCGACCTCCGTTTTGATCTTCGACAAAATTTCTGGAGCGAAGCGTCTTGGATTTTGCTTGATTGGCTTCTTTCCAGGTTTGATTGGCAACTGAAGTTCTACCAATCCTCTGTCGAGACCGGGCATTTCGTCATAATCCCATGCGAAACAGTCTTTAAACTCTTTCAGCAATTGGATTACTTCTAACCTAAGTTCTGGATCAATTTTGGCGCTGATGTAAGTTGGCCTATTCTCTGATCCTTCGCCTAAGTTGATTTCTTCTAAAGGGTCTTGTGCTAACATCTTAATGTTGTTCGCCAAGGGATCCTTTTCGAAACCCAAAGGCTCATCGTCATAGATGGCGTCGAGCCTCTGTTCCAACATTTCATCTGGCATGATATCAGGAGGTCTTGGATCGAAGTCCTTTCCTGGGCCAACAGCAGATAATTGTTGATCATTGGCCTGTGTGGCCATGTACTTTACTTCGGCTTCGAGAGCCGTTATCATCTTGGTTTCAGCCACATAGGCCGAAATTCGCTTCAGAGATTGTGACTCAGTCATTATCACTGAATTCACTTCCCCAACCAGTTGGTTGGATACCAGTTAGCCCACTGAATTCTATGTGGGACAAGTCTTCTCTGTCCCATTGGAAACCATGCTCAGGATGCAGGTATAGGGAACAAAAGGTGTTTGGCGCTGGCGCCATGTCGAAGTCAGGAGTTGGACATGGCCCTATGTGAGCCAAGTTTTTGTCGAAATCTGTTACACCCAAGTGGTTTACTTCGCCAAGGTAGTAACTCTGATCAGCCTCTATGTTTTCGACCAGCCCATGTGGGCGCCATAGAAGCAGTCTTTGATGCATCGATGAAGGCACAGCACCTACACCATGTATCCACTCACGGCCTAACAAAAGGTTGTAGTTAGGTTTGGCCGATATGACCATGAACATTGTTGGTCGAAGGATCGACCCAACTTTTATGTCGAGCTGGATCACTCCCATGGTGGTCCCAATGCCTCCCTCATAGTTGGACAGGACCATATTGTGAGGTTTAATTTCTTCATCCCTTTTACCAATCTTTATTAGCACAGAATGAGGGATAATATTGATAGTGGCCCCACAGTCGACCAAAATTTTGTTCACAGTGGTCTCTTCGAGCTTAGCCCTTATGAACAAAGGTTTAAGGTGATTCTTCATCGCCTCTGTAGGTGGCTCGAAGAAGCCATTTTGTTCTTCTGTAGTGCCATTGTCCATGACAAAATAGCACACTGGCCTGTGTTTGGCCATTTCTTGTTCCACCTCCCAGTCACTGGCTTCGACTTCTACTTGTCGATTGAACTCCCTAGGCAGTACTGAAACAATGTTCACCATTATATCCAGAGTATCGTCGGACTCAGCATCATCTTCGTCTTCGACTTCGCTCTGGTTAGGCCACACTAGCCTGTTGGTAACGGGTTCTCTCTCAAGAGGCTTTCTTTGTTTCCTTTGAGGCACATTCGAACTAGTTTCTGCCTTAGGTTCGTTGGCAGCCTCTCTTTCAGCTTTTCGCCTTCTTTGATATCTCCTCCATTGGGATCTCGACATAGGATTTTTTCCCTTGTAGTTGCTGGACACTTGAGCAACCTTGGGTGCAGCAACTTGAGGATCTTTCTTCTGAATTAAAGAGGAACCTCTTGGCACTTCGAAAGAATGCCATTTCTCTTCGCTTGGCCTTTTGCGGCCAGATGTTTTGTACCAAGTGTCTACTGGTACATTTGTTGGAGGCCTAAAAGTCAAAGGCCTCTTGTCTTGATTAGAACCCCTTCTGGGATCATGTCGAAGGTCAGAATTCTCCCTTCTCTTGTTCGCTGCTCTCACTCCTTGTATGTGTTCAGCAGCTTTTTTATCAAAGATAGAACTGCATCTTGGACACAGCATCACCTCTGATTTTTTCTTCTGGCATCTTTGTAAAAAATCTGCCAAGTTTTCGTTTTCCCTAGGGAAAGCCGTTTTATTTGCCTGCTCTTGCCTTATGGCTTCTTCTGAAGTTTTAGGGTCAGAGAGTTCAACCATGTTGATATTCATTGTATCCTTATTAGCAAGAGTTAGTTGCTTCATCTGTGTTTCCAGATTCTCCGTCTGGCCTTGTACAGTGGCCAATTGGGAACTGGGCTTTGGTCCAGTTTTTTGTACTTCAGCAGTCTTTGACTTTGGATCTTCGACCGCGTTCTGGACAGCCTCAATTGTCTTCCTGGATAAACTTCCAGAAAAACTGCCAAAGATTGGCATGTTGATGTGGTCCTTTGAGACTTCGACCACGGTAATGCCTGGCTTCTTCGACTGGATCCTGGTTGCCTCTATCATGTTCACCTCAGAGGGTTCTGCATAGTGGGCTTCAGCCTTCATTGGATTGGAGTCGACAGCCATGGGGGATTTGTCAGCAAACTTTAATCTCCCTTCCTCAATAGCGTCTTGCACAAGATTCCTGAAAAGAAAACATTGAGAAGTTTTATGGCCCATAAAATTATGATATTTGCAAAAACCCCTCTTCTTTCTTTGATCAAGAGGAGGCACTTTTACCCCAGGGGGTACTATCATTTGGCCATCTTTAACTAGCAAGTCGAATATTTCATCACATTTTGTGATGTCAAAACTATAAGTCTTTTTTGGGAACCTATCGTTGGTCCTGTCTGGACCAATGGGATTTTTCCCATTTGAGGGGACTAACTGTTTACAAGAGTATGGAGGCCCTTGTTTTAGTTCTGCTAAATCGACTTCTCCTTCTTCGACAGCTAAAGTATCGTCGAAGGATTCTAGATCTTCGTCATCCATCTCAACGTAAGCTATTCTTTCTCTCTTGTGAGTTTTCGTTGCCTTAGCTTTTTCAGCTTTGAGGCGCTCGACTTGTCGAACTCTATCGGCCAGTTGGGCCATGTCTCTTAGGTACTGGGTATCTAGCTTCTTCCTAATGGAATAATCTAAACCGCCTGCGGCCATTTCGACCAGCTCATGTTCCGGCACTTGTGTAAAACATCTCGCCTTAAGCAACCTAAACCTATTCAGATATTCGTCTATAGGTTCAGTGAAACGTCTCTTCACACTCGCCAGCTCTTTCAGGCTTATCTTGGTTTGCCCCATATAGAATTGTTCATGGAACAATCTTTCCAACTGGGTCCAATGGTGGATCGAATTGGGGGGTAGAGTTGTGAACCAAGTAAAAGCGTTCTTGGTTAAGGAACTTGGGAAGTATTTGATCCTTAGGTTTTCATTATTTGAAATGTCTCCTGCTTCGATCAAATACCTAGCCACATGTTCGACAGTAGATTCTGTCGTGTCCCCAGAGAACTTAGTAAATTTGGGGACTTTGGTTCTAGGGGGTAAGTCAGTTTGTAACACATATTCTGACAATGGAGATGTAAAGTTGGGCCTTCGAAAGCCCATGTTCATTCCATTCTGAGTCATGATTCTTTCGATCATGGTTGCCAGATTGTTTTCCAAACCCATGTTTTGGTGTTGGATATGCTGAACCACTTCGTCAGCATTTTGGTTTCTATTAACTAACCTTACCTCTGGGGCTATTACTCTAGGTTCTTCGACAGGCTGTTCAACAGGCTGTTGAACCTGGTTAATGGTGGTTTCTTCCTCTACAAATATCCCCTGATTTCCTCTTATTTGCGCCCTTTGGGGCTGTCGAATGGGTGGGGGTACTCCAAAGAAGTCAGCCAGACGCGTCATTTGCGCTGTAACTTGCTGATTCGATTGAGTAGTATTTTGTATTAGAGGATTTAGCACTGTACTCAAAGTTTGTGCCAACATTTGCACCATATCATGGTTGCTTTCGTCCATCTGTTGCCTCAAGACTGCTGTCGAGGCATTTGTAAGGCCATGGGCTACTTGGGACGTTCCTCCTAAGAGTTGGGTCCTATTTCTATTCGCCATGCCTATTCCAGAGCCTTGGAGTGGCGAAGTGGCACTCACGAAAGGGTCTGAATAAGTGGACGCAGCATTCGTCAGGCTTGCCACTTCAGAAGTTGGCATACCATAGAATGGAATAAATCCTGGGGGAACCACTGGCCTTGGGCCAGTATTTCCCCTTGGAGGGGGGGTTCCCAAAGGCATTCTGGGGCCTGTAAACGAAGTTATTGGCCCCGTGGTTGTGACTGATACTGCTGGTGTCGAACCAACATTCGTCGCTTCACTAACGGTCATATTAACCGTTGCTCCCACACTTGGTGGTGGAATTTCGTTATTGTTTGGCGGATTCGCCATCTCTTCCCTTCTTCTGGCAGTATTGTTATCGTTGGTGTATATTCTACCACTCCTTAATAACATACAACTCGAAAAGATGAGATTTTTCAACAATCAACACACAGTCCCACCAGGTGTGCCAATTTGTTTACCTAGGGATTTGGTAAACAACCGCTGATCCTCCAAATGGTTACTTATTTGGTTACTCGCAGGATCGATCAGATTGATCCTATGGACATAGGTTGATTTTGAAGTTTGATTAATGTGGATAAGGCTTTAAGTAAATTGTTTAAAGTAAATTGCATAAAGGAAAGGCTTGGTAAAATAAACAAGGCTTGAATGTAAAGGTTCGACAGGAATCTTAAAGGGGAAAAGCATGTAAAATACTGTAAAAGTAAATGACTTGAATTAATAAATTGGTGTTTCACACATACATTTCTCAACAATTCGTTCGCTCACACTGGGTACTTGAATCTAAATGAGTGACTATGTATCTATTGTGAACACCCGCGAGAAACTACACGTCTACTCCTATTTATACAAAAACATTCCAAGTAACCGTCGGGCAGTTACACTGCTTCGAGATCAAGCCACTTGTCACGTTCTCCATGTTCGACGCTCCAGATCCTTGCACATTTGCACGTAGTAACTGCTGGAAACCGTTTTCCCTCCAAAGCTTTGAATTTCAAACTGCTCCACTCTGGACCATCGAACACGTTCGTCAAGAGACGTCTTCGACGAAAACTCCTTCGACGTCGAAGGCAATCAGCCTTCTTCCTTGGAAGAAATCTTCTAAGTATTTTGTCATCTTTCGACGGGCACTTCGACAGGCTCAGCCAGTCGAAAGCATCTTTCAGCTTTTAATGGCTGTCATCAATCAAAACAAAGGTGTCGAATTTAGGAGCCAACAATAATAACGATTATTCATAATAATCATTGTGATATAGTATATGAATAAATGTCAAAATTTCGTACCAGAATCAACACTAAACCAATTTCTAATTGATATCAAAATTTACATTAATTACAAGTACATAATTCCATTAAGTAAATAATAAAATTTGAACAGCTCAAGATATGCAATCTTTCCAACTTCCAAGAGAAAAAGAAGTGTATAGAATTAAAGAAAGAATGATGAGAAATTTTGGTTTTTAAACTTCAAAGATAAGAAGATGAAGAATCAAAAGGAACAACATAAAAGCGGAAGAACCTAAGACACAAAAACAACTTCATCCTGTCATACTCTAATTTTTTTACCTAAGATCCCATATTCCATCTGCATCATTGCATAACAAGTGTTCACGAATGGTTTGAACTATTTTTTTCTAAATCTCGAGTTAAATTTCAAAAATTTACAACTTCTTCAAATTTCGATATTTTTGAGCAGTTCTTTTTGTATATGATTCTCCTTTACATCATCTACAACTTTTCTTTACAAGTCAAAGAGTCGATTATGCTTGAAAAGCCACAAATAATAGAGACATTAGAGGATGCTTTGTGAATTTAGTGAAATTAAACTTAACTTCGATTGTGTTTTGCCCAACTTTTACCAAATCATGCATATTACTCTTTTTTATCTCTTATTTAGCATTTCATTTTATTTCAAACATCACAAAAAATACATTTAACATAATTCTATTTTACTTGCAATTTTTATTTCTTTATTCACAGTTCATTTAAATTTATACTTTTATTTCATTGTTAATTCAAAATCTCAAAAAAATCTCAATAAGTCTCTTTTTCTTTCATTCTTGCATTTTTGAATATATAATTCTTTTTTTAATTGCACTTTTATTTATTTTAATTCAAAAAAGTCGTTGTTAATTTCATCCATTTTCATTATTTAATATTGTATTTTTTTAATTTCAAGTATTTATAGTTGTCATTTGCATTTTAATCATTTTTTTCTTTTTATTAACAATTTTCTTTTTTATTTATTATTATTATTTCATTTTGTCAAGATAGGAAAAAACAATTGTTGGGACCACTAGGCTTACACGGTTTATAGCATCAATTTATCAACTTTGTCGCTGCATAATTTGTCCATAAAACAACAAAATTTGTGGTCCAAAACCAAATTTTCTAATATTGTTATTACCTTGTCTCCATCCAAACCGGTTGTAACATGAAACACAACAAAATCTGCACAAGTAGTGCCAAGAAAACTCAGATCAAATGTAGCACTAAAAAGAACTGTCAAAAAACCTGCTTAAAAAGCCAAAAGAGCATACCACAACTCTGCTGCTGCCCTGCTACCAATCAAGCAGATCAGTCCAGAAATTACACCAAAATAACATACACCATAAAATCAGTGCATCATAATTGTTCAAGTTCTATAGCCCCCCCTCAAATCCCATATATCTTCCTCTATAAAAAAGAGACTTGATTCAAGAGAAAAGGGGAAAGAAAAGTGTTAAGAAAAACTTTGTTCCACCTTCTTCCAAATACTCACCACAAATCCTCTGTTAAATCTCTCACTCAACTTCATAATCTTCAATCCTTTTTACATAAACCACCATATCTCACGCTACAACTTTTACCTGCCAACAAAACAATAACAATAACACCATAACACACGGCAACAGTTTACAGCACCTCAACACTGACAACAACCATATAGTCGAAATTTCACGCAGTAGAAGAGCAGAGAGAACGAGTAGAACCTGAACTGTTTGTCGTGTCGGAATCCATATCGGAGAAATTCTCATCTCCGTTGGTAACCGTTCTCACTCTTATTCTTTCTTTTTAAAAATCACCGCTATTGAAGCATTTATTGTTGTCATTTTTTCCCATTTTTGTTGTGTTGTCTTTGTTTCGATGTGTTAGTTTTTTCTTTTTAGATTTAGAAGGAGCGTAGATTATTGTTGCGGTTAAACAAAGTGAGACCGAGAGAGATTGCACTAGATTTCAAAAAGTTATTGTTAATTGTTGCATCGGTTTTCAGCCGTGAACTATTGTTGTTGTTGTTCGTTTTAAGTGAAAATGATGAATGGAGGTATGTTGATTGACCCACTAATTCAGCCTATTCTTTTTCTTATTTGTTTATTTATTTATTCTTTCCCATATAATTACTAATGACTAATCAATGTCTAACATTTATTCCATGTAATTTGAAATTAAAATAAAACAAAACTAATTTAAGAGAAATTTGGTGGGGATTGATACATATTTTTTTCTCACCATTTAGTTACTTTATTATTTCTTTAATAATTTAATTAGTTATTAATTTAGTATTTAATTTCATTTAATAAAAAAACAAATAAAGAGATATTTGGAGGATAGAGTACTTCAGTGTCCCTATTTTTTCTCCTCGCTTTTCTTTTTCTATTTTTTTTTTAAATTATTTTTATTTGTTTTAGTATTTTTCTTTTTTAAGATTGGACATTAGACTTTTATGCAAGAGGCATGCATCTTGGGCTTAATTAATTTAATTTCTATTTGTAGTCCTATTTATCTCTCTTCCGCCTTTTATTTTCTATTTATTATTATTGATTATCTTATTAATTACTTAATTAGGGTTTAATAGATTTGGTCATTGGGCCCATAACTTTCTCTTATTGCAATTTCATTTCTATTCTCATCTAGTTTCTATTTCATTTTATTTTATCTTTAAATTATTTTTTTCTTTCTATTCTCTTATTCTTTTAATAAACAAAAAATAGTTAAAAAATAGGAAGTGTGTGATATATTGGGATTTTTATTTTTAGCATTTTATTTTAATATTTTTTTATTATTCTCTCTTATTTTTGTATGGTTGATGTTTAATCCAAACTTTGCCATGTGCTTGATGATTTCGCTTGACGAAATGTTTGAGTTTGCTTGTATTTTGATCATTATACATTCTTTGATGTTTGATCATGTTGTTGATTGTTTCTGATTTTATTCCAAGGGAAAAAATTAATTAGTTGACTTCATGTCATCGAGTATCTAATATGATTATGCGAAACCCCTTTTATATATTTTTTTTAATTTTGTTAATCTTAAGTTAAATCTCTTGAAAAAGCTCAATTTTTAAACTTACACTCATTTAAGGTAAAACATCGACACTAGGTCGTCGCATCTTAAAGATCTCATCCCCACACTCATTTAGCAAGCAAACCAATATTTTAACAACAAAACACAAATATAATAAGAGGTTCCTTCAGAGTACCGTAAATGCATTGGGTGCTAACACCTTCCCTTTGTATAATCAACTCCCGAACTTTAGATCTCTCTATTGTACTTGCTTTTACTTCTTGCATTGCATATTTACTTATGGGTTTTATTTCACTCATTTCCCCTTCCCTTGGAAATAATAAAGCATGGTGGCGACTCTTGATTATTTGCGAGTCAAGTTAATTAATAGTTTGATCTCTGATTTTCACCGCTACACATCCAAAGAAATCAACATGGGTTATCCTACTCAAACCACCAACAATGATGAGAATCCAGATGTTGTTGTAGAGGATGTTGTGATATCAAATAAGCCTCAGAATTCAGATGTTGCTGTAGAGGTCGGTGTTATGGTGCAAAACCATCCTCAGATTCAATATGTTGTTATATAGGGTGTTGTGTTTAGACTAATGAGAGCTCTCATGGTGAAAAGAAGAAGAAGAAGAAGAAGAAGAAGAAGAAGAAGGAGAAGAAGAAGAAGAATAAGAAGAAGAAGGTTAAGAAGGCAAATGATGAGTTTTTTTCCATTCTGATGATGATGATGATGATGATGAGGCTGACTATTACTGGTCTAACTTTATCTCAGCGAGAGGATTTATATTTGATTATCATTTTTGATCATGTAATGAAAGTCTTAGGTAATAAAGTTTTAATCTGCTTAACTCTCTTAAGGTTATCAACTTAAACATTTAACTTAACCTATCAGCTTAAACTTCAAAATATATAAAACACATTATTGTAAATGTGATACGGTGGGAGAACTGACTTGAAGGTTTTGCGTTTGATCGCAAATGTTGCGGTTAGCAAGAGTCACCACCGACTTTTCTTTTATCCAAAAGGAAAGGTGAAAAAGCACAGGAAAGACCTTTGAGATTATTTCTAGAGTTCGGAGGGTAGATTATGAAAAGGGAAGGTATTAACACCCTTTTCATCTATGGTTTTCCATGGGCTCTTAGTTACTTGCTAGATCACTTTCTTTTTGTTTGAAATTATGCTTTGTATGGTTTTTGAAAGTATTCTGTAAAGAGGCCATTGTTTAGGCAATCTTTGTAATGATTCTTGTGTGTAAGAATGTATACAAAGATGTTTGATCTTTTGAAAATAATTTCAAGTTTGTAGGAGGTTTTGAAAGTGTAGGTGTTTGTTTTGAAAATAGCAAGGATGTTTTGAAATTGAGCAAGTAATTAGGAGCATTCTACCTACTCAAAAGTCTTTCTTGTTCATTTCATTTTTCCTTTGACATTGTTACCTTACCATTGATTTGGTAAGTAACCCTATCTTTGGATGTAAACGGGACGGGGCGTGGGTCATCGTATAACCATAATTAGCAATATTGCAAGGTATCTTAGCATTCTCTTTTAGAGACTAAGATAATTTGAAAGGCAACTTAGATAGCGTCATCGAGGAACTATGATCTTGTATTTGCTCGTTTTTGCTAAGATACCTTACATGTGTAATATGACCATTTTATATAAGGCAACCAAGTGGAATAACCCTAGGGATGCTTGTGTGCAAGTGTATTGTTTTCATGCTTGTTTTGTCTTGAATTAGGGTTTTATAAGTATTAGTTTTAATCTTTCCATACAAACCCTAATTACTAGCATTTGTATATAAAAGCGATAAATTGCGGAATTTAAAGTTACTACGCCATTACAATATTTGTGGGAGGGGGTGTACAAATTGAATGGGGATTGTAAGAATTTAAACCTAGTTAGTCTATTACAACCATATTGAATTGGTATCCATTGTACAAAAATTTGAATAAATACAAAGTATAAAATGAATAAATGTACAAAAATGCAAAATGTGAAGTAAATGGATATATGTTTGATTTTTTAGAAAAAAGGGATTTTGTCTAAATAGAATTAACTTAAAGAAGAATAATTAATAAAAAGAATTTGTTTAAGAAAAGATTTTAAATAAAATCCTAGTTCTATTAATTGATCAAAAGAAAATAAGTTTAAGAAAAACATTTTTTTTAAGTATTTTTATGTCTTGAAAATATTTATAGTATTATAAAGTATTTTTGGCATTTTTATATTAAAATAATATATTTTAATTGGTATAAATGAAAATAAATAAAACCTATTATTTTAATTAAATTTACAAGATGTTTAGTGAAATGAATAAAATGTTTATTAAATAAAAATAATTTTTATGAGAAAAAATAAATAAACTATGCCAAAATGAAAATCTAATATTTTTTATATTTTTTATGATTTTTAACATTAGTAAAAAAAAATTAAGAAAACAAATGAAATAAAAATAAACTGGGCCAGGGGTGCTAACAGCCTGCAAGGGGGTTAGTAAGCAAAAATAAAAAAAAGAGTACAAAGCCCAATAAGGCCCAAGCGCTCAAAAAAAGTCATGAATGCAAAATATGTGAAAAATGCAAAAGAGTACCACTGGGACTCGAACCCAGGTCCCATAGGTTACAGGCGCGCCCTTCTATCATTGGGGTGGCTATACATCCGTTAACATAGGCAAATCAATAAATATGTAAGGCAAAACGCACTCTGATGACTTCATCTTCAACCTCTAGCCAGATCAACTGTAACTTGCTCATTTCTCATCAAAAATGAAAACTGTAAACATGAAACTTGTAGCAAATTTTCTCACGGTTTCAGAAATGTAAAGCATTAAAACTATAGACAAAGATAAGCATGAACTTTAATGGCCCTAATCTGAATCCTAAAAATCTCAAAAATTTCAGTTTCAAAATTCTCTAAGCTCAAGCAAAATTAATAGAAACTATGGACATGGTTAGCTTCAGAGCAATGATATCTACATGTTTTATTCACAAATAAACTATTGATGATGCCTGTATGAAGAGTTCCAAGTTGAGAAAACTTACCTCAAAACTGGAAATCATGTTTTGAGTTTGAGCTTGTTTCAAGTGATGGTGATGATCAGATTAGCTTCCTTGAGGTCCTAGGAAGCTAATGCAATGATTAGCTTGAACAATGGATGGTTGAAATGGTCTGGAGAAGTCAATGTGAAGAGCTGAGTTTTTGAAAATGGAGGATGGTGTTAATGGTGTTACAGTTCTAAAACAGGGTGTGAGATTGATTCTATGTGATGTTTAGAAACTTTAGAAACCAAAAGGCCAAGAAACGCATGAGTAGATTATGAGTTTCAAGTTTTTGGTCAGTTTATGTAAAAATGGAAGTGTGAAGTGTGATTATAAGTTCTAGGTTCTTTTAAGGCTTGAGCATTCGTGTGTTTGTGTCAAATTGTTTGTGTATGTATAAACAAAAATATTTGAAAGCATTGAAAAGTCAGAAGTACAAGTTTCTAACTTTTGGCTAGGTTACTTGATTTTGAAGAAAAGAGGGAAACAAGTTTCAAGATGAGGTACACGCATGGGATGGGTGATTGTAAGTGTTTGAAACATTTCTCATGAGTTATAGGACTGGTTTGATCAGAAGAGAATAAGTGCAAGGCTCAAGAACAAGTTTTGTACAAAAAGTTGCTTTATCAAAATGACAATGTAACCTTTCTTCCAAAAATGGATAAAAAGCATGTCCATGCATTGAATGCTTGAAGTGAGACTTCTAACAGCTGTGTAAACCATTAATTATGGAGTGTCTAACAAGTTTGAGGTCTGCAAAGTAGAGTTAATGCATCACAACTTTGAATTTGAAATTTGTTCATCACTAAAATGACTTGTAATTAAAGTGATAAAACCCTAACTTCATCTCTTCGATTCTCCCTACTCAAGAATGATATCAAGGAGTTCTTGGACATTTTGGAAGCTTGCAATGTGCTCTACAACCCATATTTGAATTGATTTTGAATATTCCCCTTGGAACTTGTGATCGGTGGAAATAGAACTGACTGTTTTGAAATGCTGGTTCGCAAAATGTCGCGGTAAGCAAGAGTCGCCACCGTCTTTTATTTTCTCCAACAAGGAAAGGACAAAAGCACAGCAAAATTCCTTTTCGAGATGTTTCTCGGTTCGGGAGGTAGATTATAGAAAGGGAAGGTGTGAGCACCCTTTCTATCCGTGGTTATCCACGGGCTCTTAGGTACTTGCTCACTATGTTTTCAAAAGATTTGTTTGCTTTTCAAGTGTTTGTGTGTTTTGAAAAAGTTTAGTTTGAAAACTTCTAGGTAACTCTTGTATCAGTCCTCAAGAGTGTATGAAGTATTTGTTTGAAAACTTTTTGAAAGTGTGAGTGCGAAAAGTTGTTTTTGTTTGTTTTGAAAGAGCAAGTACCCAGGAGAAATCTACCTACTCTAAGGAATTAAGCTGTGTAAAAATCCTTGAGACAGTACTATCCCACTATTGAGAAGTAGGTAGCACCGTCGTTGGAGTTATTCGGGTCAATTCGATTATTAGGGACATGTGTGGTCACCAAAGCAATAGTAGGACGCCTTAGCGGTAACCCTAATGTCCTAGATCCTTTTTATCCGAGGCAACCGTTTCGAGGCAACTGGATCTTTAGACAGGAGGACGACCTCTAAAACACCTTATACTTGATGACCACGTCGAGGCAACCAAGTGAGGCGTACCCTAGGAGTGGCATGTGCACGTGTGTCAGGATTCAATTTAAGATTATCTTTGAACATGCATCATTGTGAGCTACGGGTTGATTTTATTTTTCATACAAGTCTTGTCATGCATAATTAACAGTTAATAATTGCGGAAAGTAAATTGCGGAAAATTGAATCTACGCTATTACAAGGCGCGGGTATATACATCGCCAAAAACATAACCCTTTGGAAAATAAATGCGGAAAGTAAAAGAAAGCGATAAAGATCCTAATTCACTATTACATTCTTGGAGCAGATACATCAATATAATCAAAAATAAATAATAAAGTGCGCGCAAAGAAATTGAATCGGAAACGTCCTTAGGGTTTTGACCCTTTTTGAGAAAAGAATGGAATTGGTCCTTTTTTGCATTTAATTAAATATTAACCTAAAACTAATTAATTAAATAATTTAAGAAAAAAGTATTTTTTTATGTTTTTATGTTTTAATGAAAATAAGATAAAAAGGAAAATATGGTTAAAAGTTAGTAAAAAAACCTAAGTCTAATTTATTTTATTTATTATAAAAGAAAATTAAAATTAAACCTAATTAAACTAAATTAATTCATGTTAGTGTTTATTTACAAAATAATAATTAAGATGAAATTAATAATTAATAATAATAATAAAAAATATTGTTTTCTGGATTAATTATAAAAATAATTATTTGTTAGTTAAATAATAATAATAATAAAAAGAAAAGAAAGAGAATAAAAATAATAGGAAGTAATAAAACCAGGGGGGTGATGGGCCCTAAGAGGAGGTTTGTAAGCAAATTCTTGGCCCATTTGTTTCAAGCCTGCTTTGACTTTCTGGATGGCCTGGTGCGTTGGTTGACCAGGAACATGGTGTTCCTTCCCTTGTAGCCATTAGATCTGTGCATGAGGACACATGGCACATTGATGATTGAAGCGCATGGTAGGACGCTTGGGATAGCCTGCACATAACCATGTTAAGAAAAAATAGAAACAATATTTGGGGGGACCTGGGAATCGAACCCAGGTCCCAATGGTTCTTGGACAGCGCATGCTCCACCAGGCCACTCGTTTGCATTTGTTATTATGGTAAGCAACAAATATAATATTTAAAATATAACCATTATGCTGGAAATCCAAACAAGCGCCTTTTATTTGAATTACCCAATAGCATGTAACCACGTCTTCATCTCCTTCGTTTGCCTGCAAAAAATACAATTGGATAGCGGAGGTTTTTAACCCCCACTAAGTGTGACGACCAAAAATAGCGAATAGAGCTACGCTCTATATAAATATGGCGCGATGGTTGGGTTCAATTCGTCTTGTCTCCACGAATCCAACCATGGGTGTCTCAAGGTCTGATTTTTCCTGTACAGCAAAGCCCTAATTCAAGAACTCAAAAACCCCAAAAATCGTTAATGGCAATTCATAATTCCGTGCATTATAATCCAATTAATTAATACCAATAGCTTCATAAAGGTTCAAGCAATGTAAAACAATGATTAGAACATGTTAATGATGCATAAAATGTGAGTTTCGATTCTGAAAAAGTTAAGCAAACCGTATCACTGTTCTTGCGTATTCTTTGAGTGTTAGCCCTTGATTTTGATTCCAATACGTTTCTGGGAATGCTAGCAATGTATTAGAATCCTTAAATTGCTTTGAGAGGGCCTGGGAGTGAGAAAACAACTTTGAGTTTTCTTGACTTTTTTTCAATATTGCATATGGCTTTCTTGCAGAGTTTTCACGTGAATGGCATTAGGGTTCACTTGTGCATATGTAATAGAATGGAATTAGGTTAAGTCTTGGCCCAAAGATCCATTGCATTGATGTTTCAATATTTGATTTCCAATCACATCTTTTTGCATCTTTTTGATTGAGAAAACTTGCCAATTTTGGATATTCTTGTCTCTTTGATTGGCACACGAAATCTCCAGCTTGTCTTGAGCTTGTTTGCTTCACAAAAAGATTTGAAAACTATATCTTGGTATTTTCCTACAATTAAATGAATTAAATGAATTAATATTGATTAAAAATTCAATTAATTAATAAAAAATCAGAAAATAATTCAATTTAATCTCAATGGGTCGTGCATAGGCCTTGGACAAAGTTTCAAGAAGGAATTTGAGGCCCATTAGCAAAAATGATGTGTTTTTGATTTCTTGATGAATAAGTTTCATATTTTGACATGTTTTGATGAATTATGATCTTTGGCACTTGAATTTGACCAAAAATTCAAAGTTTGACTTTTCAGTATATAGTTAACTGAAAAATTCATCTGTCAATCCAATGGACTTGCAATGTTTTGAACCATGTTATTAGGTAAAAATTATGCAATTGGACTCTTGATATCATGCCTTAAACCAATTGACCATTTGCTAGGTCAAAAATCAGAAATTGCCCTTTCCCGGTTAAAACCCTAATTTTGACCATTTTGCCCTTTTAGAGATTTGATCAAATTTCTTGAGGAATTGTGGTCCAAACATGACCAAATGATACATAGGAGTTTAAAATGTTGATGTGGATCAAAAAATTATGAAGTTTGACTGTGAATTATGCATAGTTGACTTTTTCCCTAATACAATTGATTTTTAGGTCAACTGCTCAATTGATTGAGCAAAAGTGTGATCCAAGGATTGAAACTTGACATGAGTAATATTAGGGGTCCATAATGATCCATGAAAGTCATATGGGGCATTGGAAGTTCAAAAATCATTGTGCAAACTCAAACCCTAATTTTGGTCATCAGTGTATAAGGAGGTGTCTTGAGTTGATCAAACCCTAGTGCAGTCTTTAGCCCAAGGAGATATTGTGAGCAAATTCTTGATAAGCAAGAGGGAAAATTTTGGGGTACAACAACTGCCCCTGTTCAGTCTTCTTATGCCTGAAGAGTTAGATTGGCGAGTTTTGCCATTCGTGACTCGAAGGTGGAAGATGATTTGACACTAGAGTGTCAAGGAATTTGCACTCGATGATGTGATGGTAGGGGGAATGGGCTTAAATATTCCATTTGGAGAGATGATAGAAAGTTTTTGGAGATGGGATCTTAGATGCCATCCAAAAATGACTGTTGAGCCGTATTTGTAAGCTGAAAGAATGAGTATCAGAATGGCATCTGTGTCTGGAGCGTATTTGAACTATGTCTGAGAGTTGAATCTAAATGATTATCAAAATGGCATCCATGTCTGGAGCATATCTGAACTGTATCTGAGAGTTGAATCTGAATGAGTATTAGAATGACATCAGTGTCTGGAGCGTATCTGAACTGTATCTGAGAGTTGAATCTGAATGAGTATCAGAATGGCATCCGTGTCTGGAGCGCATCTGAACTATATCTGAGAGTTGAATCTAAATGAGTATCAGAATGGAATCTGTGTCTGAAGCGTATCTGAACTGTATATGAGAGTTGAATCTGAATGAGTATCAGAATGGCATCCGTGTCTGGAGCGTATCTGAACTGTATCTGAAAGTTGAATCTGAATGAGTATCAGAATGACATCCGTGTCTGGAGCGTATCTGAACTGTATCTGAAAACTTTGAACATTGTTAATGGTAGCTGTGATACAGTGGGAGAACTGACTTGAGGTTTTGCGTTTGTGTTTGCAATTGTGCGGTTTAGCAAGAGTCGCCATCGACTTTTTATTTTATACAAAGGAAAGGTCAAAAAGCACAGGAAAGACCTTTGATATGTTTTCTTGGGTTCGGGGGGTAGATTATGAAAAGGGAAGGTGCTAGCACCCTTTTCATCCATGGTTTTCCATGGCTCTTAGTTACTTATTTAGATCACTTGCTTTTGCTTTTCAATTGTTTGAGATGGTGCTTTGTGTGTGTTTTTTGAAAATGCTTTGAAAAAGAGGCCTTGTCTAGGCAACCTTTGTAATGATTCTTGTTTGAATATATACAAAGGTGTTTGTCTTTTGAAAAGATATTTCAATGTTTGAAAGTTTGATTTGGGAAATGTTTTGAAATTGTGTTGTGAAGTGTGTTTGAAAATAGCAAGGATGTTTTGCAAATTTTGATCAAGTAACTAAGAGTTGTCTACCCTATTTTACTCAAAGATCTCTTCTATACGTTTTTAACCCTTTTGACAGTGTTGTTTTACCATTGCATTTGGTAAACAACCTTGTGTTTGGATGTTAAACGGGACAGGCGCGAGTCATCGCATACAATCATTGAAGGGAACTTGTGAGACGTTCTAGCAATTTTGTAAGGGACGAGATCGTTTTATCGAGGGCAACATCGAGGGTCATTGAGGGACTACAATCTTTGCTTATCGAAGGGTCATTTGCTAGAATATCTCATATTCGAGGGGCATGATTGCATTTCCGAGGCAACAAGCGATGTTACCCTAGAGGCGCTCGTGTGAGAAGTGTATTGATTTCAAGTTATTTGTTCTTGGATTAGGTCATCTAGCGATTGATTTTGAATCTTGCCATACACGCCTAATTACTACACAGTATATTGAAAGCAATAAATTGCGGAAATTGAAAGTCTAAGCTATTAAAAAAGTATATGGGGATGGGGGTATAATTATTACAAATGGGGATGAGTCTCACAAGAATAACAATGTCCAAATATCAAGTATTACAACCAAATCGAATTGTCGCAATTCAATACAAAGTTATAACAAATTATAAAATAAAGAAAATCAATAAATTATGAAATCAATAAATTATGGAATGCATACATTTAATAAAAAAGAGATAAATAAAATCTATTCTAAAAAGATTAAAAATTATTATTATTCTTTTTTTTGTATTTTTATTATGTTTAAAAGGAAAAAGTTTTAAAGAAAGAAAATTAATTAAACAAAATCTCCATTATTTTTGTACTTTTATTAATCAATAAAAAAGAGTTTAAAGAAAACAAAATTAATTAAATCAAGTTAAATGCTTTTTTGGTATTTTATCAAATGAAACAAGATTAATTAATAAAAGAAGAAAATAAAACTAATTTAAGAAAATCAAAGTTTTAAATATTATTAGTGTTATTATTAACAAAAAGAAAAGAAAAGAAATTAATTAAAATGAATTAATTAAAAACAAAAGTATTTGTTAATCAAAAGAAAAGAAAAGAAAATAAAAAAGGATTAAAAGGTGGGCTTAGGATTTTGGGAGTTTAAGGTTAGGCCCAAAAAAAAAAAGATAAAAAAAGGTCAGAATTGGAGGGGGTGCGCTAGTTAGCAATTGTTATGGGCTTTGGTTATTTGGGGCCAGAAAGGCCCAGTTGCCTTAAGTTTTCAATGCTTGGTTAGGGTTTGTGAACAATTAGGGTTTGTTACCTGTTTTACAGCGGCGCCGTTTCTTCGTTCTCCCTCTTCACCTCTCTCTCGCTCGATCGTTCTGATCCTCCTCTAAGCCTAAGCCGCCGGAGCGCTATCCCTCGCTCTCTAACCTCTTCCTAACGTTCAATGGCCTTGGTGAAATAGTATGGTTCGTCTCTTTGATTTAACATTTTCGTTGTTTATGTTTGTTTGATTTTAAAGTTTTATTAATCTATTGTATTGCATGACTTATTGAGGTGCAGAAGAGGGTTTGAGAGGAAACGTACCTTGGGGCTTTTCTGAAGAAATGGAGAGGAAAGAGATTTGAGCTGGTGGCGTTCCTTGGTGGCTAGAGGTGCAAGGAGAAGATAATGGCCAAGCGCGCTTGCTTCTGATTTTGTGATTGTTGTTGGTTGATGATGATCGTTTGTTCTGAAACCTTGATTGTTGGTATGATTTTCTGCTTCTGATTTGAACTTGAATGATGATTTGTCGCTTTCGTTATTTATTTCCTCTCTCTTGAACTATGATGATGCTTGTTGCTGAAACTCTGTTGTTGATGTTAGTTGATGATGATGCTTGTTCTGAAACTCTTTCCTCTCTCTTGAACTTGAATGCTGATGATGATTGTTGATGATGATAGTTCTGAAACCTTTGATTGTTGTTATGATTTTCTTGAAATTTTGATTGTTACAATGATTGATGATGATTGTTCTGAAACCTTTGATTGTTGTTTGCTGAACTTGAATGTTGATGAGATGTATGCTTTTGTTGGCTTTTGTTGTTGAAGGTTTGGTGATGATGGTTTCTGTTGTTGGGTTGTTAACAGGTTTTTGAGTACTTTGGTAGTTGTTTTGGCAGGCTTGCTATGTTTGTGCAAGTTTTCAGTTTTGCAAGCTTGTTGAAATGTTATGCAGGTTTGGAGTTGTGAAACTGTTGTACAGTTTGGGATTTTTGGTCTTGCTGTTACACAGGTTTTGATTTGGAAGTTTCAGGCTTGGCTCTGTTTTGGAATTGGTGGTTTGAACTGCTATATAGTTTTGTTTGCAGTTTTGGTTATGCAGTTTAGGCTGGCTTGTTATAGTCTTGTGAGTTTTCAGGCTTGGCTATTGTTGCAGCTTGTTGGCCTTTTTTAGAACTTGTTGTGCAGTTTTTGTGATTTGTTTTACAGCCTGCAGGTTGGTTCTGCTGTTTGGAAATTGCAGGTCTATAGTTTGGCAGGCTTGTTATGGTTCACAGGTTTTTTTGTGATTGTTGCAGTGTTGTTTTGGAACTGCAAGTTTCTTTGGAGATTGTTGTTCTTGCTGTTACACAAATTTTTGGTTTTTTGTGAATGTTTGAGTTTGATAACAAATTTTTAGTTTTTGGTTAGCAGGCTTGGCTGTGTGTTTTGATTTGCAGTTTTGACACACAATGTTCTCTTTTTCTACTTGCCTGTTTGATGGTATTATATCTTTTTGCTTGTGACAGACTTTTAGCCAAACTGTACACTCTCACCAAAAAGGTGATATCTTTTCTCTCTCTCCTCTCAATCACAAAGCAGTTTTGCTTTTTCTTATTTTCTGAAAAGTTTTGCCTAAAATCCTGGAAGATGATGAAAAGCTATGATAAGCCTTTGGCTTGTTATGTGGTTTACCTCCTGCTTTGTACTTTTGGCCTGTTGTGTCTGCACTTGTATTTGCCTTGTATGCTGCATCCAGTTTGCTTTGTTCAGTTTGCTGCAATGTTTCAGTTGCTTGTCTTGGTTGCTTGCCTTGTGCTTTAGTACAGTTTGGCGGCTGATTGCCTTAGTTGCTGCATTGTTTTGCCATGCTGTTTGGTTTAGCTTTGCCATGCTGTTTTGCATTTGAAACTTTGCTTTTGCACTCTTCTCTTGCATTTTTTTATTTTTTCTCTCTTTGTGAACCAAGAAGAGCAATCTTCTTGTGATTTGCAAAAAGGAAAATAAAAACGTGATGAAAAATAGCACTCTGATTCCATACGGCAAACTTTAATGATGAAAAAATTTCTTTTCTTTTTTTTTGTTTGAAAATTCTATTTAAATGACTGTACTAATCCTCTTTTCTTTGTTTTTCTTTCATGTAAGTGTAAATTGGACGGTGACAAAGAAGAGGAAGCAGAAGACTTTGTGGCGAGCACGAGAGCAATGGAAGTTTAGGCTTAGACTTTTTTCTTTGATAGATTTCCCATTGATTGTAATAATTTATTTTTCAATAACTATAAGTTGTAAAAACCTAAAGCATATGAATAATAATTTATCTTTGTATCAACATCTGAAATAAATGAAAAATCTTTGTGAGACAATCTGATATCCAATAAAATCTTCTACTGTCCAATATCTTGCAATTCTTCTTTCAAGTCTTCACTGATTATTTAAGATTCCTGATTTAAAATAACTGAAACTGCATTCCAATAATTTCAATACAGATAACTCAAACTTTAAGTAATCCAATAACTCTGCAAATCTTGTAACCTTGCAACAGCATTCCAATCAAAATACGCACTGGGTATTCTAATAAACAAGCAAACATTTCATTCCATTAACAAGCAAACGTCTTAACAGACGCACATCATCTGGTTAACCTGGATCAGACAAAACCTGAATATTCCAAATGACCATCTCGGCTCCTATCTCTTATCCCAGATAAACAAGCCTTGAGAACAACCAGTAACCTTTAACCAAACTCGAATAAGTGTGAAAACATGTGACAGTTAATTTGAATTTATGAGAATTTAGTTTCTTCTGAGAAATGCGAGAGAAACCCTAATTCTTGATTTACTGCCGTAGAAAAGTATGTCTGATCAATTCCTGAGCCAATCTTGAAAAAACCCTAGGGTTGTGATTTTCTTGAAAAATGGGAGGGCAAATTTTGGGGTACAACAGCTGCCCATGTTCAATCTTCTTGAACCTGAAGAGTTAGATCGGCGAGTTTACTGTTCGTGACTCGAAGGTAAAAGATGATTGGACACTAGAGTGCCCATAAATTTGCACTCGTCAAAGCATAGTTTGAGGGAATGGGCTTAAAGATGCCATTTGGAGATGTGACAGAATCTTATCGGAGATGGGCTTAAAGATGCCATCCAAGAATGTTTATTGAATTGTATGTTGTAGGTGAAAGAATGAGTATCAGAAAGGTATCCATGTCTGGAACGTCTCTGAGCTAGGGGTCTGAATAAGCAATAGATTAGCATCCGTGTTTGGAGCATCCGTAAACTGTTTTCATGATCCTTGAGTTTGAATAAGCAATAGATTAGCATCCGTGTCTGGAAGCATCCGTAAACTGTTTTCATGAGCTGAATCTGAACAAGCGATAGATTAACATCCGTGTTTGGAAGCATCCGTAAACTGTTTTCGTGATCCTTGTGGTTAGTAGCTTGTTAATCTTATCCTGAAAAGGGTAAAATATTAGCCGAAACACAAAGTTATGTTGCATGAAATGTATGATACAATATATGTGTTTTATCAATGTTTATCATATATGAATGTAATGTATGCGCATGTAAGCTGATAAGCTGTCTTGCTGAGGAAGATAAATCCTAGATAGCTGGAGATAATAAAATCTTTGACTGCTGTCGGGGAAAATAAATCATGGACCACTGTTGAAGAGTATGTGTGTCTTCAAGCTTTGCTTAGAATACTTCTACCGGGGATTCCTGTTTTGTTGTTTGAGGAGAACTCCGCTTGGGAATATTTGAAAACTCTGGGGAATTGAGAATGAGAATCTTCATTCTGCTAGGGGAATTTGTGCTGAGGAGTCGAGAACGAGAATCTTCGATCTGCAGGGGATTAAAAACTCTGAAAATTTTATGCTAAGAGTAAAGAGGGCTTTGGCAACTTCACTGGAGAATCAAGGATGAGACTCTTCATTCTGTTGGAGAGTAAAAACTCTGTGGGGAATAGCTATACTGTTGGGGAGTAGCTATCCTGCTGTAGAGTAAGCTCAGGACTCTGGGAAAAGCTTATTCTTGTTTGGAAGAAGTTCAGGAGTTTAGGTTGTATGCCACTTTGAGAATGAGAATCTTCATTCTGTCGAGAATATCAGGCATTCGAGTTATATGCCACTTTGAGAATGAGAATCTTCATTCTGTCGGGAATATCAGGAGCTTGGGTTATATGCCACTTTGAGAATGAGAATCTTCATTCTGTCGGGAATATCAGGAGCTTGGGTGATATGCCACTTTGTGACTGAGAATCTTTATTCAGGCGTTTGGGTCAGGAGGTTGGGTGTATGCCAATCTACTGGGGAAGCAAGAATGAGAATCTTCATTCAGGCGTTTGGGTCAGGAGGTTGGATGTATGCCAATCTACTGGGGTTTCAAGGATGAAAATCTTCATTCTGTTAACGGTATTAGAAGCTTGAGAGTATGCCAATCTTATGAGGTTTTAAGGATGAGAGTCTTCATTCTGTTAACGGTATCAGGAGCTTGGTAGTATGCCAATCTTCTGAGGTTTTAAGGATGAGAATCTTCATTTTGTTAACGGTATCAGGAGCTTGGGAGTATACCAATCTTTTGAGGTTTTAAGGATGAGAATCTTTATTCTGTTAACGATATCAGGAGCTTGGGAGTATGCCAATCTTATGAGGTTTTAAGGATGAGAATCTTCATTCTGTTAACGGTATCAGGAGCTTGGGAGTATGCCAATCTTCTGAGGTTTCAAGAATGGGGATCTTTATTCTGTTAACGGTTAACTGTTATCTGGTTGATCTCCAGGCTTCACAGTGTTTTGTATTGCTATCTGGTCAACGTCCAGGTTTCACAATACTTTACTTCTTATCTGGTCAATGTCCAGTCTTCAGAAGGAAATCAAATGGTTATCCGGTCAACATCCGGGTTTCCCTTTTGATTTTGGGGCCTACTAATATCCGGTTGAATCCGGGCTTCAAAGTAATTGGCCGAGTAAACGGCTATTTGGTCAACGCCCAAGTTTCACAGTATACCTTACTGTTATCTGGTCAATGTCCAGGTTTCACAGTGTTGTATTGCTATCTGGTCAACATCCAGGTTTCACAATACCTTACTTCCTATCTGGTCAACGTCCAGTCTTCAAAAGGATATCAAATGGTTATCTGGTCAACATCCGGGTTTCCCTTTTGATTTTGGGGCCTACTAATATCCAGTTGAATCCGGGCTTCAAAGTAATTGGCCGAGTGTGATCGGTGGATCTGGAACTGACTGTTTTAAAGCTGGTTCGCGAAATGTCGCGGAAGCAAGAGTCGCCACCGTCTTTTATTTTCTCCAAATGGAAAGGACAAAAGCACAGAAAAATTCCTTAAAGAGATTGCTCTCGGTTCGGGAGGTAGGTTATAGAAAGGGAAGGTGTTAGCACCCTTTCTATCCATGGTTATCCATGGGCTCTTAGATACTTGCTCAATGTGTTTTCAAAAAGGTTTGTTTGCTTTTCAACTGTGGGCTTATAGTACACCTACAATCCATGCCTTTGAAGTCCTGAAGCTGAACGCGTGGCGCGCTGGATTTAGAGGTGTATCGTGTTCTTCAATTCAAGCGCTATACCTGAACGTTAATTGAAAAAAAATAAATGTAAAGGAAGAAGACCTGGGATCGAACCCAGGTCATTAATATTACCAATCCACATGTGCACCACTGAACCAAGTTGCTTGCTTTGTATATTAAATAAGCCAAAAATAATATAATAAGAAAATGATGGTTAGTGGGAATCAGCGCGCGAACTTTTGAATCCACCAATCACCGCTTGCCAACGCATCGTCGTCTCCACTATCCCTGAAACAAAAAACATTAAGCAACGGTTTTCTGAATGTTCTCTTAGGCACGTTTCTGGAAAATAGCGATTAGCGCTGTAGGGACCATAAATTGATCGCGACAAGTGTTTCTTCTTCGTCTAGGTCTGCTGAATGGAATGGTGGTGGTCTGGAGTCTTGATTTTTCCCCTTTGCAAAAGCCCCAAATTCCCGTCCTGCAAAACCCTAGAAAACTAACATGGTATCTTGGCCTAGAACGCATGAAATTTCAATTAAAGGTTATAGTTAGCTTACAAACTTCATCATGAACATGAATATACAATTAAAATGCAATGAGGATGCCTATAAATCAAAATACGATCATGGATTTTTCTTGGTACAGTTTGAATCCGTTTTACCAATTCTTTGCGTTTGAGTTGATGTTAGGGATTGGAATCGCTTCTGGGAACCTTGAGGAAGCTATTGGAAAAGGAATGGTAGCCTGAATCGACCTCTAGCAATGATTTCAGAATTGAGCTTTTTCAACAATTTCCAAGTTTGTCTATTGTTCTTCTGCGCAGCTTTTAGTCTCCTTGCATTAGGTTTTGATTCAAGCATATGTAGTGAACATTTTAGGTCAACAAAACTGGCCAAGATCCAATGCAATAATGGTTTTGCATATTTGATTTTCTTAAGATCTTTTTGAATCTTTTTCAAGTGTATTTTTGTTCAATCATGCTCAAATCAAACCAAATCTTGCCATATTGGGATGTGCACGAGATATTGACCTTAAAACATGTATAAAAAGATTTTTTAGGTCAAGTTATATATTTTCCACATATTTAAATGATTTAAATGAATTAATATTAATAATAATTCAAATAAATAAATGAAAAATGATAAAATACTTCCCTTTGGGCCAAGTGGTCGTGCACATGCTTAGAATGATGAATCATGGAAGAAAAATGGGCCCATTAGCATTTTTAGGTCATTTGAAGTAATGTTGACTTTTCAAAATATCCAAAAGTTTCCCAACTTCCACAAGGCATAACTTGCTCAATTTTTAAGCTTTTCTAATATTCTTGGACATTTTGGAAATGTCTTTGAGTCCTCTAACCAATGTCTTTGGTCCCATGTCATTTTGATTTACCAATATCAAGTTATGGCCTTTGACTTAAAGTCCCTTTTTGTTGACTTTTGAAAATGACCTATAATGTTGAAATTGATAACTTTTTGTGAGAGCATTTCTTGGACTTGAAGTATGAAGATGAGTTGTAGGAAATGTCTTTCTCTTCAAAATGAGCTTTGGATGGAATTTTTCTGATAATCCATGTGAAAGTTATGCCCTGGTCAATTTCAGTTGACTTTTTCAGCTGTCCAAATATAGTAACTTTTGCATCTTTGATGATTTCTGAGCCAAACTTTGAGAATCATGATCAAGTATTGATCAAATGATGTTTGTGGCTTCAAAATGATATGTTGACCAAAAATTTGAACTTTTGACTGTCAAATGACCATTTTGCCCCTATAGTTGTCTGTAGTGCACTCTAGGGTTTTGACTGTGCAATTTTGAGCTGAATGCCTTGAAACTTGATATGAGGATGCTTGACCATCTTTGTAGGCATATGAGACTTGATTGGGCCTTTGAAAACTTCCTTTCTTTGATCAGAATACAAACCCTAATCTTGACTGTATAGGAGCTCTTTGACCTGAGCAACCCTTGGGGAATTTTTGTGACTTGGCTTGGCAATTTCTTGAAAAAAATGGGAGGGCAAATTTTGGGGTGCAACACCGAGTAAACTGTTATTTGGTCAACATCCAAGTTTCATAGTATACCTTACTGTTATCTGGTCAACGTCCAGGCTTCACAGTCTTGTATTGCTATCTGGTCAACGTCCAGGTTTCATAATACCTATTTTGGTGAGAAATTGATTGCATCTTTCCTGAAAGGTAAAGGTTAGTGGCATGACATATATCAAACAATAACGTTCTCAAAATAAATGAGATTGTGTTGCATGATGTCCTGATGTACGGATGTGTAATGCTTTTCAAGACAACCTCTCGCCAGGGAAAATAAATCCCGAACTGGTGGCGGAGAAAAGAGTTGGATTCTTCGTCTCTAATAGTGAAAAATCTGGCGACTTCAAAGGGAAATTTTTTCAGGAATTCTTGAGGTCGACTTGGCTGGGAAGAGGTTATCAAAGATCGAAACTCTGGCTGAGAGCCATCTTATGAGAAGGATTTCAGAGAGATTTGTCACTGCCCTAAGTAGCGAGTGTTTACGACTTTGCCAGGAAATGTTTGACTGTATGTAACCCTTTGTTGGGATTGACGTTCAATGCCCCAAGTGACGGTGATGGAGACTTGCCCCTGGCTACTCTGCACTTGAGAGATTTCTTGAAATCTTGACTAGACTGCCCCAGGTTAACTGGACTTTGAGAGATTTCTTCAAATCTTGACTGGATTTCCCCAGGTTTACTGGACAATGCCATGCCAAGTCCCCTTTTGTTGATAGGAGATTTTTGCAACGGAAGTGTCATCCCACTTGAAGTGATTTTGTTCACTGAGAGAGCTTTCGTTTATCGGAACATTCACTGTGTGAATCTCTTCGCTGTCAAACAAATAGCCATATGCAAGCGATGATATTCAAATAATGCAAAGTTTATGCTTGTCTTGAAATTTTTTATTTATTTTAAAAATGCATTTTTTTTAGCAGAAAACTTTTTATAAGAGAATTCAACTCAAGATTTAGAGCAAAGCCTTACAAGAGTCAGGATACCTTTTGTAACAGTATGCTTTCGAACTAACACATGCTTCAATTAGGACTTTTGAAGGGTTGTAACGTGGCTTGGTTCACGGTTTAAGAAACAAAGGATAAAGGCTCAAAGTATATTTGTACCCACCCGCTCTTCGTGATGTTCTTCAATCCTAAACTCAGTTAATTGTGCGTTTGAAATCCAAATGAGTTTGGAACGATGTTTTGGTGATGGTTCACACAAGTTGAATTTGTTGGAAGGCAGTCATTTTTGCAACATTTTTCATGTTGTTGAGGATTTGTAGTGACCTCTTTCTTCTTTTTTTTCGTTATCCCTAATTTTTGCCTGACTGTTCCTATTTTTGAGATTACAGTCAGCGGGATGCCCCAGCTTTCTTAAGCCTCCTTTGTAGGTTTTGGTTCAGTGGGCTCTTTTTTTTTAGAGAGACAATGACTGCCTAGGTAATGGGGAACCATCACCGTCTTTTGATTCCAAAGGAATGTTTTTGATGTCATTCGTTGTATTATGAAATGAGAGTTTGCGGCTGAACGTGCATTTGAATTAACTAAGAGACTACTCTGCCCCAGGTTCGATTAAAGGTTTCAATTTGTGTTTAAAACAGAAAACTTCTACTTCTTTGGCTCGAAGGGGTTGATTAGGGATTATCTTACTTATAACTCTAGTGTTTAGAATTTGAAAGAAACGCCTGTACATCGTCAGCAAGGTCTATCCAAGAGCATACTGCATGAGATTATGGCATTGTTTTCGTCAGCCTCCCTCTAAAGGCTTGTAACTTTTAGAAAGAGTTAAATGTCATAAAGAAAGTAGAAAGCATAGTTCAAGTATAGTGAAAAAGAATGGATGAATTCAAGACAAACATATGCAATGCATTAATGAAATAGAGTTTGACATCAACAGATAATTGTTTGAATAACAAAAGAAATTACAACTTGAAAATTCAAATGAAACCAAAGCCTCTTAGTCTAAACTTGTCACTTTAGGTGGAGGACCCTCAGCGGAAGATTTTCATCTGACCATCTTGTGTGAACTCCAACGTTGTTTCTTTAACCAGATCTTGAATTTTGTTTCTCAATGTCCAACAGCCATCAGTGTCATGTCCAGGACTGTTGGAATGATACGCACATCTTGCATTTGGATTGTACCCTGGAGCGGCTGTGTTGGGACGCCGAGGGGGGCCCCTTAGTACAAATAGCTGGACTTCCAACAAGCGTTGCAGCACTTGGGATAATGGCATGTTAATCTCGGTGAAGTACTTTTCAGATGTATTTTGCTTACGCCGATTACCCTGTTGATGCTGGTGAGGTGATTGCTGAGCTTGTGACCCTGAAGCAAATTGGGGAGACTTTTCCTTGGCTTCTTATCTCAAGGGAGGCTGAATAATGACTTGATCCTTAACTCCAGTTGTTTGCCCCATTTGGTTACATCCATCCTGGTGCAGTTTTTTGATAAGGACCTTTAACTCTTCTTGTCCTTGAGCCAGGTTTTGAATGAGAGCCATCTGGCCCACCAGTTGTCCCATCATCTGGATTTTCATTGTTGCTAACTCAATTTGTAGTCCTTCCAACTGATCATTCCTGATGCCCCCTGGATTCCCTAGGACCATGCCCCTTGTGAGGAGAGCTTTCACTTCTTCTTGTCCCTTGGACAGGTTCAAGAACATCTCTTGAAGTTGAGCATTTTGAGCATGGATATCTTTGACAGTCCTCTCTAGAGCCATCTCTACTGAAATAAACAGTAGGAAAATAAGGAGACCTGAAAAGGGGAAACCTGTCATGATACGATGCATGATATGTGGATGTATATTTTCAAGGATCTCGCGGGGTAAACACAAGAAAATGTTAGAGGTTGAACTTTGATCAACATCTTTGATTGGAGAACTTCGTATCGGTGGGTGTCTTTCCACGAGAATCAAGCTCACCGTGTCAAGTGGGTCATAGCCCTTGACTCAAGTTGTTGTACTTGATCTTTAACGGCATTTGTTTAGAGGAAAATAAATCCTCTTACCCTTCGTCTCGTTCAACGTGACCCTGCATGAAAGACCCTCGAGATCCTTGAAATGGTTATTGAAAATGCTATGGTATGATGTTATGATGTTATGTACAAGTATGCAAAAGTAAGCAAGTGTATATACAAATAATCACATTCACACAAAGCAGACAAGTCCTTAGGTTTAGGCTTGCATGGAGTTCATAGGTAAGTACCCTCTTGAAGTTAGTTGGCTCAACCTGTCCTAGAAATAGTAACCGGGTTCTAAGGAGCTCAATATCACCGGATTATTTTCTGTGTTCATTGTTTCAGTTTAGCCACTTTACTGGCGACCAAAATATTACAAGAAAACAACCCTCAATGAGTGTAGTATCGAGTATCTACCAACTTTGGACTGCACCAAAGTCGGTCATCTCACTACATCCTAAAAGGCCAAGTTGGTCAAGTAAGGTTCTAAAGTCAATTGATGCTTCACGAAACCACGCGGCGGCCACGTACTCTCCTTGATTCAACATAAGGGTTATCGGTACGAACCAAAGTGCCACATCAATGTAGCTACTGCTTCAACCATGTCGGTATACCCCACACAGTTCCCTCGCAGTTTATTGCTACTTACCTAAAATGTGCCCCCAAATCCGGGTGTAGGATTTAAAACAAACCCAAAAAGGACCCCAAAATTAAAGCATACAAGTCAAATAAGATAAGCATATAAAGGTGATCTAAAACCCTAAGGTAACCCCACTTTTAGATTGATCCCCAGCAGAGTCGCCAGTTCTGTGATACAGTGGGAGAACTGACTTGAGGTTTTGCATTTGTGTTCGCAATTGTGCGGTTTAGCAAGAGTCACCACCGACTTTTTATTTTATCCAAAGGAAAGGTCAAAAAGCACAGGAAAGACCTTTGAGATGTTTTCTTGGGTTCGGGGGGTAGATTATGAAAAGGGAAGGTGCTAGCACCCTTTTCATCCATGGTTTTTCATGGGCTCTTAGTTACTTGTTTAGATCACTTGCTTTTGCTTTTCAATTGTTTGAAATGGTGCTTTGTGTGTGTTTTTTGAAAATGCTTTGAAAAAGAGGCCTTGTCTAGGCAACCTTTGTAATGATTCTTGTTTGAATATATACAAAGGTGTTTGTCTTTTGAAAAGATATTTCAATGTTTGAAAGTTTGATTTGGGAAATGTTTTGAAATTGTGTTGTGAAGTGTGTTTGAAAATAGCAAGGATGTTTTGCAAATTTTGATCAAGTAACTAAGAGTTGTCTACCCTATTTTACTCAAAGATATCTGTTGTACCCCAAAATTTGCCCTCCCATATTCTTCAAGAAATTGCCAAGCCAAGTCACAAAATTCCCCAAGGGTTGCACAGCTCAACAGTCTCCCATACAGTCAAAACTAGGGTTTGGGTTCTGATCAGGAAAATGAAGTTTTCAAAGGCCCAATCAAGTCTCATATGCTTACAAAGATGGTCAAGTATCCTCATATAAAGTTTCAAGACATTCAGCTCAAAATTGCACAGTCAAAACCCTAAATTGCACTACAGTCAACTGTAGGGGCAAAATGGTCATTTGACAGTCAAAAGTTCAAATTTTTGGTCAATATATCATTTTGAAGCCACAAACATCATTTGATCAATGCTTGATCATGATTCTCAAAATTTGGCTCAGAAATCATCAAGATGCAAAAGTTACTATATTTGGACAGCTGAAAAAGTCAACTGAAATTGACCAGGGCATAACTTTCACATGGATTATCAGAAAAATTCCATCCAAAGCTCATTTTGAAGAGAAAGACATTTCCTACAACTCATCTTCATACTTCAAGTCCAAGAAATGCTCTCACAAAAAGTTATCAATTTCAACATTATAGGTCATTTTCAAAAGTCAACAAAAGGGACTTTAAGTCAAAGGCCATAACTTGAGATTGGTAAATCAAAATGACATGGGACCAAAGGCATTGGTTAGAGGACTCAAAGACCTTTCCAAAATGTCCAAGAACATGAGAAAAGCTTAAAAATTGAGCAAGTTATGCCTTGTGGAAGTTGGGAAATTTTTGGAAATTTTGAAAAGTCAACTTTGATCCAAATGACCTAAAATTGCTAATGGGCCCATTTTTCTTCCATGATTCATCATTCCAAGCCTATGCACGACCACTTGGCCCAAAGGGAAGTATTTTCTCATTTTTTATTTATTTATTTGAATTATTATTTATATTAATTCATTTAAAATATTTAGATATGTAGAAAATATAAAACTTGACCTAAAAAATCTTTTTATACATGTTTTAAGGTCAATATTTCGTGTAAATGCTCATTAGGAAAGAATTGAACTGATTTGGACATAATTGATACAAAAATACACATGAAAAAGATTCAAAAAGATCCTTGAAATCAAATATTCAAAAACCATTAATTCATTGGATTTGATCAAGTTTTCTTAACCTAATTGCCTCAGTACATAAACCTGATCACAAACCTAATCCTGAGACACATTGAAGCTGCGCAAAAGCTAAGAACAAACTTGGAATTTTGGTTAAAAAAAAAGCAAAACTGAAATCAGTGCTAGAGATTGATTCAAGGCACAAAACCTAGTCCAATAGCTTCCTTGGCAATCCCTGAACGTATTCCAATCCCTGCCATCAACTCAAACCTCCAGGATTGGTAAAACGAACTCAAACTATGTCAAGAAATTTTCAGAATCGTGCATCATAATCCACGCATCTTTTGCATTTTTTATTTATGGATTCGTGTTTATAATGAAGTTTTAAAGCTAACCATGATCTTTAATTTGACTATTATGCTGTGTATGAGATTTTACCATGCTTGAATCCTAGGGTTTACAGGTTTGCCAATTTGGGGTTTTTAAAACGAAGCAAAATTAGAACTCAAGACTATTGCCATTAGACTCAGCATGTCCAGGCGAAGGGATCCCAACCCTCGCGCTCAATTTATGAGCGTCGAGGGGCTATTCGCTATTTTCTGGTAAAGGCCCTAAGAAAACGCTTCTAAAACCGTTGCTATATGTCCTTGTTTTTTTCAGAAAAAAAATAGAACGAAGAAGATGATGTGGTGGCGAGGTTTGGTTGGCTCATTTAAATCAGCGCGCGTTTTTGTGTTTTTAGTGGCCACTAACCAATTTTTCTTTTTGTTATTTAATTGCTATTATATATTAACAATGCGCACTGAGCTCAGTTGGCAAGCAGGGTTGGTGTTTAAGGTACATGACCTGGGTTCGAACCCCAGGTCTTACATATTGCAATATTATTTTTCCCTAGCTAATCCTGTGCAGCACTTGCGTTGAAGATCTTCATGCACGCTCATGATCAAGATGCCCACGTGTCCTGGGGGATCAACCAAAGGGCTCAGATTCAAAGAACACAATAAACCCCAGTCAACATGCCACATAAAACCTGGAAAAGTCAACGAATTTCAATGTCAATGGGCCAGCATTCTTGGATCAACACCTCACAATTGGGGCCTGAACCCCCCCTGGTTTGCAATTCTTATTATTTTTTTTATATTTTATCTTTATTATTTTATTTACTTTATTATCTTAATTTAATTAATTATTATTTTTGCAAAATATAAAAAACATCGCAAAAATCAGAAAAGACAAAAAAATGTAATAAATATTTTTATTTTAATTATTTTCATAAGAAAATTGTATAATTGAATTTAGTATAATTAGGTTTTTTTTGCAATTTTAATTCTTTTTAATAAATCAAAAAAACGTAGAATTAGATAATTAATAATTTTTCCTTTTAATCTTTTTTTCCTTTTTCACCATAATACCATTCATTTATTTATTTTTGTAATTAAATTTGTAAATTAATTAGGGTTTCATTTAGTTAAAAATTTCAATATTTTCTTAATAACTAAAAAATAATTAGAATTAGGGTTTGACATTTCATTTAAATTTTAATTATTTCTTTTTCCATTAAATCTAAAAATACCAAAAAAAACATCTTCTTTTAATTTTAATTTCTAATTCCTTATTAATTTTAAAATTTTGCAAAAGGGTCCAACGCCCATGTTTTTAATTCTTTTATTTCGCACATTTATTTTATTTCGCTTAATTCATTATGTATCTCTCCCAAAGCGTTGTAACTTAAACTTTTCGCACTTTTATTTCTTTTGCTTTATTTACTTTCCGTCAAATCGGGTCCGGTTTAATTTTGGCGGTGTGGACCCGCGCCATTTGTAATAGCTTAGAATTTACTTTTCCGCAAATATTTTAACTGTTGAATAAGCATGCAAGAATGAATGGACTTAAATAAAATCAAGCGTAGATCACAACAAACATGACAAGACAAATATCAATGAAAATGACACACAATTCGCACACACCACCCCTAGGGTACGCCTCACTGTTGCCTTGCCTCGAAAGGTGGTCGTCGAGTAGAGGACGTCTTAGTAAGTCCTCATGATCCGGGAACCTGGCATGAGGGTAGCTTCTAAGGTGTCTTCCTATTGCTCCGGTGATCACCATGTCCCGAACCTCGAATTGACCCGAACACCTCCAACGGTGGTGCTACCTACCTCTCAATGGTGGGATGGCACTACTTTAAAGGACTTTTACACAGACGAATTCCTTAGGGTAGGTAGACGACTCATGGATACTTGCTCTCTTCAAAACAAACTGAAATCTTTTCACACCAACACTTTTCAAAAGCTTTCAAAGCAAATTTTTCAAACACTCTGACGTACGAGTCGAACTGAAATTTTTCAAAGAAACTTTTTTAAAACCCACATTGAAAAGCAAGCAAACATTTTTGAAAACACATTGAGCAAGTATCTAAGAGCCCATGGATAACCATGGATAGAAAGGGTGCTAACACCTTCCCTTTCTATAATCTACCTCCCGAACCGAGAATTAATCTCTTTAAGGAATTTTTCTGTGCTTTTGTCCTTTCCATTTGGAGAAAATAAAAGACGGTGGCGACTCTTGCTTCCGCGACATTTCGCGAACCAGCGTTAAACAGTCAGTTCTAGATCCACCGATCACAGAACTGGCGACTCTGCTGGGGAAACTTTATAAAGTGAGGTGTACCTTAGGGTAGTTCATAACTGTGTTTTCAATTGTATTGACTTGCTTGCTTTATTATTGTGGGACTGTCTTGGGAGTTCTATAGATCCTAACCCGGATCTGGGGATACCTTCTTAGAAAGTAGCAACAAGGCTGTGAGGGAACTGTGCGGGGTATACCGACATGGTTGAAACAGTCTGCTATGTTGATGTGGCACTTTGGTGTGTACCGGTAACCCTTGAGTTCAGTCAAGGAGAGTACGGGGCCTCCGCGTGGTGTCGTGAAGCATCAACAGACCTTAGGAACCTTAATTGAACTATCTTGGCCTCTTTAGGGTAGTGAGATAACTGACTTTGGTGCAGTCCGAGGTTGGTTGATACTCGATACTACACTCAATTGAGGGTTGCTTTCCTGGAATATTTCGGTCGCCAGTTCAGTGGCTAAATCGAAACGATGAACAATGAAAGCAATCCCGTGATATTGGGAACCTTAGAACCCAGTTACTTTGATTAGGACAGGTTGAGCCCACCAACTTCAAGAGGGTACTACCCAGACCCCATACTAGCCTTAAACCTTAAGGGCTTATCTTGTGTGACTTGTGTGCCTTCGTACTTGACTATCTGCATGCTTGTGACCTAACACTTGTTTCTTGCAGGTTTTGTTTCAGTCCTTAATTAGGGCTCATAACAGGGTTACTGACATCATCCCATGCATACCATAACATCATACCATTGCATACATTCTAACCCATTTCAAGGGTCTCAAGGGCTTGTGATGCAGGTCAGGATGAATCAAACATCCAGCAAGGGGCAAAGGGGATTTATTTTCCCCTAGCCAAGGGTGTCAGGTGTAACACCCTCTAAAACCCCGCATATAATTTTCGCAAATATTAAAAATTATAAACTCAGAGTACATGTAATAATCGAGGAATGCTACAATTCTCTTTTAATAAAATAAATCCTGTCATGCATAATCTTAGTGGTAACTCATACATGTTTACACAGCGGAAAATTTTAATTAATAAAATCAAACGTTATAATATTTTCCAAAATCATCAGGGATTAACACCTGGAAAGTCAACATCTTATTATAACAATTAAAAGAAAATAAACGAGTCTGACTAAAGCAGCTCGACAACCAAACGTTCCCGGAGTTACAACTATCAGAGCATGACCCGGACATACTAGAATAAAACTAAACTAGACACGATAAGCCTTCGCCAAGCACCTGAGCGAAGCTCCTCAATCTGAAATATTCAACAGTAAGGGTGAGCTTCTCAAATATACATTTGGTTATACATTCATAACAATCAATTCACGAAATCATAAGCATCACCCAATAATTAACATATTTCATAGTTTACAAAACCTTTACAAATCATATATCCATGACATATTGCTTTTCATATTTACAAATACCCATCAACATCATCAACCATATATCAATCACACGTGCATACAAACAATCAAATATAACATTGGAAAAATCATCCATTCATGTTATATTCGAGTAATGCAACACACCCATGCATGTGGTACCACTACACCGCCCCATTATATCGCGGGTCACGGATAACTCACCGTTCCATTATATCGCGGACACGGCTACCACCTCAACGTTCCATTAAATCGCGGACACGTATATTGGCCACCATGTTAATTCCACACAATGGGAATTAACAAATGCAACATGATATGTAAGTATGTAACACTCAGCATACTATGAACATCATTCAACATATCATGCACATCAACAATATCAAACATAACAGGATATGAATAGTATGTAACCACTCAGCATACTATTTAAACATCAATCATATCAAGTTACAAATAGCATGTAATCACTCAGCATACTATTCAAACATCAACCAATCACATCAATTATATCATAACTCATGCTCGAGAACATATCTAAAAGCATGGCAATAAAAATCCAACATCGAAACACTGAAATCAAAATTCAGAAAATTCAGAAATTCAACACAGTAGCATCAACACGGGTGCCCGTGTTAAACAACACGGCCGTGTTGAAATATGCCCAGAAAACGCATTTTTTTAACAAAACAGGGGATCAACACGGGTGCCCGTGTTAAACAACACGGCCCGTGTTGAATTGTGTCTGGAAAACACAATTTTTGGCAACACAGTGCATCAACACGGGTGCCCGTGTTAAACAACACGGCCGTGTTGATGAGCGCGGGTCAGATTTTTCTGAACCTGCAGTGGCTCACAACAGCCGTCCAAACGCGGAAAAATGTCGGCCAAAACGCGTATTTCAGTACCTAACGCATCGAGCTTGTACGATCCACAACAATACCACAATATCCAATTTACTAATAATCATTATAATAACCTTAACCGGGGATTAACCGTAACTTTGGGGAATTCTACCGACACTGAGGTCGTCCCTACAATTTCCAAGGTAAATTCACGATCATTAGACATACGCCCAATTCACCATTTGGGACCTAAATTCTTAATCGATTCATGAGAATTGGGAATCCTAATCCTTTTCTAACAAAGTTCAGTCCTACGGTTATCGATCCCTAGAAACATCTAACAATTGGGATTTTCCTACCATTACCCGAATCAACCGTACATAAACCCATAAACAAAGGTAAATCGAGTATAAACCCCCCTTACCTTATCAATTAGCAGCTTTGAATTCTTGAGCGAAGTTCTCCGTTCTTCGTTCCTCGTACCTTCAGAGCTCTATTTCCCCAATTCTAACTTCTGTTTATCGTGAAAACCAAAATGAGGAATAACTTGAGTTCCAACACATAACTTTACTTCTTTTTCACCCCCACTCTTTACTAACAGCATCTAAGCCCAAAACATAAAAATCCCTATATTTCTTATTTCTTCGAATATTCCAAATAAATAATTCTTTTTATTTTATTAATTCTAATAAAATAAATTCCCAAATTTAAATAATTCAATTAATTGAAAACGGGGTGTTACAACTCTCCCCCACTAAAAGAGTTTTCGTCCTCGAAAACATACCTTAGACGAACAGCTCCGGATAAGCCTCTTTCATCTGGCTCTCCAGCTCCCAAGTGATATTTCCATCTGCTGGACCTCCCCAAGCAACCTTCACTAATGCTATCTCTTTACCTCTTAACTGTTTCACTTCCCGATCTTCTATCCTCATAGGCAATGTTTCTACTGTCAGGTTATCTCTTACCTGTACATCATCTATTTGGATTACATGAGATGGGTCTGGAATATATCTCCTCAACTGAGAAACATGAAAAACATCGTGCAAATTCTCAAGTCTCGGAGGTAAAGCAATGCGATAAGCAACTTCTCCAACTCTTTCCGTAATCTGAAACGGACCAATAAAACGCGGAGTCAACTTCTTAGACTTCAACGCCCGACCAATACCCGTCATCGGAGTAACTCTCATAAACACATGATCTCCAGCACTGAATTCTAAATTCTTTCTCCTCTTATCATGATAACTTTTCTGACGACTCTGAGAAGCTCTCATCTTCTCTTGAATCAATTTGATCTTTTCTGTAGTCTGCTGAACAATCTCTGGCCCAATTACCGAACTCTCTCCAGATTCATACCAACACAAAGGCGTCCTACACCGTCTACCATACAATGCCTCAAACGGAGCCATACCAATACTCGAATGGTAACTATTGTTATAAGTAAACTCAATCAATGGCAAATAGCTATCCCAAGTTCCACCTTTCTCTAAAACACAAGCACGCAATAAATCTTCCAACGATTGAATCGTCCTCTCCGTCTGTCCATCAGTCTGAGGATGGTAAGCTGAACTCAATCTCAACTTAGTACCCAAAGCCTTCTGCAATCCTTCCCAAAATTTCGAAGTGAACCTCGGATCTCTATCTAACACAATACTAGAAGGAACTCCATGCAAACTCACTATTTTCTCAATATACAACTGTGCCAATCTCTCCATCGAGTAATCCATTCGCACCGGTATAAAATGAGCAGACTTAGTCAACCTATCCACAACGACCCATATCGCTTCACAATTCATAGGAGTCCTCGGCAACCCAGATACGAAATCCATAGAAATACTATCCCACTTCCATTCTGGAATAAACATCGGTTGCATAAACCCAGACGGCTTCTGATGCTCAATCTTCGATTTCTGACAGATTAAACATGCATACACAAATTCAGCTATTTCCTTTTTCATTCCCGGCCACCAAAACAATTTCTTCAAATCATGATACATTTTCGTGGCACCCGGATGAATGCTCATCCCACTGCGATGTCCTTCCTCTAATATACTTTTCTTGATTTCTGCGACATCAGGAACACAAACTCTATCGCCAAATCTCATAACATCATTTTCATCAATCCTAAACTCACCACCTTGACCTTGGTTGATCAATGTCAATTTATCAACTAAATTAACATCGGATTTCTGCCCGATCCTGATCTCTTCTAGAATACCACTAGTAAGTTTCAACATACCCAAACGAACACACTTCGGAGTACTTTCACAAACCAAACTCAAATCTCGGAATTGCTCAATTAAATCCAATTCACGAACCATCATCATAGACATATGCAAGGACTTCCTGCTCAAAGCATCTGCAACTACATTTGCCTTACCAGGATGGTAATTCAAACCAAAATCATAATCTTTGAGGAATTCTAACCACCTTCTTTGCCTCATATTGAGCTCTTTCTGATCGAAAAGATACTTCAAACTCTTATGATCACTATACACTTCAAACCTCGAACCATACAGATAATGTCTCCACAATTTCAAGACAAACACAACTGCTGCCAACTCTAAGTCATGAGTAGGATAGTTCCTTTCATGAACCTTCAACTGTCTCGAAGCATACGCAACTACCTGCTGATTCTGCATTAAAACACCACCTAAACCCAACAGAGATGCATCACAATAGACCACAAAAGATTCCACCGGATTCGGCAAAATCAGAATAGGAGCACTTGTCAATCTCCGCTTCAATTCTTGGAAACCTTTCTCACAATCAGAATCCCAAATAAACGCTTGTCCTTTACGAGTCAACTTCGTCAACGGCAATGCTAACTTTGAGAATCCTTCGATAAACTTTCTGTAATAACCTGCAAGACCAAGAAAACTTCTGATTTCCGAAACAGTCTTCGGCGCTTCCCACTGAGATACCGCTTCTACTTTCGTAGGATCCACTGCAATACCATTCTTAGAAATCACATGTCCAAGGAAACTAACTTCATTCAGCCAGAACTCACATTTGGACAACTTTGCATACAACTTCTTATCTTTCAACAACTCTAACACAATTCTGAGATGTTCCGCATGATCTTCGTCATTCTCGGAATAAATCAGAATGTCGTCAATAAAAACCACAACAAACTTATCCAGATACGGGTGAAAAATCCTATTCATATATTCCATGAAAACACCAGGTGCATTAGTAACTCCGAACGGCATAACAGAATATTCATAATGCCCATACCTCGTTCGAAAAGCAGTCTTTTGAATATCTTCCGCTTTCACACGAATCTGGTGATATCCAGATCTCAAATCAATCTTACTGAATACACCGGCTCCAATTAACTGATCCATTAAATCATCAATCCTCGGTAACGGGTACCGATTCTTAATGGTTACCTTGTTCAATTGCCTGTAATCAACACACAGTCTCATAGAACCTTCTTTCTTCTTAACCAACAATACCGGAGCACCCCAAGGCGAAACACTTGGACGAATAAACTTCTTCTCCAGTAAATCTTCCAACTGACTCTTCAATTCAGCCAATTCAGACGCAGACATACGATATGGCGCCATCGACACCGGTCTCGTACCAGGAATTAAATCTATAGAAAATTCCACTTCTCTCTCAGGAGGTAACTCGCCAACATCATCAGGAAAGACTTCTGGAAAATCACACACCACTGGCAATTCACTACTCCTGACCTTTCCTGTTGCATCTAACGAAGCAAGTAACATAAACACATTAGCACCATCTTCCATTGCTTCTTGCACCTGCCTAGCAGTCATAGTCAAATTCTCGACACCAACTGCTTCTGGGAAAATCACCGTCTTAGCAAAGCAGTTCAGATGAACCCGGTTAAATTCCAACCAGTTCATCCCAAGGATAATATCAATTTGTTCAAGCGGTAGGCACACTAAATCCATACCGAAACCTCTACCAAAAATCTCAATAGGACAATTCCTACATACGAGTGAAGTTGTCACTGAACCCGATGCAGGAGTATCAACAACCATGCTACCTCGCATACCAGATATGTCCAGTTTCAACCTCTCAGCACAATCCAAAGAAATGAAAGAATGAGTTGCACCAGTATCAATAATTGCAACTAAAGGTGTGCCATGAATAAAACACGTACCTTTAATCAATCGATCCTCTGGAGTAGTCTCAGATCCAGACAAAGCAAACACTTTTCCACCTGACTGATCCTTCCTAGGCTTAGGACACTGCGGACGAATGTGACCTTCTTCGCCACAATTGTAACAAGTAACAGACTTCCCTTTGCAATCAATAGACAAATGACCAGCCTTTCCACATTTATAGCACTTCTTCTCATCACTCTTGCAATCTCGAATGTGATGACCAGACTCACCACACTTGTAGCATCTGATAGGAGCCTTAGAATCTCCCCCACTAGGCCTTTTCCAACCGCCTGATCTCTGGTTATCTCTACCATATGGCTTGCCACGGTCCATATGTTGCTTCCCTCTTTTATCAACAGCCCCACGAGAGTGAGACGACCGATTCTTGGTAATATCTTCTTCCAAGATTCTGCTACAATCAACCAGATCAGAAAATCTACGAATACGCTGGTACCTGATTCCCTGCTTAATCTCATCTCGGAGACCATTCTCAAATTTGATACATTTAGAGAATTCTCCAGCCTCATCATTGTTGTAGTGTGCATAATACTTTGCCAGCTCAGTGAACTTAGTAGCATACTCACTAACAGTCAGATTGCCCTGCTTAAGCTCCAAAAATTCAATTTCCTTTCTTCCTCGAACATCTTCAGGAAAATACCTCCTCAGAAAAGCCCTTCTGAAGTTAGCCCAAGTCAGTGCCTCTCCATCCTGAACCATTTCAGTCCTTGTGGCAACCCACCAGTCGTCGGCCTCTTCTGCCAACATATGCGTACCATATCTGACTTTCAGATCTTCAGCACAATCGATCACACGGAAAATCCTTTCGATTTCCTTCAGCCACTTCTGAGCACCTTCGGGGTCATGTGTACCTTTGAACAACGGAGGATTGTTCCTCTGGAAATTTCCCAATTGCCTATCAGCACCAATCACGCCTCCAGTTGGGTTTCCAGCAAGTACACCAGCTAACATCCCCAAAGCCTCAGCTAGTGCAGCATCATTTCGTCCATTACCTCTTCCAGCCATATTCCTGAGAATTAAAACATACTCCACATCAGAATACAGTATCGACAGTGTTACCTTGCACTAGTCGCATACGAAAAGGAATGACTGACTCAAGACTCTGGTCACAACGACCGACTATGCTCTGATACCACTATTGTAACACCCTCTAAAACCCCGCATATAATTTTCGCAAATATTAAAAATTATAAACTCAGAGTACATGTAATAATCGAGGAATGCTACAATTCTCTTTTAATAAAATAAATCCTGTCATGCATAATCTTAGTGGTAACTCATACATGTTTACACAGCGGAAAATTTTAATTAATAAAATCAAACGTTATAATATTTTCCAAAATCATCAGGGATTAACACCTGGAAAGTCAACATCTTATTATAACAATTAAAAGAAAATAAACGAGTCTGACTAAAGCAGCTCGACAACCAAACGTTCCCGGAGTTACAACTATCAGAGCATGACCCGGACATACTAGAATAAAACTAAACTAGACACGATAAGCCTTCGCCAAGCACCTGAGCGAAGCTCCTCAATCTGAAATATTCAACAGTAAGGGTGAGCTTCTCAAATATACATTTGGTTATACATTCATAACAATCAATTCACGAAATCATAAGCATCACCCAATAATTAACATATTTCATAGTTTACAAAACCTTTACAAATCATATATCCATGACATATTGCTTTTCATATTTACAAATACCCATCAACATCATCAACCATATATCAATCACACGTGCATACAAACAATCAAATATAACATTGGAAAAATCATCCATTCATGTTATATTCGAGTAATGCAACACACCCATGCATGTGGTACCACTACACCGCCCCATTATATCGCGGGTCACGGATAACTCACCGTTCCATTATATCGCGGACACGGCTACCACCTCAACGTTCCATTAAATCGCGGACACGTATATTGGCCACCATGTTAATTCCACACAATGGGAATTAACAAATGCAACATGATATGTAAGTATGTAACACTCAGCATACTATGAACATCATTCAACATATCATGCACATCAACAATATCAAACATAACAGGATATGAATAGTATGTAACCACTCAGCATACTATTTAAACATCAATCATATCAAGTTACAAATAGCATGTAATCACTCAGCATACTATTCAAACATCAACCAATCACATCAATTATATCATAACTCATGCTCGAGAACATATCTAAAAGCATGGCAATAAAAATCCAACATCGAAACACTGAAATCAAAATTCAGAAAATTCAGAAATTCAACACAGTAGCATCAACACGGGTGCCCGTGTTAAACAACACGGCCGTGTTGAAATATGCCCAGAAAACGCATTTTTTTAACAAAACAGGGGATCAACACGGGTGCCCGTGTTAAACAACACGGCCCGTGTTGAATTGTGTCTGGAAAACACAATTTTTGGCAACACAGTGCATCAACACGGGTGCCCGTGTTAAACAACACGGCCGTGTTGATGAGCGCGGGTCAGATTTTTCTGAACCTGCAGTGGCTCACAACAGCCGTCCAAACGCGGAAAAATGTCGGCCAAAACGCGTATTTCAGTACCTAACGCATCGAGCTTGTACGATCCACAACAATACCACAATATCCAATTTACTAATAATCATTATAATAACCTTAACCGGGGATTAACCGTAACTTTGGGGAATTCTACCGACACTGAGGTCGTCCCTACAATTTCCAAGGTAAATTCACGATCATTAGACATACGCCCAATTCACCATTTGGGACCTAAATTCTTAATCGATTCATGAGAATTGGGAATCCTAATCCTTTTCTAACAAAGTTCAGTCCTACGGTTATCGATCCCTAGAAACATCTAACAATTGGGATTTTCCTACCATTACCCGAATCAACCGTACATAAACCCATAAACAAAGGTAAATCGAGTATAAACCCCCCTTACCTTATCAATTAGCAGCTTTGAATTCTTGAGCGAAGTTCTCCGTTCTTCGTTCCTCGTACCTTCAGAGCTCTATTTCCCCAATTCTAACTTCTGTTTATCGTGAAAACCAAAATGAGGAATAACTTGAGTTCCAACACATAACTTTACTTCTTTTTCACCCCCACTCTTTACTAACAGCATCTAAGCCCAAAACATAAAAATCCCTATATTTCTTATTTCTTCGAATATTCCAAATAAATAATTCTTTTTATTTTATTAATTCTAATAAAATAAATTCCCAAATTTAAATAATTCAATTAATTGAAAACGGGGTGTTACATCAGGGGCTATGACCCACTGGATATGGTGAGCCTTTGACCCTTGAAGAAGGACTCTCAACAACAGGAGGTACCTTCAATCAAGTTACCGGTTTTCAACTCTAACAAGTTTCTCTGTTTACCCCGTGTGATCGGTGGATCTGGAACTAACTGTTTAACGCTGGTTCGCGAAATGTCGCGGAAGCAAGAGTCGCCACCGTCTTTTATTTTCTCCAAATGGAAAGGACAAAAGCACAGAAAAATTCCTTATTGAGACTGCTCTCGGTTCGGGAGGTAGATTTATAGAAAGGGAAGGTGTTAGCACCCTTTCTATCCATGGTTATCCATGGGCTCTTAGATACTTGCTCATTTGTGTTTTCAAAATGTTTGTTTGCTTTTCAAAATGTGAGTGGGTTTGAAAAAGTTTCTTTGAAAAATTTCAGATCGACTCGTACGTCAGAGTGTTTGAAAAGTTTGCTTTGAAAGCTTTTGAAAAGTGTCAGTGTGAAAAGTCTTTTTGAGTTTATTTTGAGATTAGAGCAAGTATCCTTGAGAACCTACCTACCCTAAGGAATTCGTCTGTGTAAGAGTCCTTTAAAGTAGTGCCATCCCACCATTGAGAGGTAGGTAGCACCACCATTGGAGGTGTTCGGGTCAATTCGAGTTTTAGGGACGTGGTGATCACCAGAGCAATGGGAAGACACCTTAGAAGCTACCCTCATGCCAGGTTCCCGGATCATGAGGACTTACTAAGACGTCTTCTACTCGACGATCACCTTTCGAAAGGCAACAGTGAGGCGTACCCTAGGGGTGGTGTGTGCGAATTGTGTGTCATGTTTCAGTTATTTGTCTTGTCATGTTTGTTGTGTTCTACGCTTGATTTTAGTTAGGGCCATTCATTCTTGCATGCATATTTAACAGTTATAAAGTTTGCGAAAAAATAAATCTAAGGCTATTACAAATGGCGCGGGTCCACATCGCCAAAATTAAACCGGACCCGATTTGACTGAAAAATAAATAAAGCGAATAAATAAAAGTGCGAGAAATTTAAATTACAATGCTTTGGGAGAGATACAAAATTATAATAAATGACATAAAATAAATGCGCAAAATAAAATAATTAAAAACAATGGGCGTTGGACCCTTTTGCAAAAAATTAAAGTTGATGAATTAATTGGAATTAAAGATTAAATGTTTTTTGGTATTTTATGTTTTTTAAGATTTAAGGAGAAAAAGAAAAATTAAATAAAATTAAAATGAGATGCTAAACCCTAGTTCTAATGTTTTTTTAAGTTTGTTGCAAAAATATTGAAATTTGACCTAATTTAAATCTAATTTATTTATGTACAAATTTAATTATAAAAAATAAATAAATAAATAATTATTACTGTGGAAAAAAAAAAGAAGGGAAAATTAAAAGGTATAAAAAATTGCTAATTAACCTAATTCTATATTTTGGATTTTTAATTGTTAAAAGGAATGAAATTATAACCTAATTAAAACTAAGTTTATTTGCATATTAATTTATTAAAATAAATTAAATTATCAAATTTTTATCCTTTTCTGATTTTTAATTAAGTTTTTTTGTATTTTGTTAAAGAATAATTAATGAATTAAAACAACAAAACAATAAAATAATAATTAAAAAGATATAAGAAAAATAAGTAAAATTAGCAAACCAGGGTGGGGTGTATTCCCAATTGAGGAGGTTCAGGCCTGGAATTTTGGCCCATTTGCTTGAATTTCGTTGACCTTTCCAGATCTCGTATGGCATATTGACTGCGTTTATGGTGTTCTTTGAATTTTAACCCTTGATCTGCTCCCACTGGACGCGTGTATGGTGGGATGATGATGGAATATGGTGGTCTTCAATAGACGCGCTGCATAAGAATTTATATTGGAAAATAATATTGAAACTTGCTAGACCTGGGACTTGAACCCAGGTCACGAGGGTTAGTGTAATTCACGTTCACCACCTGAGCCAGCACGCGCATGTTATTATATTACAACAAATAAATAATAAAAAGAAACATTGGTTAGTGGCCCCTAAAAGCGCGCGCTGGTTTGAATGAGCCACCCAGTGGTTGCCACGAAGCCTTCTTCTTCGTTGTTCTGCTTCCCTGAAAAAACAACAAATATTTAACGGGGGTTTTAAACCCCCTCAAAATAAGCCTAATTCAATAATAGCGATTAGCACGCCTTGGTTCAGAAATTTGGCGCGAGCACTACATCTTCTTCGTCCAATCTCCCTGGTTATGATTATGGTACTATTGGGTCTCAATTTTATAGGATAAGAGAACCCCTAATTTCACAGGTCTGAAAAACCTAAGATGCTTTAATGGCTATTTCGTGTAGGGATGATGAAAACACAATTGAATTATACAGTTAGCACAAGAATCATGTAAGGAACACAAATCAAGTCTCAAAAATTACTGAAAATGCATGAATCAATATGCAAGAGCATCAAATATTTTCGGTACAGGGTGTGCCCGTTTTACCAATTCTTGATGCTAGAATGAGTGGTTTTGATTGGTATGTGATCCTTGAAGCTTCAGGAATATGATGGATTCAGTATTATGGCTTGAAACGATCTCTAAAGCACTTTTCAGTTCTTGAGTTTTTTCAAGAATTTTTAAGTTTGTCTATGGCTTATGAGCGCAGCTGAGGGTCTAAGGCAATTAGGTTTGTGGTCAGGGTTATGTAGTGAGATGATTAGGTCAACAAAACTTGATACAATCTCTTGTAATTATGGATTAAGATATTTGATTTTCTTAAGATTTTTCCAAATCTTTTCCATGTGCATTTTGTGTCAATCATGCTCCAATCACACCAAAACTTTCCCCTTTTGTATTTACACGAAATATTGAGTCCAAACCTGCATAAAAAGATTTGTTTTCATTAAGTTTGTATTTTTATGCATTTTATTTAATTAAATGAATTATAAATGATAAATAATCCAAATAAATAAATAAAAAATGGAGAAAAACTTCCTTTTGGGCCTAATGGTCGTGCATAGGCTTGGCATGAAGAAACTTGGAAGAAAAATGGGCCCATTTGCATTTTTGGATCATTTGAAGTAAAGTTGACTTTCAAAAATTTCCAAAAATTTCCCAACTTCCACAAGGCATAACTTGCTCAATGTTTAAGCTTTTCACATGTTCTTGGACATTTTGGAAAGGTATTTGAGTCCTCTAACCAATGCCTTTGGTCCCATGTCATTTTGATTTACCAATCTCAAGTTATGGCCTTTGACTTAAAGTCCCTTTTTGTTGACTTTTGAAAATGACCTATAATGTTGAAATTGATAACTTTTTGTGAGAGCATTTCTTGGACTTGGAATATGAAGATGAATTGTAGGAAATGTCTTTCTATTCAAAATGAGCTTTGGATGGAATTTTTCTGATAATCCATGTGAAAGTTATGCCCTGGTCAATTTCAGTTGACTTTTTCAGCTGTCCAAATATAGCAACTTTTGCATCTTGATGATTTTCTGAGCCAAATTTTGAGAATCATGATCAAGCATTGATCAAATGATGTTTGTGGCTTCAAAATGATATATTGACCAAAAATTTGAACTTTTGACTGTCAAATGACCATTTTGCCCCTACAGTTGACTGTAGTGCAATCTAGGGTTTTGACTGTGCAATTTTGAGCTGAATGCCTTGAAACTTGACATGAGGATGCTTGACCACATTTGTAGGCATATGAGACTTGATTGGACCTTTGAAAACTTCATTTTCTTGATCAGAACACAAACCCTAGTTTTGACTGTCTAGGAGACAGTTGAGCTGCACAACCCTTGGGGAATTTTGTGACTTGGCTTAGCAATTTCTTGAAGAATATGGGAGGGCAAATTTTGGGGTACAACAGTTGCCCCTGTTCAATCTTCTTAGACCTGAGGATGCAGATTGGCTGACGTGCCTTTCGTAATCCGAGGGTAGAAGATGATTGGACACTAAAGTGCCCAGAAATTTGCGCTCACATAGTGGCAGTGATGGGGGAATGGGCTTATAGATGCCATTTGGAGATTGCTGGATAGGATGATGGGCTTATAGATGCCATCTGGATGTAGATCGCGTAAGAGATTCCTTAGCGAGAACCTGCATACCTGCAAAAGAAAAATGAGTACCTGACACGTTGCAGGAGCTGATTTTAGATGCTTGGTATAGATGTGTCCTGACTGGTTACAGGAGCTGAATCTGGAGCTTCAAACGCTGATGAATGAACCAGGGATGGTTACTACCTTAGCATGAATGGTAAGAGAACCTTGGGCGACTTTAACTTCAACAACGCTTGTTGAGAAAAATCTTGGGTGTCTTTAACCTCAACAACGCTTGTTGAGAAAAATCTTGGGTGTCTTCTACTGGAATAAGAATCAGGGAGATCTTAGGGTCGATCTGACTGAACTAGAGAGGCCTTTGACTGGGTAAGAATCAGGAAAATCTTAGGGTCGATTTAACTGAACCGGACAAGGTCTTGAAATATCTTCAACTGGATAAGCATCAGGGAGATCTTAGGGTCGATCTGACTGAACCAGGAGAAGGCCTTTGACTGGGTAGGAATCAGGAAAATCTTAGGGTCGATTTTAACTGAACCGGTCTAGGTCTTGAAACATCTTCAACTGGATAAGCATCAGGGAGATCTTAGGGTCGATCTGACTGAACCAGAGAAGGCCTTTGACTGGGTAGGAATCAGGAAAATCTTAGGGTCGATTTTAACTGAACCGGTCTAGGTCTTGAAACATCTTCAACTGGATAAGCATCAGGGAGATCTTAGGGTCGATCTGACTGAACCAGAGAAGGCCTTTGACTGGATAAGCATCAGGAAAATCTTAGGGTCGATTTAACTGAACCGGTCTAGGTCTTGAAATATCTTCAACTGGATAAGCATCAGGGAGATCTTAGGGTCGATCTGACTGAACCAGAGAAGGCCTTTGACTGGATAAGCATCAGGAAAATCTTAGGGTCGATTTAACTGAACCGGTCTAGGTCTTGAAATATCTTCAACTGGATAAGCATCAGGGAGATCTTAGGGTCGATCTGACTGAACCAGAGAAGGCCTTTGACTAGATAAGCATCAGGAAAATCTTAGGGTCGATTTAACTGAACCGGTCAAGGTCTTGGAATGTGATTGAGACTTTAAACTGCATCTTTCCTGAAAGGTAAAAGTCAGTCATATGCAATGCATGATATGGATCAAGCAATGCTGTTCTCAACATAAAGGGGACTTGTATGATGCAGTGCGTTATGCATGCTATAATGATGTATATGACGTGTTATGTATGTTTTCGTCTAGGAAAGTGAATCCTTGACGGGTGCCGGGAAGTTGTATCCTGGGCTGACGTTGAAGAATAGATTTTGCTTCCACTGGGGATGATAACTGCAAGAATACCGGTAGGAGAACATGACTCCGTTGAGGAATAAACTTGGCAAATGAAGAGTCTGCGGGGAGAAAGGATACTCTAGCGACCATGCTGGGAAGCAATACTCTGTGGGAATAGAGATGCTTTGCTACATGTTGATAACCTGCTGGGGATACCCTTGTTGTTGGAAGTGCTGACGGACTTCGCTGGGGTAAAGAGGCTTCGTTGACGACGCTCCTTCCGTGGCTTTTGGCTGAGGATAACCCAGTTATATCCTATTGAGGAAATAACTCTTTAAATAAAGCCGGACGACGCGTTCGCGCTCTGCGAGGGGATAAGCTTCCAGAATCTACTGGGGATAAACTTATTGCTTGGGGATATGATTTCCAACTTTGCTGGTGAAGCTGGATTGGACTCTTCTGGGGAGTTTTGATATGCTGGGGGAAGTGATTCCTTTGAATGTTGAGATATGCCGCCGGGGAACAATCTTTAGACCAGGACTGCCGGGGATGCTTGTATACTGCTGTTGGGGAAGTATTTGAGATCTACGGGAGGATACTCAATTTCCTTTGATATTTGATGATAGCTTGGAGAAGAATGTATTGTTTTGTTGAACCACTCTCTGGGGAATTCAGGTATACTGGTCACGTTCTTTAGCTGAACCTACCTTGGTACCTTGGAGGATAGAACAATTGGATTGTTTAGACAACTCTTTATTGCCCCTGTTTCCAGTGTCACCTGCAACTAATTCCTTTGTTTCGTATGCAAATATTTATGAGTTAGCAAATTGTTGTCAATGCATACATCACAAATTGAACCTTGGACGTTCTTCGCAAAACAAAACGAAAAAAAAGAAAAACACTTGGCACGTTTAACTGAAAAATACATTTGTATTGATTTTTGAATGGCCTGAATAGGCGTTTTGTATACAAGAGGCTGACGTCCTAGTAAGAGGTACGCCGCCGATCAAAAGAGTTTATACAAGTTTTGTACAAAAGAAAATAAAACAGCTGTGTGAAATATGAATGATCCACTGGGTTTCAACTCTGCTATTGTCTTTATAACTCCGAGCGTCTCATCACTTGATGACCTTGGTTGAGGGTGAAGCTGACTGATCGATGCCGTCTGAACTTGATGCCGATACCGGATTCTGGATGCAAAGTGATCAATGAGACATAGTATTACGCTTTTATCCCTAATTTTTGCCTGGACCGCCCTTTCGGGTTTTCAGTCCGCCGGGATACCCATTTTTGCCCAAGTCGCCCTTTCAGGTTTTCGACTTGCCGGGTGTACAGATTTTTTTTTCATTTTCATCCCTACATTTTGCCCGAACCCTTTTGGTTCGACGGGAAGCCCTAATTTTTGCCTAGGCATGTCAGCCTAGCGGGTCTTTTTCATGCGTAGTATTTTTTAACTATGTCTGCATTGGCGGGGTGAGGAAGGTCGTCACCATCCATGTTGGTTAATATCATTGCTCCTCCTGAGAACACATGTTTAACCACAAATGGCCCTTCGTACGTAGGGGTCCATTTGCCCCTTGGATCACTCTGAGGAAGGATGATTCTCTTGATAACCAGATCCCCAACTTGATATTCCTGTGGTCTGACCTTTTTGTTAAATGCCCTGATCATCCATTTCTGATACGTCTGACCGTGACAGATAGCAGCAAGTCTCTTTTCGTCAATGAGGTTGAGTTGGTCAAGTCGTGTCTGGATCCAATAATCTTCGTTCAGATTTGCATCCTTCATTATCCGGAGAGAGGGAATTTGTACTTCAATTGGCAAGACTGCCTCCATGCCATAAACCAGAGAGAAGGGAGTTGCCCCGGTTGACGTCCTAGCTGAGGTGCGGTACCCATGCAGAGCGAACGGTAACATCTCGTGCCAATCTTTATAGGTTACTGTCATTTTTTGCACGATCTTCTTGATGTTCTTGTTAGCTGCTTCTACAGCCCCATTCATCTTCGGTCTGTAAGGAGAAGAATTGTGGTGCTGTATCTTGAACTGTTCGCAGAGCTCAGCGATCATCTTGTTGTTCAGATTGGTACCGTTGTCCGTAATAATCCGCTCAGGGACGCCGTATCGACAGATCAGGTTGTGCCGAATGAACCGTGCCACAACAGTCTTGGTTACCGTAGCATAGGATGCTGCTTCAACCCACTTTGTAAAATAGTCGATCGCCACTAGGATGAAGCGATGTCCATTGGATGCCGTAGGTCTGATCTCGCCAATCATATCTATGCCCCACATTGCAAACGGCCAAGGCGCAGTCAGAACATTCAGGGGAACCGGAGGAACATGCACCTTATCTGCATAGAACTGGCACTTGTGGCATGTCCTGGAGTGTTGGTAGCAGTCAGCTTCCATTGTGGACCAATAATATCCTGCCCGTAGGATTTTCTTAGCCATAGTGTGCCCACTGGAATGCGTACCAAAGGTCCCTTCATGTAACTCTTCCATGATTCTTTCCGCTTCAGTCTTATCCACACAACGCAGTAAGGTTGAATCATGGTTTCGCTTGTACAAGATGTCGTTGCTTAGGAAGAACTTGGCTGCAAACCTCCTCAGGAATTTCTTGTCGTTGACAGAGGCACCTTCAGGGTATTCCTGAGCTTCCAGATATCTCTTCACTTCGTGGTACCAAGGCTTCTCAGTTACCAATTCAGTTTCGAGATCACAACAGTATGCCGGTTCGTCCAGTTTCCAGATGATGATCCGGGGAGCTTCATTATCCCATTTAACCTTGAACATTGAAGACATTGTAGCTAACGCGTCCGCTAACTGATTCTCTTCTCTTGGAAAGTGTTAAAAGGTTATCTCTGTGAAGTGGGGAATTAGGGTCAACACACATTCTTTGTAAGGAATCAGGTTTGGATGTTTCGTATCCCACTCTCCTTTGATCTGATTGATCACAAGAGCGGAATCTCCGAAAACACTTAGAAATTTGATCCTTAGGTCGATCGCAGCTTGAAGACCCATGATGCACGCCTCATACTCCGCCATGTTGTTGGTACAGTTGAAACATAGCCGGGCAGTGAGTGGAGTATGAGTACCTTGAGGGGATATGATGATGGCGCCGATACCATTTCCCAAAGCGTTGGAAGCTCCGTCAAAGTGCATAGACCATCGGGATCCTGGTTCAGGTCCTTCATCCGGTCCAGGTACTTCACAATCAGTTACAATCATGATGCTTTCATCCGGAAACTCGAAGTTCATTGATTGGTAGTCATCTATAGCTTGATGAGCTAAGTGGTCTGCCAATACACTGCCCTTGATGGCTTTCTGGGTTGTGTACTGAATGTCGTATTCCGTCAAGATCATTTGCCATCTTGCAATTCTCCCAGACAGAGCAGGCTTTTCGAATATGTATTTTATAGGATCCATTTTTGAGATCAATAAGGTAGTGTGAGTCAGCATATACTGTCTCAGCCGGCGAGCAGCCCATACCAAAGCGCAGCAAGTTTTCTCAAGCAGTGAGTATCGGGTCTCACAGTCGGTAAACTTTTTGCTAAGGTAATAAATGGCGTGCTCTTTTCGGCCAGACTCGTCATGCTGCCCCAGCACACACCCCATTGAGTTGTCGAGCACTATCAGGTATAGTATCAGAGGTCTCCCTTCAACCGGTGGCATAAGGATAGGTGGTTCTTGGAGATACTCTTTGATTTTGTCGAAAGCAGCCTGACATTCATCGTTCCAACGTACTACCTGATCTTTCTTCAGTAGCTTGAAGATTGGCTCACAGGTAGCAGTCAGATGAGAGATGAATCGAGCAATGTAATTTAGGCGTCCCAAAAAGCCTCTGACTTCCTTCTCTGTCCTAGGAACTGGCATCTCTTGAATAGCTTTGACCTTAGCAGGGTCCACCTGAATACCTTTATCACTGACCACGAAGCCTAGCAACTTTCCAGATCTTACCCCGAAGGTGCATTTGTTCGGGTTCAATCTTAGCTTGTATAATTTCAACCGGTCAAACAACTTCTGCAGATGATCTAGGTGCTCTTCCTCAGTTTGGGACCTAGCGATCATGTCGTCCACATACACTTCTATCTCATGATGGATCATATCATGAAATAAGGCAACCATGGCACGTTGGTAGGTTGCCCCAGCATTCTTTAATCCGAACGGCATGACCTTGTAACAGAAGGTGCCCCACTGAGTAACAAATGTAGTCTTTTCCATGTCTTCAGGTGCCATCTTGATCTGATTGTAGCCTGAAAAGCCATCCATGAAAGAGAATACCTTGTGCTGAGCTGTATTATCAACAAGGACATCAATGTGAGGTAAGGGGAAGTCATCCTTGGGGCTGGCCCTGTTCAGATCCCTATAGTCGACACACATTCTGACCTTACCGTCTTTTTTAGGTACCGGCACCACGTTGGCAACCCACTGAGGGTAAGAAGTTACTGCAAGAAACCCGGCATTAAACTGTTTCATGACCTCGGCTTTAATCTTCTCTGACATCTCTGGGCGCATCCGACGAACCTTTTGTTTAACTGGAGGGCAGTCTTCCCTAGTCGGCAAATGATGGACAACAATATCGGTATCCAACCCGGGCATGTCTTCGTAGGACCAGGCAAAGATCTCCATATAGTCATGTAACATCTTGGTTAACCGTTGCTTCACGCTGAGCTCTAGGTTGGCACCAATCTTTACCTCTTTTCTGTCTGCCTCAGTACCCAGGTTTATGGTTTCCACTGGCTCTTCATGGGGTTGAATTGCCCTCTCTTCCTGAAGCAACAATCTTGCAAGCTCGCCAGGCACTTCGCAATCATCTTCACCTTCGTCTTCGGCTAAGTTGATCGGATTTTCGAAGTCATAATTGGCATTAGCAGAGCTGTTATCAGTAAGATCCAGAGTGGATTGGAACCTGTATGAGTGAGTGTGTGTGTAAATACAGCTGTTTTGATAATTATGTAAAGGAAAGGAAAGATAGAAAAGGAACACAATATTTGCAATGCGAAAAACGTCCAAAATTTTCATTCATGATGTATAAAATGACAGTTTGTATGCCCTCACAAATAGAACCACGGTGCCTCGGGTAAGACACCGGGCCATAGAGTTTATCATTATTTATTACAAAATAACAAAACATAGGAATTCATTACTGCGTCACAAAGGTAACAGGGGTATGGTCCTTTGCGCTCCAATTGTTCAATCCGTCTTCGGCCGTCGGATAGATCCAGCTGTTGAATTCGGCTTCGTCAACTTCCTCTGCATCCCCAATAGCATTCACTTCGGAGCTTTTAATAAATACCGGAGGCCTTCCGATCTTCGCTTTCCTCATAGCCCTCTGACCTTCTGAGGTGAAACCCAGCCCAAGTTTATCAGTCTTCTGAGTGAAGTCTGGAAGTCTGCCCCAGTCGGCACATTCACCCTTCTGCACCACAGCCCTGGCATCCTTCAGGGAAGCCATCTTCAAAGGACCACTTACTTCTGTTGTTTCTGCTGCAATTGGAAACACCTCCTCGAAATGCTGAAAGGGGGTCTCAATGAACTCCCCATCCATCTCAATGTACCTGAAGGAGTTCAGGTGGCTCACCATGTATTCTTCCTCTCCTTGCACGGTGACAATCTTCCCTCTGACGGGGTACTTTAGTTTCTGATGCAGACAGAGACTTCTTCCATTGGAACCAAACGAACAGCAGACTTCTTGAATAGAATCTCCTTGCTATCCATTAAGCTTTGGATGCCTAACTTTAGCAAGGGACAACCGGATGGGGACACAACACAGAACATGCAACCCTCACTACAACTCGGAAATAAACCGGCCTGCAGTAGGTTCTTCTTAACGATCTTTAGCGGAGTGGCTAGATCATCCACAGAAACAACATAAACGTCTTCATCAACAGCATTTACCCCGTGCCGAGGCATAGGGGCAGTGACTACATTTGGCTTTGCAGGCGCTTCGAATTGTATCTCCTTAGCATCGATAAGGTCTTGCACCTTATTCTTTAACGCCCAACAGTCATCAGTAGAGTGCCCCGGGCTTTCTGAATGGTAAGCACAACGAGCATTCGGGTTGTACTTGGGGGATGCAGTATTTGGAAACTTCGGCGCCTCCCTGACGGTCACTAAATTAGTTGCGAGCAACTGTGGCAGGATCTGCGACAAGGTCATGTTTAAACGGGAGAATTCTCTCCGGGGTCTTTCCACCTTCTGAGTATTGTTTGGCCGGGGAGCGGCAGCAGGCTTAGCAATCATGACCGCACTGACAGATTGGCGGTGTTCATTTCTTTCTGATCTCCTAGAACCATATACGGCGCTAGACTCCTTTTTAAACGGTTTCTTTTCTGAACTAGATGATGATGCACCCTTTGCAATCTTCCCAGACTTTAATCCAGCTTCAATCCTCTCTCCAGTCAAGATCAAATCAGTGAAACCAGCAGAAGAATTCCCAATGAGATGGTTGAAGAATGGCCCAGACAGGGTCCCCAAGAACATGTCAACCAACTCCCGATCAGTCAATGGTGGCTGCACCCTGCCATCCAGGTCTCTCCACTTCTGAGCATACTCCTTAAAACCTTCGCTTGCACCTAACGCCATACCCTGGAGTTGGGTACGTGTGGGGGCAAGGTCGGCATTATACTGATACTGCTTGTAGAAAGCAGTAGCCAGCTCCTCCTAGTTACGAACTTTGGTCCCATCCAGCTGATAGAACCATTCGAGATGAGTCCCTGAAAGACTCTCCTGGAAGAAGTGGATCCATAGATTTTTGTCCGCAGAGTACGGCTGAATTTTCCGAACGTAGGACCTTAAGTGCAGCTTGGGACAAGACGCCCCGTCATACTTCGAGAAGGATGGTGCTTTGAATTTATGTGGGATAATCACACCAGTTGACAAACCCAGATCTCCGAAATCCAGCCCAGGTGCCTGTTGCACCTCCATAGCCTTCAACCTGTCCTCCAGTTGTTTGTACCTGTCATCTGAAGGAGGATACTGTTCCTCATCAAAATCTGTCTCGTTGTCGGAGACCACTGGAGTAGGAACCTTTACTTCTGCCTGAGAAGGACTCCTGCCAACAGAAGAACCAGCCTCTTCATGGTGCAGAGTATTACCCAACCTTCGGCCCGAGTTAAACAGAACAGTTCTTCTCTTCTTCTTCTTCTCCTTCTTTAGGAGCATAGTCTTCAGTTCTTCTTGGCCTTTAGCTAGACCCATGATTAGTTCTTGAAACTGCGCATTCTGCGCCTGGAGAGCCTTGATTGATGTCTCTGTTGATTCAGATCCGGGATTCATGATGCTGAAATAAACAGCGAAGAACTGTAAGCAACCTGAAAAAGGGGAAAAACCTGCTATGCACATGATGTATGAAATGCGTATGGATTATGTTTTCAAAGACAATCGGGAATCAACTTTGTAAACAAAAAGGAACACACTTCATTAGATTCAACTTTGTAACTGAAATTATTCAACAAGTTGCCCTTAGGCGTTTACATGAAATGAAATAACTGGAAAGGAAATAAAAACTGTAAAGGCACATTCAGAATTCCTCATTGATCCCATGGTCTCCTCTTCTCAGTACGGAGGTAGGCATTCAGAGCTCTTTCATTCTCCAACTGCTTTGTCAGCTTCTGGATCTTTGATTCCTGCTCGTTGAACTTTTCCCGGTAAGAATCCCGCTCTTCTTGCAGTTGCGACCAAGATCTCTTCAATGTCTCATAATCAGTAGGTATCTGAGGAGGAAGGACAGTTGGAGGAACACCATCTTTATCAGGACACTCAAGAATGACGGGTCTGACAGCTTCATACGGCATACCTAACTTCTGAGCACGGATGCGGACCCATTTGTAGTAGGCTTCCATAGGTAGAGAAGTCTTTGGCCCTAGCTCTTGTGGGTCAGCTTTATGAACCTTCTCCCAAGCCTTGATGAACCTACGACGTAGCTCGTCACTATCCACCTGAAACTCGAAACTGATGTGAGGCACCAACATCTCATGGGGGCCTGTTCTTCTTGCTCTTCCAAACTGACGGAGTGCTAGACATGGATTGTAAGAGATCCCTCCTTGAGTACCAATCAGAGGAACATTAGGATACTCCCCGCATCGATCAATAATAGCTATCTCATCCAAACCTCTGCAAGTCCAAATGATGTCTTTATCGGTGAGAGACATTAACCTGTGAGCCCAACCTCTTCCTTCTTGGTTCTTCAGTACAAACTTAGGGAGGTGCGAAATAAACCACCTCACCAACAAAGGGATGCAACACCATAGGGTTCCTCGTCTTCGGGTAGTACGGGCATGAAGTTGTTGCAAGATGTCACCCAAGAGAGTGGGCACAGGGTTCTGAGACATAAAGATCTTAATGGAAGTGACATTGATGAAGTTGTCAGGATTAGGAAACAGGACTAACCCATAGATTAGGAGAGCCAAGATGTCTTCATATGCCCTAAAGTCCAAGTCATTCCAGAAGCTGTTAGCTTTACCAATCAGAAACTTGGCCAAGAAACCCTTAACTCCGCTTCTAGTTACCCAGTTGTCTGTTACCTCTTGATGGGTCAAAGGAAGAGCTGCAGCAATGTCCTCAAGCCTGAGGGTCTTTTCCCAACCAGTAAAGGGAGTCTGATCCAAGATAGGGATACCAAGCAGATTAGAGAACTCTTCCAGGGTAGGGACCAGCTGGAAGTCTTGAAAGGTGAAGCACTGGTACTGAGGGTCATAGAACTGGGTCAGAACACTCATCAACTGTTGATCCCGCTTTGCAGTGACTAAACTGAGAAGAGAACCATGCCTCTGAATGAAGGAGGTGGTGTTTGGGATTCTGCTAACCAATTCATCAAGCAACTCAGGTGAACGAACAAAGTTGAACCAGATAGTATTCCTTCGCACAGGCATCATAATGTCCTACAAAACAGAGCAAAGATGAAACCCTCTTGTCTTTGAAACAGTCAGTTCTTATGCAGGATGCATGCAATGCTCATGATGCTATGATGTTATGATAAAGCACACCACATACAGATACAAAGGCAAACATGGTAAGGCACACAAGTCACACAAGGCAAGCCCCTAAAGTTTAGGCCAGCGTGAGGTCTAGGTACTACCCTCTTTCAGTTTGTTGGTTCATACCTGTCCTAATCAAAAGTAACCGGGTTCTTAGAGGATCCCAATATCATTGACTACCCTCAATCGGTCATAACTCCAGCATCGCAATCTTTTCTTGCGGCCAGAACCATCACGAGAGTTTAGCCTCAATGGGCGTAGCATACTGCTACAATTCTAAAGGCCAAGTTGTGTCAATTAAGGTTCTAAGGTTGTTGGTGCTTAATGACTCCTTAGAAGACCCATATTCTCCTCGTTGCGACACAAGGGATATCGGTACAGACTAAGGTGCCACACCAACGTAGCCACTGCTTCACCTGTGTCGGTCTATGCCGGACAGGTCCCTCACAGCTTATGCTACCTAAACAGGGTATCCCCAGATCCGGGTTAGGATCTATGTATCTCCGATGCAACCCACAATAGTAAAGCAAGCAAAACAATACAAGTGAAAACACAGTTATGACCTAGCCCTAAGGTACACCTCACTTTAACTAAATTTCCCCAGCAGAGTCGCCAGTTCTGTGATCGGTGGATCTGGAACTAACTGTTTAACGCTGGTTCGCGAAATGTCGCGGAAGCAAGAGTCGCCACCGTCTTTTATTTTCTCCAAATGGAAAGGACAAAAGCACAGAAAAATTCCTTATTGAGACTGCTCTCGGTTCGGGAGGTAGATTTATAGAAAGGGAAGGTGTTAGCACCCTTTCTATCCATGGTTATCCATGGGCTCTTAGATACTTGCTCATTTGTGTTTTCAAAATGTTTGTTTGCTTTTCAAAATGTGAGTGGGTTTGAAAAAGTTTCTTTGAAAAATTTCAGATCGACTCGTACGTCAGAGTGTTTGAAAAGTTTGCTTTGAAAGCTTTTGAAAAGTGTCAGTGTGAAAAGTCTTTTTGAGTTTATTTTGAGATTAGAGCAAGTATCCTTGAGAACCTACCTACCCTAAGGAATTCGTCTGTGTAAGAGTCCTTTAAAGTAGTGCCATCCCACCATTGAGAGGTAGGTAGCACCACCATTGGAGGTGTTCGGGTCAATTCGAGTTTTAGGGACGTGGTGATCACCAGAGCAATGGGAAGACACCTTAGAAGCTACCCTCATGCCAGGTTCCCGGATCATGAGGACTTACTAAGACGTCTTCTACTCGACGATCACCTTTCGAAAGGCAACAGTGAGGCGTACCCTAGGGGTGGTGTGTGCGAATTGTGTGTCATGTTTCAGTTATTTGTCTTGTCATGTTTGTTGTGTTCTACGCTTGATTTTAGTTAGGGCCATTCATTCTTGCATGCATATTTAACAGTTATAAAGTTTGCGAAAAAATAAATCTAAGGCTATTACAAATGGCGCGGGTCCACATCGCCAAAATTAAACCGGACCCGATTTGACTGAAAAATAAATAAAGCGAATAAATAAAAGTGCGAGAAATTTAAATTACAATGCTTTGGGAGAGATACAAAATTATAATAAATGACATAAAATAAATGCGCAAAATAAAATAATTAAAAACAATGGGCGTTGGACCCTTTTGCAAAAAATTAAAGTTGATGAATTAATTGGAATTAAAGATTAAATGTTTTTTGGTATTTTATGTTTTTTAAGATTTAAGGAGAAAAAGAAAAATTAAATAAAATTAAAATGAGATGCTAAACCCTAGTTCTAATGTTTTTTTAAGTTTGTTGCAAAAATATTGAAATTTGACCTAATTTAAATCTAATTTATTTATGTACAAATTTAATTATAAAAAATAAATAAATAAATAATTATTACTGTGGAAAAAAAAAAAGGGAAAATTAAAAGGTATAAAAAATTGCTAATTAACCTAATTCTATATTTTGGATTTTTAATTGTTAAAAGGAATGAAATTATAACCTAATTAAAACTAAGTTTATTTGCATATTAATTTATTAAAATAAATTAAATTATCAAATTTTTATCCTTTTCTGATTTTTAATTAAGTTTTTTTGTATTTTGTTAAAGAATAATTAATGAATTAAAACAACAAAACAATAAAATAATAATTAAAAAGATATAAGAAAAATAAGTAAAATTAGCAAACCAGGGTGGGGTGTATTCCCAATTGAGGAGGTTCAGGCCTGGAATTTTGGCCCATTTGCTTGAATTTCGTTGACCTTTCCAGATCTCGTATGGCATATTGACTGCGTTTATGGTGTTCTTTGAATTTTAACCCTTGATCTGCTCCCACTGGACGCGTGTATGGTGGGATGATGATGGAATATGGTGGTCTTCAATAGACGCGCTGCATAAGAATTTATATTGGAAAATAATATTGAAACTTGCTAGACCTGGGACTTGAACCCAGGTCACGAGGGTTAGTGTAATTCACGTTCACCACCTGAGCCAGCACGCGCATGTTATTATATTACAATAAATAAATAATAAAAAGAAACATTGGTTAGTGGCCCCTAAAAGCGCGCGCTGGTTTGAATGAGCCACCCAGTGGTTGCCACGAAGCCTTCTTCTTCGTTGTTCTGCTTCCCTGAAAAAACAACAAATATTTAACGGGGGTTTTAAACCCCCTCAAAATAAGCCTAATTCAATAATAGCGATTAGCACGCCTTGGTTCAGAAATTTGGCGCGAGCACTACATCTTCTTCGTCCAATCTCCCTGGTTATGATTATGGTACTATTGGGTCTCAATTTTATAGGATAAGAGAACCCCTAATTTCACAGGTCTGAAAAACCTAAGATGCTTTAATGGCTATTTCGTGTAGGGATGATGAAAACACAATTGAATTATACAGTTAGCACAAGAATCATGTAAGGAACACAAATCAAGTCTCAAAAATTACTGAAAATGCATGAATCAATATGCAAGAGCATCAAATATTTTCGGTACAGGGTGTGCCCGTTTTACCAATTCTTGATGCTAGAATGAGTGGTTTTGATTGGTATGTGATCCTTGAAGCTTCAGGAATATGATGGATTCAGTATTATGGCTTGAAACGATCTCTAAAGCACTTTTCAGTTCTTGAGTTTTTTCAAGAATTTTTAAGTTTGTCTATGGCTTATGAGCGCAGCTGAGGGTCTAAGGCAATTAGGTTTGTGGTCAGGGTTATGTAGTGAGATGATTAGGTCAACAAAACTTGATACAATCTCTTGTAATTATGGATTAAGATATTTGATTTTCTTAAGATTTTTCCAAATCTTTTCCATGTGCATTTTGTGTCAATCATGCTCCAATCACACCAAAACTTTCCCCTTTTGTATTTACACGAAATATTGAGTCCAAACCTGCATAAAAAGATTTGTTTTCATTAAGTTTGTATTTTTATGCATTTTATTTAATTAAATGAATTATAAATGATAAATAATCCAAATAAATAAATAAAAAATGGAGAAAAACTTCCTTTTGGGCCTAATGGTCGTGCATAGGCTTGGCATGAAGAAACTTGGAAGAAAAATGGGCCCATTTGCATTTTTGGATCATTTGAAGTAAAGTTGACTTTCAAAAATTTCCAAAAATTTCCCAACTTCCACAAGGCATAACTTGCTCAATTTTTAAGCTTTTCACATGTTCTTGGACATTTTGGAAAGGTCTTTGAGTCCTCTAACCAATGCCTTTGGTACCATGTCATTTTGATTTACCAATCGCAAGTTATGGCCTTTGACCTAAAGTCCCTTTTTGTTGACTTTTGAAAATGACCTATAATGTTGAAATTGATAACTTTTTGTGAGAGCATTTCTTGGACTTGGAATATGAAGATGAATTGTAGGAAATGTCTTTCTATTCAAAATGAGCTTTGGATGGAATTTTTCTGATAATCCATGTGAAAGTTATGCCCTGGTCAATTTCAGTTGACTTTTTCAGCTGTCCAAATATAGCAACTTTTGCATCTTGATGATTTTCTGAGCCAAATTTTGAGAATCATGATCAAGCATTGATCAAATGATGTTTGTGGCTTCAAAATGATATATTGACCAAAAATTTGAACTTTTGACTGTCAAATGACCATTTTGCCCCTACAGTTGACTGTAGTGCAATCTAGGGTTTTGACTGTGCAATTTTGAGCTGAATGCCTTGAAACTTGACATGAGGATGCTTGACCACATTTGTAGGCATATGAGACTTGATTGGACCTTTGAAAACTTCATTTTCTTGATCAGAACACAAACCCTAGTTTTGACTGTCTAGGAGACAGTTGAGCTGCACAACCCTTGGGGAATTTTGTGACTTGGCTTAGCAATTTCTTGAAGAATATGGGAGGGCAAATTTTGGGGTACAACACCCCGCGAGATCCTCGAAATCATTGCATGCATATCATACATCTCATTGCATTGCAGGTATCTCTTTGACAGGTTGCTTACCCTTCTTCGCTGTTTATTTCAGCCGATCGTCATGAATCCTGAATCATCAGCTGAGCAGTCCATCAAGGCCCTCCAGGCTCAGAACGCCCAGTTCCAAGGGCTGATTATGAATTTGACCCAGGGGCAGCAAGATCTGAAGGCTTTGCTCTTGAAGAAGGACAAGAAGAAGAAGAGGACTGTCTTGTTCAGCCCTAGACGCAGATCTGGGAACACCCCGCAGGACCAAGCTGAGAGGACAACTCCATCTGTGGGGAAAAGTAGTCATCAAGAAGAAAGGATTCCCAGCCCAGTGGTCTCCGACAATGAGACAGATTTCAACGATGAACAGTACCCTCCGGCTGAGGACAGGTACAAATAGTTGGAAGACCGGCTCAGTGCTATGGAGATACAAAAAGTGCCCGGCCTGGACTTCGAGGATCTAGGTCTGTCTTCTGGGGTAGTGATCCCGCACAAGTTTAAGGCACCTGCCTTTGCTAAATACGACGGGGCATCCTGTCCTAAATTGCATCTCAGGGCTTACACAAGGAGGATCCAACCCTATACAGCTGACAAAAACTTATGGATCCATTTCTTCCAAGAGAGTCTTTCAGGGACTCAGCTCGAGTGGTTTTATCAATTGAATGGAGCCAACATCCGTACCTGGGAAGACTTAGCCACTGCATTTTACAAGCATTACTAGTACAATGCCGACCTTGCTCCCACACGTACCCAACTCCAGGGTATGTCGATAGGGTCAAATGAAGGTTTCAAGGAATATGCACAGAAATGGAGAGACCTTGCTGGAAGGGTACAACCACCTCTGACTGATCGGGAACTTGTCGATATGTTCTTGGGGACCCTGTCTGGTCCATTCTTCAACCACCTGATTGGTAACTCATCTGCTGGATTTACCGACCTCATCCTGACTGGCGAAAGAATTGAAGCTGGTATCAAGAGTGGGAAAATTCAAGAGGCCACACCTTCTGACACTCACAAAAAGCCTTACACGGGAAAGAAGGAATCTAATGCTGCATACAGTCAAAAGAGTCGCCGTGATCAACATGCAGGGGCAGTCATGATTTCTGGTTCTGCACCACGCCGTCAACCACAAAGGGGAAATCAGCAAAGGCCGGACGGGCCTAAAAGGCAGTTCACCAACATTAACATGCCATGGTCACAAGCATTGCAACACATGTTGAAGATGAACCTGATTGCAGTAATCAACCCTCCTGCAAACCCCAAGACCTCTTCTCCAAGCTACAATCCAGAAGCCAGATGTGCTTATCATTCCGATAGCCCGGGGCACGACACTGAGGACTGTTGGGCATTGAAGTACAAAATCCAGAACATGATCGATGCCAAAGAGATCGAGTTCGAGCCTGCCGAGACTCCCAACGTGATCACTGCTCCATTGCCCAAACATGGCTAGGATTGAGAGATTTTTTTGTTCATTTGAATTCAAGTTGTATTTTCCTTTCTTGTTCAGATAAACGATTATCATGTTAAACTCTTTTATTTCATGAATGCATTACACATGTCTGTCTTGATTTAATTAAGTTTACTATGCTTAAAACTGCTTTCATATTTTTGCAATGGTCAACTCTTAATTGAAAATTCTAAACCTCTTGAGGGAGGATGACGAAAACGATACCACAATCTACAGTATGCTTTTGAACAAACCCCGCTGATGAGGTACAGACATTGTTTCAATCCCTAAACACTGGAGTTATAAGGATGATAATCCCTCGTCAACCCATCAGAGCCAAAGAAGTAGGAGTTTTTACTTTCGAAAATCAAAACCCTTAATCATAACCTGGGGCAGGGTAGTTCTCTCAGTTGATCCAAGTGCACAATGAATGGCACCAAATGAGTTTTTCAAAAACAAAAGACAGTGATGGTTCAGAATAATCATAAGGACAGGCAGTCATTACCAAAAAAAAAATCATAAATGAAAAGCCCAAAAAGTCAAAACCAATAAAGAAGACTTACCAAACTGGGGCATCCCGCTGACTGTAATCCCAAAAAGGAAACAGTTCAGGCAAAAAAGAAAGGGATAGCAAAAATAAAGAAAGAGGTCTCACAAACCCTCAACAAAAGCAAAAATGACTGCCTATTCAAAAGAAATCATCAACATCTGAACCATCATTGGAACATCAGAACAAAGACTCAAACAAGGTCTAACGCACGATCAACTGAGTTTAGGTTTGGAGAACATCACGAAGAGCGGGTGGGTACAAATAATTTGAGCCTTTATCCTTTGTTTCTTAAACCGTGAACCAGGCCACGATATAACCCTTAAAAGTACTAGCTGAAGCATGGGTTAGTTCGAAAGCATACTGTTACAAAGGTATCCTGACTCCTGAAGGTTTACTGTAAAATATTGAGTTGACATCGCACTGTATTACAAAAAATGCATTTTCAAAATTCAAGACAGACATAGACTTTTGCATTCTTAAAATAACCTTGTTTGCATATGACTATTTGTTTGAACAATAGGGAAATTCGCGCGATGAACACCTTGTGAACAGAAATACCTCCAATCAAGGGGCACAATAGGAGCATTGCCCATTATCTGGGGCATGACAAAATACTTCTAACAGGGGCAACTCCCTACATTCTGAGAGCGTGGACATAGTCGAAAAATACTACGCATAATCAAAGACCCGCTAGGTTGACATACCTAGGCAAAAATAAGGGCTTCCCGGCGAACCAAAAGGGTTCGGGCAAAATGAAGGGATGAAATGGAAAAAATATGTACACCCGGCAAGTCGAAAACCTGAAAAGGCGGCTTGGGCAAAAATGGGTATCCCGGTGGACTGAAAACCCGAAAGGGTGGTCCAGGCAAAAGTTAGGGATCAAAGCGTACGACTATGTTCCGGTATCTCATCACTTGTCTACCCGAAGATTTGTCAATCACCCACACAGGTATCCTCTTCCCTCACCTCCGAAACAGGGGCAATAATGAGTTATCCAAGCGATCTAATTGCTCTGTCAACCAAAGTATAAAGGAAAAATCAACATAAGATGATTACCATCTACCTTTATAAATTCCAGATGGTGGGTTAACATCCGAAACCAAACAGGACAATCATCCACTTAATCAAAATCAAGCAACCCTACACCGGTTCCTTCTCAATTTTCAGACGAAGTCTTACATGGACCTATCTCAAGATGACCTAACCCCGGTTCCTCCAGAAATCTTACATGGATTTATCACAAGTAACCTTACCCCGGTTCGTCAAGAAGTTTTACACAAACTTATCCCGAAGTGACCTAACCCCGGTTCATCAAGAAGTTTTTACACAAACTTATCCAAGTAACCTAACCCCGGTTCCTCCAGAAGTCTTACATGGACCTATCTCAAGATGACCTAACCCCGGTTCATCAAGAAGTTTTACACAAACTTATCCTGCCGTAACCTAACCCCGGTTCCTCCAAGAGTCTCACATGGACCTATCTCAAGATGACCTTACCTCGGTTCATCAAGAAGTTTTACACGAACTTATCCTGCGGCAACCTAACCCTGGTTCCCCCCAGAAGTCTTACATGGATTTAGCTCAAGATAACCTCACCCCGGTTCATCAAGAAGTTTTACATGAACTTACCTCACCAAGCAACCCTACATCGGTTCCCTCTCTTCAAGATGCAGTTTTACATGGACTCGTCACCCAGAAACCCTACACAGGTTCTCCCTTCCCAAAAGCGAAGTTTTACACGAACTCATCATCAAAGTAACCCTACACAGGTTCCTTCTCCATTTTAGATGCGATTTTACATGAGCTCATCAGCAGGCAACTCCACATAGGTTCCCTCTTTCAACTTACAAAATTACAGTCCAAAATCTCCCCAGGAAGTCCAATCCAGTTCCCCAGGAAAAGTTGGAATCCATCTCCCCAAGCAGTAAGCTTATCCCCAGTAGATTCTGGAAGCTTATCCTCGCAGAACACGAACGCGTCGCCCGACTTTATTCAAAGAGTTATTTCCTCAACAGGATATAACTGGGTTATCCTCAGCCAAAAGCCATGGAAAGATCGTCGTCAACGAAGTCTTCTTACCCCAGCGAAGTCTGTCAGCACTTCCAACAACAAGGGTATCCTCAGCAAGTAACTATCAACACTCAGCAAGGCATCCCTCTTCCCACAGAGTATTGCTTCCCAGCATGGTCGCTAGAGTATCTTGTCTCCCCGCAGAATCTTCCATTTGCCAAGTTTATTCCGCAACGGAGTCATCTTCTCCTACCGGTATTCTTGCAGCTATCATCCCCAGCGGAAGCAAAAATCTATTCTTCAACACCAGCCCAGGATATCGACTTCCCGGCACCCGTCAAGGATCTACTTTCCTAGACGAAAACATTCATAAAACATCACATATATCATTATAGCATGCATAGACGCATCATATCATACAAATCTCATTTATGTTGAGAACATCATTGCTTGATCCATATCATGCATTGCATATGACTGACCTTTACCTTTCAGGAAAGACACAGTTAAAATGCTCAAACATATTTCAAAGCTTTCTCTAGTCCAGCTAAATCGACTCCCAACAGATTTTTCTGATAAAGACTCAGCAGAAGTCATGGTCCCCTCTCCGACGGCGAGTGAGGTGGTAATTCCTTCTTCAGATGTTTCCCTCTCTGACGATGAGTGTGAGGTGATAGTCTCTTATGGTCCCCTCTCCGACAAGTGCGTGAGGTGGTAATTCCTTCTTCAGATGTTTCCCTCTCCGACGATGAGTGTGAGGTGATAGTCTCTTATGGTCCCCTCTCCGACAAGTGCGTGAGGTGGTAATTCCTTCTTCAGATGTTTCCCTCTCCGACGATGAGTGTGAGGTGATAGTCTCTTATGGTCCCCTCTCCGGCAAGTGCGTGAGGTGGTAATTCCTTTTTCAGATGTTTCCCTCTCCGACGATGAGTGTGAGGTGATAGTCTCTTATGGTCCCCTCTCCGGCAAGTGCGTGAGGTGGTAATTCCTTTTTCAGATGTTTCCCTCTCCGACGATGAGTGTGAGGTGATAGTCTCTTATGGTCCCCTCTCCGGCAAGTGCGTGAGGTGGTAATTCCTTTTTCAGATGTTTCCCTCTCCGACGATGAGTGTGAGGTGATAGTCTCTTATGGTCCCCTCTCCGGCAAGTGCGTGAGGTGGTAATTCCTTCTTCAGATGTTTCCCTCTCCGACGATGAGTGTGAGGTGATAATCTCCTTATGGTCCCCTCTCCGACAAGTGCGTGAGGTGGTAATTCCTTCTTCAGATGTTTCCCTCTCTGACGATGAGCGTGAGGTAATAGTCTCTTATGGTTTCCTCTCCGACGGTGTGTGAGGTGACAATTCCTTTTCCTATGATTCCCTCTCCGACGGAGTGTGAGGTGACAATTCCTTTTCCTATGATTCCCTCTCCGACGGCGAGTGAGGTGATTCCCTTTCAGATTATAATGGTCTATGATTCCCGTTCCGATACTGCAAAGATGGTAATTCCTGCCAAGATTTTTTCTCAACGAGCGTTGTTGAAGTTAAAATCACCCAAGGTTCTCTTACCATTCATGCTAAGGCAGTAACCATACCTGGTTCATTCATCATCTTATGAAGCTCCAGACTCAGCTCCTGTAACCAGTCAGGACACATCTATACCAAGCATTTAAAATCAGCTCCTGCAACGTGTCAGGTACTCATTTTCTGTTTTGCAGGTATGCAGGTTCTCGCCAAGGAATCTCCCACGCAATCAACATCCAGATGGCATCTATAAGCCCATCATCCTATCCAACAACCTCCCAATGGCATCTATAAGCCCATTCCACCATCACTGCTAACATGTGAGCGCAAATTTCTGGGCACTCTAGTGTTCAATCATCTTCTACCCTCGGATTACGAAAGGCACGTCAGCCAATCTGCATCCTCAGGTCTAAGAAGATTGAACAGGGGCAACTGTTGTACCCCAAAATTTGCCCTCCCATATTCTTCAAGAAATTGCCAAGCCAAGTCACAAAATTCCCCAAGGGTTGCACAGCTCAACAGTCTCCCATACAGTCAAAACTAGGGTTTGGGTTCTGATCAGGAAAATGAAGTTTTCAAAGGCCCAATCAAGTCTCATATGCTTACAAAGATGGTCAAGTATCCTCATATAAAGTTTCAAGACATTCAGCTCAAAATTGCACAGTCAAAACCCTAAATTGCACTACAGTCAACTATAGGGGCAAAATGGTCATTTGACAGTCAAAAGTTCAAATTTTTGGTCAATATATCATTTTGAAGCCACAAACATCATTTGATCAATGCTTGATCATGATTCTCAAAATTTGGCTCAGAAATCATCAAGATGCAAAAGTTACTATATTTGGACAGTTGAAAAAGTCAACTGAAATTGACCAGGGCATAACTTTCACATGGATTATCAGAAAAATTCCATCCAAAGATCATTTTGAAGAGAAAGACATTTCCTACAACTCATCTTCATACTTCAAGTCCAAGAAATGCTCTCACAAAAAGTTATAAATTTCAACATTATAGGTCATTTTCAAAAGTCAACAAAAAGGGACTTTAAGTCAAAGGCCATAACTTGAGATTGGTAAATCAAAATGACATGGGACCAAAGGCATTGGTTAGAGGACTCAAAGACCTTTCCAAAATGTCCAAGAACATGAGAAAAGCTTAACAATTGAGCAAGTTATGCCTTGTGGAAGTTGGGAAATTTTTGGAAATTTTGAAAAGTCAACTTTGATCCAAATGACCTAAAATTGCTAATGGGCCCATTTTTCTTCCATGATTCATCATTCCAAGCCTATGCACGACCACTTGGCCCAAAGGGAAGTATTTTCTCATTTTTTATTTATTTATTTGAATTATTATTTATATTAATTCATTTAAAATATTTAGATATGTAGAAAATATAAAACTTGACCTAAAAAATCTTTTTATACATGTTTTAAGGTCAATATTTCGTGTAAATGCTCATTAGGAAAGAATTGAACTGATTTGGACATAATTGATACAAAAATACACATGAAAAAGATTCAAAAAGATCCTTGAAATCAAATATTCAAAAACCATTAATTCATTGGATTTGATCAAGTTTTCTTAACCTAATTGCCTCAGTACATAAACCTGATCACAAACCTAATCCTGAGACACATTGAAGCTGCGCAAAAGCTAAGAACAAACTTGGAATTTTGGTCCAAAAAAAAGCAAAACTGAAATCAGTGCTAGAGATCGATTCAAGGCACAAAACCTAGTCCAATAGCTTCCTTGGCAATCCCTGAACGTATTCCAATCCCTGCCATCAACTCAAACCTCCAGGATTGGTAAAACGAACTCAAACTATGTCAATAAATTTTCAGAATCGTGCATCATAATCCACGCATCTTTTGCATTTTTTATTTATGGATTCGTGTTTATAATGAAGTTTTAAAGCTAACCATGATCTTTAATTTGACTATTATGCTGTGTATGAGATTTTACCATGCTTGAATCCTAGGGTTTACAGGTTTGCCAATTTGGGGTTTTTAAAACGAAGCAAAATTAGAACTCAAGACTATTGCCATTAGACTCAGCATGTCCAGGCGAAGGGATCCCAACCCTCGCGCTCAATTTATGAGCGTCGAGGGGCTATTCGCTATTTTCTGGTAAAGGCCCTAAGAAAACGCTTCTAAAACCGTTGCTATATGTCCTTGTTTTTTTCAGAAAAAAAATAGAACGAAGAAGATGATGTGGTGGCGAGGTTTGGTTGGCTCATTTAAATCAGCGCGCGTTTTTGTGTTTTTAGTGGCCACTAACCAATTTTTCTTTTTGTTATTTAATTGCTATTATATATTAACAATGCGCACTAAGCTCAGTTGGCAAGCAGGGTTGGTGTTTAAGGTACATGACCTGGGTTCGAACCCCAGGTCTTACATATTGCAATATTATTTTTCCCTAGCTAATCCTGTGCAGCACTTGCGTTGAAGATCTTCATGCACGCTCATGATCAAGATGCCCACGTGTCCTGGGGGATCAACCAAAGGGCTCAGATTCAAAGAACACAATAAACCCCAGTCAACATGCCACATAAAACCTGGAAAAGTCAACGAATTTCAATGTCAATGGGCCAGCATTCTTGGATCAACACCTCACAATTGGGGCCTGAACCCCCCCTGGTTTGCAATTCTTATTATTTTTTTTATATTTTATCTTTATTATTTTATTTACTTTATTATCTTAATTTAATTAATTATTATTTTTGCAAAATATAAAAAACATCGCAAAAATCAGAAAAGACAAAAAAATGTAATAAATATTTTTATTTTAATTATTTTCATAAGAAAATTGTATAATTGAATTTAGTATAATTAGGTTTTTTTTGCAATTTTAATTCTTTTTAATAAATCAAAAAAACGTAGAATTAGATAATTAATAATTTTTCCTTTTAATCTTTTTTTCCTTTTTCACCATAATACCATTCATTTATTTATTTTTGTAATTAAATTTGTAAATTAATTAGGGTTTCATTTAGTTAAAAATTTCAATATTTTCTTAATAACTAAAAAATAATTAGAATTAGGGTTTGACATTTCATTTAAATTTTAATTATTTCTTTTTCCATTAAATCTAAAAATACCAAAAAAAACATCTTCTTTTAATTTTAATTTCTAATTCCTTATTAATTTTAAAATTTTGCAAAAGGGTCCAACGCCCATGTTTTTAATTCTTTTATTTCGCACATTTATTTTATTTCGCTTAATTCATTATGTATCTCTCCCAAAGCGTTGTAACTTAAACTTTTCGCACTTTTATTTCTTTTGCTTTATTTACTTTCCGTCAAATCGGGTCCGGTTTAATTTTGGCGGTGTGGACCCGCGCCATTTGTAATAGCTTAGAATTTACTTTTCCGCAAATATTTTAACTGTTGAATAAGCATGCAAGAATGAATGGACTTAAATAAAATCAAGCGTAGATCACAACAAACATGACAAGACAAATATCAATGAAAATGACACACAATTCGCACACACCACCCCTAGGGTACGCCTCACTGTTGCCTTGCCTCGAAAGGTGGTCGTCGAGTAGAGGACGTCTTAGTAAGTCCTCATGATCCGGGAACCTGGCATGAGGGTAGCTTCTAAGGTGTCTTCCTATTGCTCCGGTGATCACCATGTCCCGAACCTCGAATTGACCCGAACACCTCCAACGGTGGTGCTACCTACCTCTCAATGGTGGGATGGCACTACTTTAAAGGACTTTTACACAGACGAATTCCTTAGGGTAGGTAGACGACTCATGGATACTTGATCTCTTCAAAACAAACTGAAATCTTTTCACACCAACACTTTTCAAAAGCTTTCAAAGCAAATTTTTCAAACACTCTGACGTACGAGTCGAACTGAAATTTTTCAAAGAAACTTTTTTAAAACCCACATTGAAAAGCAAGCAAACATTTTTGAAAACACATTGAGCAAGTATCTAAGAGCCCATGGATAACCATGGATAGAAAGGGTTCTAACACCTTCCCTTTCTATAATCTACCTCCCGAACCGAGAATTAATCTCTTTAAGGAATTTTTCTGTGCTTTTGTCCTTTCCATTTGGAGAAAATAAAAGACGGTGGCGACTCTTGCTTCCGCGACATTTCGCGAACCAGCGTTAAACAGTCAGTTCCAGATCCACCGATCACAATATCTCCTATACATTTTTGACCCTTTTGACAGTGTTGTTTTACCATTGCATTTGGTAAACAACCTTGTGTTTGGATGTTAAACGGGACAGGCGCGGGTCATCGCATACAATCATTGAAGGCAACTTATGAGACGTTCTAGAAATTTTGTAAGGGACGAGATCATTTTATCAAGGGCAACATCGAGGGTCATCGAGGGACTACGATCTTTGTTTATCGAAGGGTCATTTGCTAGAATGTCTCATATTCGAGGGACATGATTGCATTTCCAAGGCAACAAGCGAGGTTACCCTAGAGGCGCTCGTGTGAGAAGTGTATTGATTTCAAGTTATTTGTTCTTGGATTAGGTCATCTAGCGATTGATTTTGAATCTTACCATACACGCCTATTTACTACACAATATATTGAAAGCAATAAATTGCGGAAATTGAAAGTTTAAGCTATTACAAAAGTATTCGGGGATGGGGGTACAATTATTACAAATGGGGATGAGTCTCACAAGAATAACAATGTCTAAATATCAAGTATTACAACCAAATCGAATTGTCGCAATTCAATACAAAGTTATAACAAATTATAAAATAAAGAAAATCAATAAATTATGAAATCAATAAATTATGGAATGCATACATTTACTAAAAAAGAGATAAATAAAATCTATTCTAAAAAGATTAAAAATTATTATTATTCTTTTTTTGTATTTTTATTATGTTTAAAAGGAAAAAGTTTTAAAGAAAGAAAATTCAATTAAACAAAACCTCCATTATTTTTGTACTTTTATTAATCAATAAAAAAGGGTTTAAAGAAAACAAAATTAATTAAATCAAGTTAAATGATTTTTTGGTATTTTATCAAATGAAACAAGATTAATTAATAAAAGAAGAAAATAAAACTAATTTAAGAAAATCAAATTTTTAAATATTATTAGTGTTATTATTAACAAAAAGAAAAGAAAGCAAATTAATTAAAATGAATTAATTAAAAAACAAAAGTATTTGTTAATCAAAAGAAAAGAAAAGAAAATAAAAAAGGATTAAAAGGTGGGCTTAGGATTTTGGGAGTTTAAGGTTAGGCCCAAAACAAAAAATAAATAAAAGAAGACAAAAAAAGGTCAGAATTGGAGGGGGTGCGCTAGTTAGCAATTGTTATGGGCTTTGGTTATTTGGGGCCAGAAAGGCCCAGTTGCCTTAAGTTTGCAATGTTTGGTTAGGGTTTGTGAACAATTAGGGTTTGTTCCCTATTTTACAGTGGCGCCGTTTCTTTGTTCTCCCTCTTCACCTCTCTCTCGCTCGATCATTCTGATCCTCCTCTAAGCCTAAGCCGCCAGAGCGCTATCCCTCGCTCTCTAACCTCTTCCTAACGTTCAATGGCCTTGGTGAAACAATATGGTTTGTCTCTTTGATTTAACATTTTCGTTGTTTATGTTTGTTTGATTTTACAGTTTTATTAATCCATTGTATTGCATGGCTTATTGAGGTGCAAAAGAGGGTTTGAGAGGAAACGTACCTTGGGGCTTTTCTGAAAAAATGGAGAGGAAAGAGGTTTGAGCTGGTGGAGTTCCTTGGTGGCTAGAGGTGCGAGGAGAAGATGATGGCCAAGCGCGCTTGCTTCTGATTTTGTGATTGTTGTTGGTTGATGATGGCCGTTTGTTCTGAAACCTTGATTGTTGGTATGATTTTCTGCTTCTGATTTGAACTTGAATGATGATTTGCCGCTTTCGTTATTTCTTTCCTCTCTCTTGAACTATGATGATGCTTGTTGCTGAAACTCTGTTGTTGATGTTAGTTGATGATGATGCTTGTTCTGAAACTCTTTCCTCTCTCTTAAACTTGAATGCTGATGATGATTGTTGATGATGATAGTTCTGAAACCTTTGATTGTTGTTATGATTTCCTTGAAATTTTGATTGTTATAATGATTGATGATGATTGTTCTGAAACCTTTGATTGTTGTTTGCTGAACTTGAATGTTGATGATATGTATGCTTTTGTTGACTTTTGTTGTTGAAGGTTTGGTGATGATGGTTTCTGTTGTTGGGCTGTTAACAGGTTTTTGAGTACTTTGGTAGTTGTTTTGGCAGGCTTGCTATGTTTGTGCAAGTTTTCAGTTTTGCAAGCTTGTTGAAATGTTATGCAGGTTTTGAGTTATGAAACTGTTGTACAGTTTGGGATTTTTGGTCTTGCTGTTACACAGGTTTTAATTTGGCAGTTTCAGGCTTGGATCTGTTTTGGAATTGGTGGTTTGAACTGCTATATAGTTTTGTTTGCAATTTAGGCTGTGCAGTTTAGGCTGGCTTGTCACAGTCTTGTGAGTTTTCAGGTTTGGCTATTGTTGCAGCTTGTTGGCCTTTTTTAGAACTTGTTGTGCAGTTTTTGTGATTTGTTTTGCAGCCTGCAGGTTGGTTCTGCTGTTTGGGAATTGCAGGTTTATAGTTTGGTAGGCTTGTTATGGTTAACAGGTTTTTTTGTGATTGTTGCAGTGTTGTTTTGGAACTGTAAGTTTCTTTGGAGATTGTTGCTCTTGCTGTTACACAAGTTTTTGGTTTTTTGTGAATGTTTGAGTTTGATAACAGATTTTTAGTTTTTGGTTAGCAGGCTTGGCTGTGTGTTTTGATTTGCAGTTTTGACACACAATGTTCTCTTTTTCTACTTGTCTGTTTGATGGTATTATATCTTTTTGCTTGTGACAGACTTTTAGCCAAACTGTACACTCTCACCAAAAAGGTGATATCTTTTCTCTCTCTCTCCTCTCAATCACAAAGTAGTTTTGCTTTTTCTTCTTTTCTGAAAAGTTTTTCCTAAAATCCTGGAAGATGATGAAAAGCTATGACAAGCCTTTGGCTTGATATGTGGTTTACCTCCTGCTTTGTACTTTTGGCATGCTGTGTATGCACTTGTATTTGCCTTGTATGCTGCATCCAGTTTGCTTTGTTTAGTTTGCTGCAATGTTTCAGTTGCTTGTCTTGGTTGCTTGCCTTGTGCTTTAGTACAGTTTGGCGCCTGTTTGCCTTAGTTGCTGCAATGTTTTAGTTGCTGCATTATTTTACCATGCTGTTTGGTTTAGCTTTGCCATGTTGTTTTGCATTTGAAAATTTGCTTTTGCACTCTTCTCTTGCATTTTTTTTCTCTTTGTGAACCAAGAAGAGAAATCTTCTTGTGATTTGCAAAGAGGAAAATAAAAACGTGATGAAAAATAGCACTCTGATTCTAGACGACAAACTTTAATGATGAAAAAATTTCTTTTCTTTTTTTTTGTTTGAAAATTCTATTTAACTGACTGTACTAATCCTCTTTTCTTTGTTTTTCTTTCATGTGAGCGTAAATTGGACAGTGACAAAGCAGAGGAAGCAGAAGACTTTGTGGCGAGCACGGGAGCAATGGAAGTTTAGGCTTAGACTTTTTTCTTTGATAGATTTCCCATTGATTGTAATAATTTATTTTTCAATAACTACAAGTTGTAAAAACCTAAAGCATATGAATAATAATTTATCTTTGTATCAACATCTGAAATAAATGAAAAATCTTTGTGAGACAATCTGATATCCAATAAAATCTTCTACTGTCCAATATCTTGCAATTCTTCTTTCAAGTCTTCACTGATTATTTAAGATTCCTGATTTAAAATAACTGAAACTGCATTCCAATAATTTCAATACAGATAACTCAAACTTTAAGTAATCCAATAACTCTACAAACCTCGTAACCTTGCAACAGCATTCCAATCAAAATACGCACTGGGTATTCCAATAAACAAGCAAACATTTCATTCCATTAACAAGCAAACGTCTTAATAGGCGCACATCATCTGGTTAACCTGGATCAGACAAAACCTGAATATTCCAAATGACCATCTCAGCTCCTATCTCTTATCCCAGATAAACAAGCCTTGAGAACAACCAGTAACCTTTCAGCAAACTCGAAAAAGTGTAAAAACATGTGACAGTTAATTTGAATTTCTGAGAATTCAGTTTCTTCTGAGAAATGCGAGAGAAACCCTAATTCTTGATTTACTGCCATAGAAAAGTCTGTCTGATCAATTCCTGAGCCAATCTTGAAAAAACCCTAGGGTTGTGATTTTCTTGAAAAATGGGAGTGCAAATTTTGGGGTACAACAGTAGCTATTAACCTTATCCTGAAAAGGGTAAAATGTTAGCTAATATGGAAAGTCATGTTGTATTAAATGCATGGTATGATGCATTTGTGTAATCAATATTTATGATATATGGATGCGATGTATGCGTATGTGAGCTAATCTGCTACACTGCTGTTGGATTGGGGAAAATAAATCCCTGACTGCTGTTGAGGATATGGAGTGTAAGTCTTCATGTTTTGAAGTGTTGATGAATTTCCACTTAGAGAAATAAACTCTGTTGTAAGGGAAATGTAGTGTACTGTTTGTAAAATCCTGTTGAGGAATCCAGAGAATTTGAACGACTTCTATTGGGGATTGATAATTGGAAGCTTTGTTCCGCTGGGAATTAAACTGCACACTGCGGGGAATTTATGGAAACAGTTTGGAAAGATTTCCCCATCCCTTAAAGCCATCAGCGATTATCTTTTATTTTGTTTATTTGTAAACAGTAATTATATTCAAATGCATATGTTCAACAGTGGATCATTGGACGTTTTTGTAAACAAAATACAAGAGTAAAGAAAAACATATAGTTTTTCACTTTCAAAGAGATATCTTTGTATTGACTTTGAGTAAGTATTTTGTACAAGGAGACACACATTATAGTAAGTTAACACCGTCGTAAAAAATGAAATTTGATACAAAGAAAAGATAGCTATATGCAATAATCCCATGGGGTTCCCATTCTGCTATAGCCTTCAGATCTCTAAACATCTTGTCTATTTGTTTCCTCGTCTGAAGATGATTGAATTGATCAGAACCTCTGAGTTTGTCAATTGAAGCCAAAGGTCGTCCGTAAGGTGATCCAATAGGACACAGTCATACGCTTTAATTCCCTAACTTTTGCCTGGACCACCCTTTCGGGTTTTCAGTCCACCGGGATACCCTTTTTTTGCCCAAGTCACCCTTTCAGGTTTTCAACTTGCCGGGTGTATAGATTTTTTTGTTTTATCCCTAATTTTTGCTAGAACCTTTTTGGTTCGCCGGGATGCCCTTGTTTTGCCTAAGTGTGTCAACCTAGCGAGTCTCTTATGCATAATACCTTTTGACTATGTTTGTGTTTGCAGGGTGCGGCAGGTCGTCACCGTCCATGGTGGTCAGAATCATTGCTCCACCAGAGAATATGTTTTTGATCACAAATGGTCCTTCGTGTGTAGGAGTCAATTTGCCTCTGGGATCACCTTGCGGCAGTATGATACGTTTGATCACCAAATCCCCTACTTGATACACTCGGCGTCTGACCTTTTTATTAAAAGCCTTGATCATCCGTTTTTGATACATCTGACCATGACAGACAACAGTAAGTCTTTTCTCCTCAATCAAGTTTAGTTGATCAAGTCGAGTCTAGATCCAATCTTCTTCATTCAGCCATGTATCCTTCATAATTCTCAGAGAGGGGATCTGGACCTCAATAGGCAAGACAACTTCCATGCTGTAAACTAGAGAGTAGGGTGTTGCCCTGATTGATGTACGTGTCATGGTACGATACCCGTGGAGAGAGAATGGTAGCATCTCATGCCAGTCTTTGTACGTGACTGTCATTTTCTGTATGATCTTTTTAATGTTCTTATTCGCGGCTTCGACAACACCATTCATCTTTGGCCGGTAAGGGGAAGAATTGTGATGTTGGGTCTTGAATTGCTCGCACAAGGTGGTGATCATAGTATTGTTCAAGTTCGTATCATTGTCTGTAATGATCCTCTCCGGGATATCGTAACGACATATGAGATTCTGCTTGATGAATCGGGAAATAACATTCTTGGTAACGGAAGCAAAAGAAGCTGAATCCACCCACTTGGTAAAATAGTCAATGGCCACTAAAATGAAGCGGTGTCCATTGGATGTCGTTGGCTTGATTTCCCCAATCATATCAATCCCCCACATAGCAAAGGGCCAAGGAGCCGTCAAGATATTCAGAAGTACCAGGGTACGTGCACCTTGTCAGCATAAATCTGACACTTATGGCAAGTTCGAGAGTGTTGATAGCAATTTGCTTCCATGGTAGACCAGTAATAGCCTGCCCGTAGGATTTTCTTTGTCATCGTGTGCCCACTGGAATGGGTGCCAAAAGTGCCTTCATGTAATTCAGCCATGATCCTTTCAGCTTCAACCTTGTCTACACACCGAAGTAACACAGAGTCATGGTTGCGTTTGTAAAGAATGCCATTACTAAGGAAGAATTTAGCAGAGAATCTCCTTAAGAACTTCTTATCGTTTATTGAAGCTCCTTCTGGATATTCCTGAGTTTCGAGATACCTCTTGACTTCGTAAAACCAAGGTTGGTCCACTACTTCTTCAGTATTAATCTCGTGACAATGTGATGGTTCTTACCTTTGTTCAATGGTGATCTGGGGAGCCTCGTTATCCCATTTAAGTTTAAACATAGATGACATTGTGGCTAGTGCGTCTGCTAGCTGATTTTCTTCTCGCGGGAAATGCTCGAAGGTAATCTTCTCAAAATGTGGGAGCAATGTCAAAACATGTTCTTTGTAAGGGATAAGGTTAGGGTGTTTGGTGTCCCGTTCCCCTTTGATCTGGCTAATAACCAAAGTTGAATCTCTGAATACATTTAAATATTTGATCCCCAAGTTTATGGAAGCTTTGAGACCAAAGATGCATGCTTCGTGTTCCGCCATGTTATTTGTACAATTGAAGCAGAGTCTTGCCGTAAAAGCAGTATGAAATCCTTCAGGAGATATGAGTACAACACCAATACCATTGCCGAGTGCGTTAGATACCCCATAAAAAACCAGGGTCCATCGGGATCCTTGTTCAGGTCCGTCATATGGCCTGAATTCTTCACAGTTGTTTACCATCATGATGTCCTCATCTGGAAATTCAAACTTCATGGACTGGTAGTCTTCTACAGCTTGGTGAGCAAGGTGATCAGCTAGTATACTACCCTTTATTTCTTTCTGGGTAGTATATTGTATGTCATATTCTGTTAGGATCATCAGCCATCTCGCTATTCTCCCAGAGAGATCAGGTTTCTCAAAGATGTATTTTATTGGATCCATTTTAGATATCAACAAGATAGTATGGGTCAGCATATACTGTCTTAGCCGGCGAGCAGCCCATGCCAGAGCACGACAAGTTTTCTCGAGCAGTAAATATCTTGTTTCACAGTCGGTAAACTTTTTGCTCAGGTAATAAATGGCATGCTCTTTTCGGCAAGACTCATCATGTTGCCCCAACACACACCCCATTGAATTTTCCAAAACAGTCAGATACATGATCAATGGCCTTCCCTCGACTGGTGGCATCAACACAGGAGGCTCTTTCAGGTATTCTTTGATCCTGTCAAAAGTAGTTTGGAACTCATCATTCCATTTGACTACTTGATCTTTCTTCAGTAGTTTGAAGATTGGTTCACAAGTAGCTGTCAGGTGAGAAATGAATTTGGTAATGTAGTTCAAACGTCCCAAGAACCCTCTGACTTCTTTCTCAGTACGAGGAGCAGGCATCTCTTGTATCTCTTTCACCTTGGCAGGATCTACTTCAATACCTTTATTGCTGATGACAAAGCCTAGGAGTTTACCAGACCTCACTCCAAACGTGCATTTATTTGGGTTCAACCTCAACTTGTACTTCCTTAGTCTCTCAAACAGTTTCTGTAAATGATCAAGATGCTCTTCTTCTGTTTGAGATCTAGATATCATGTCGTCTACATAGACTTCTATTTCGTGATGTATCATGTCGTGAAATAGAGCTACCATGGCACGCTGACAGGTTGCCCCAACATTCTTCACTCCTAACGGCATAACCTTGTAGCAGAATGTTCCCCATTGTGTGACAAAGTTTGTCTTCTTCATGTCCTCAGGCGCCATTTTGATTTGGTTATAACCTGAGAAACCATCCATGAAGGAAAAGACTTTGTGTTGTGCTGTATTATCACCTAGGATGTCAATGTGAGTGTGATACGGTGGCCAGAACCGGAACGTGGTTTCCCTATTTCGTTAAGGAAATTTATTGGTTTGCGTTTTGCGTTTGTTTTTGCAAAATGTCGCGGTAAGCAAGAGTCGCCACCGAATTTTATTTTATCCAACAAGGAAAGGAAAAAAGCACAGAAAAATTCCTTTTTCGAGATATTTCTGAGTACGGGGGGTAGATTATAGAAAGGGAAGGTATTAGCACCCTTTCTATCCGTAGTTATCTACGGGCTCTTAGGTACTTGCTCATCATTTTCAAAATTGTTTTCTTTGTGTTTGTGGGTTTTGAAAAGTTTTTATTTTAACTTCGATTTAACTCTCGCTTCTGTCTTCAAGAGTGTAAGAAGTGTTTTTGAAAACTTGTTTGTAAAGGAGTATAAGTGTGAAAAAGTTTTGTTTGAATTGAGCAAGTACTTAAGAGCTAATCTACCTACTCGAAAAAAGAATCGTTCTATGTTTGTTTCCTTTAGACAACGCTATCCCACTATTAGTGAGTAGGTAGCACCTTCGTTGGAGTTTGAGGGTCAATTTGAAAGGGACGCACGGTCACTAAAGCAATGTTAGGACGTCTTAGTAATAACCCTAATGTCCTAGATCATTTATCCGAGGCAACAATATCCGAGGCAACCTTTATGAGGCAACTTAATATTTGGACAAAAGGACGACCACTAAAACATCCTATACTCAATGACCGTTTACCGAAGGCAACCAAGTGAGAGTGTACCCTAAGAGTTCGCATGTGCGGATGATTCAGTTTCCGTTTATTTTATCTTTGCACATTTAGGGTGATCTAACTGTTTTAAAATTAGACATGCATTCTTGTCATACAAACCCTATTATCAAACATCTAACAGTTAATAATTTGCGGAATTTAAAATGCGGAAAATAAACTAAGCTATTACAAGGCTTCAGGTATTTACATAGCCAAAAACAAACCCTTTGAAATTAAATGCGGAATAAATAAATAAATGTCCTAATTAAAATTATTACAAATTGTGACCAGATACAATAATTGGATAAAGAATAATAAAGTGCGCGAGAAAATTAGATCGAATGCGAAACTAGGGTTTTGACCCTTCTATCCTAATTAAAAAAGAAAAATGTTTTTTGTTGTTTTTTATTAAAAAGAAATAAGTTTTCTAAAAAATGCAATTAATTAGTTAATTAAATTAACTAATGAAAAATAATTTAAATGACATATTTTTGGATTTTTGCTTATTTTAGGAAAGAAATAAAATAATTAAGTTAGTTATAAAACCTATTGATTCTAATTAATTTTAATTATTTGCAAAAATAAGTTAAAATTATCTAACATTAATAAACCTAATTAAATTAATTAATTTATTGATGAAAAATAAAATTCTAATTTTAATTGGGCATAAAAATATTTTTTGTGATTTTTGATAAAAAGAAAATAATTAATTTATTGGTTAGTAAATAAATAAACAATTTAAATAAAATAAATAAAAAGATATGAAGAGAGAAAATGGGCTTGAGTTGCATTTTTGGAGGTGTGAATAGCTGAAATTTGGGCCCAAATATGAGATCCGTTTGACTTTGATTCTGTATGGCATGTTTGACTTGGCTCAAGATGCACCTTCCTGGATGTCCATCAGATTTGGCCATCCAGCCACTTGGCATGATTGATGATGAAGGCATATGGTGGATCTCCTGGCTTCGCATGCACTGAATCGCCTGAAATAAAACAAGAAAATGACAAATGCTGGAGGCAGGGATCGAACCCCTGACCTCCAGCCTCTAAAGCTTTAAGCACCTACGTGGCCACCACTACACCATTGCGTTTTCATTGTACAGTTATGGAATAATAATAATAATAATATGAGAAAACAAATATTAGTGGAAACAAGAAAGAAAACATGCGCCAACGTTTAAACAAGCCAATGGTGGGATGACAGCTAATCGTCTCCTTCCTCTCTCCATGGCTAAAGGTTTATTAACCTATACCTACGGACAAGCGTCTGTTGCTACAGACCTGTCCTTCCTCAAAATCTTCCACATGCCATGGAAATAATATCTAAGGCCATGGTTGGACTCGTCTTGTCCTCCTGGACTCAAAGGTACCATTCATGAAGGCCAATTGTTCCTGAAATCAAAAACCCTAAAGCAAAACTCCAAAACCTAATGTTGTACCCCAAAATTTTCCCTCCTATTTCTCAATGATTTCTCATCACAAAACCTTTGAAGCCCAAGATCCAGTTAGGGTTTCATCTGCTCAAGACCTCTCCTTGCACTGTTGACCCAAATTAGGGTTTGTGTTTGCACCAAGATGTTTTGACCTAAAGTGATTAAGATGACTTTCGTGCTTCATATTAGACTCCCAAGTTTGTCCATACAAAGTTTCAAGCTTTGATTCCAAGTTTTGCTCAGTCAATTGGACAGTTGACCTAGAAATCAGCTGTATTGGGGAAAAAGGTCAACTGTGGCCAATTGACAATCAAACCTCATGGAAATTGACCCACATCAACATTATGAACTCATATGAACCATTTGATCAAGTTTGGATCATAATTCCACAAGAAATTTGATCAAATCACCAAAAGGGCAAAATGGTCATTTTTAGGGTTTTGACTGCACAGAGGCAATTTTTGACTGTTTGACCTAGCCAATGGCAAACCAAGCTCACATATGGACTCAAGGACCCCATGGAATTATCTTGACATGCTCAACAAACTCAAAAGATCCCAAGTACACAAGATTGACAGTTGAATTTCCCAGTCAATTGATCAATTTTGACTGTATACTGAAAAGTCAAACTTTGACTTTTTGGTCAAAATCAAGAGTCAAGATTAACTTTTCATCAAAACATGCCAAATCATGAAACTTGTTCATCAAGAAATCACAAAATGCAAATTAGGGTTAGAAATTAGAATTTTTCATAACTTAGAATTTTTCTAAGTTATGAAAAACCCTAATTTTTTCCCAACTTTGCCCCACTTTTTCACCAAGATCCATTTGGATTCAAACAAAAGTCAAAACATGAAAGTTGTAGCTTGTTGCATAATCTACAACTTTGATTCACAAAGTTTTCCCATTTGAGGCTTGTATCTCAAGTTACAATTTTTTGAATAAGGGCACTAAACCATTTTTAACTTAGTGAATTTTTGACCTATTTTGACAAGGTTTTCTACCCCACTTCAAGGCCATTTTCCATACACTTACACTTGGAATTTCAATTTGCATTTCAAAGATGGATTGTAGTACACATTCCAAGCTTTCCAAAATGTCCAAGAACTTCCCAAACAACCTCATAACTTGAGAGAATCGAATTTCACAATATGGCAAAAATCCACTTTTGAATGGTTCATGAACATGTTCATAACTTAGGCCATTTTCAAACCAGCATAGTTTGTGCTACATTACAGGTCCTAAAACCCTTTGACACTCATAAATTTAATGCTAATCCATTGTGCCAAGATGTTATTCTTTGAGTTTGGTCATTGTACAAAGATTTAAGCCTTAATTGGAAAAAGTGGTTTATCCATTTTTGTAAAGTAGAACTTTATGTCAAGTTTACAAATCAAATGGTACAATGCATATCTTTGGACACAAGATTCATGGACATAACACACTGATCAAGACTAAAAGATGCAGTATAGTGTGAGGGCCTGTACAGGCTAGAATGATCAAGTGGCCATTGCTTGCTTCAAATTCAAGAAAGGTAGCATAACTGGTACCAACTTCCATCTCAGCTTACAAACACAACAACAAACTTATCAAACACACTCCACAGATCCCAACCAAGCTTTTGCACGACCTTAACACCTCTCAAACACTCTCATTGCCATAATCACTCTCAAACTGCAAAAACAGGGCAAGGCCTGCAGTTTGAGTGCCATCTTCCATTTCCCTCAAGCTCTCTTGCCCAAACCAGTTCACATACATTCCCTAGCACCTATGCAAGCTAACCAAAAGCAAAAACACGACCTGTAATCCCTCTAACCACTTCCACCATTTTCAGTTTCTTGTTTTGCAGGTGAAGTGCTCTAGCACGATTCAGAAGCTTTTAAGACAAAGTAAACATTAGAATAGCATCCCTGGACCTCAAGGAAGCTTTTCCAATCATCACCTTGCACTGAAAGCTCCCTCATTGCCAGATAGAACTTCAGCTGAACAGGTATCTTGGTGAACTCGTATCTCTCTTATTAGGCATCATTAGCTTTAAGTTTGTGAATAAACAATGTTCTACTCATGCCACTGAACATGTACATGTTTTTACTTTTCATTTCTTTTGCTTGAGCTGTGAGAATTTGAGGTTTAAAGATGGCAGAAAATCTAGGTTAGAATTTGGAGGAGAATAAATTCTCCCTCATCTTAGAGAGTTAGGACAAGTTCTGCATATGGTTGGATTCGTCTCTTGATGCTGAACATTTTTTGTGTTATGAGTTTTCATTAATAAGCCAGGAATCAGGATGTTTGAATGTTGGAACCAAGCGCGCGTTTTCTGAACATTTTTGGCTGGAGGTTGAAGAAGGGTCTATTGGGCTGGGCTTGTTTCATATTTCTTATTCACACCATGATTTTTGTTTTGCACCCCCTGAGCCCATTTAATTCATTTTTAATATTTTTGACTCTTGCTTTTTTGATTGGTTCATTTATTTTTTCTCAGCATATTAAAAACATAAAAATATTTTTCTCATCATTTTTTGAATTTATTAAGTATTTATTTGATTGTTTCTTTAGTTTGTACATAAATAAATAAATAAATATATATACTTTTTTGTTTAAAATATTAAGATAGTACAAATATATTTTTATATACTTTTATCTTACTTTTACTTCCTGAAAATATTTTATAGAAAAATACTTTTTTATTTTAAATATTAAATATTATTAATATATATATATAATACATATTTTGCAAATAATATGAATATATAGGTATATATTAATGTGCTTAGGATAAAAATACCAAAAAATGTACATATTTTATTCTTTAATATTTAATACTAAAAAATGCCATTTTTACAAATATACCATATTTTATTCTATTTTTGTATGTAAATAATAAATAAATTGATTAATACCCCTTTGATTAAAAATTAGGGTTTTTGCCCTAAATTTGAAAATACCCCAAAAATAGCACCTTTTTATTTTCTTTTTATTTTACATAAATAATACCTTTTTCATGCATATAAAAATTCTTCTTTTGCATTCTTGCATATTTACTTTATTTCTATTTTATTTATGCTTTTGATCATATTGTAAATATTCAAAGCAAATGATGTAATAGCTTAGATTCAATTTCTTGTCTAAATACCTCCCCATTTGAACATTTGTACCCCCTTCCCCATATTATTGTGTTGTAATAGTGTAGGAATTTAAATTTCGCACTTTATACGCTTTCTAAACATACCATGCTAGAACCAGGGTTTGTATGCGAATAAAACAAACAAAATAGTTGGACCTAATCTCAAGATAAATAAGCATGAAAATGGACAACACATTTCACACTTGCACCCCTAGGGTATTCCACTTTGTTGCCTTCAAATAATTGGGCCATATTGTATGTTGAATTTCTTTGGGTAAAACAAACAATCAAATGATCATAGTCCCACAAAATGTTGCCTAAATGAATGATCAAGTCCCTTTTAAAGAAAATTGCCCAAAGACATTTAACACTATTGCAATTATGGTCTAAACGATGACCCGCGCCTGTCTCTTTCACCTCCTAATACAAGATTGTCCACCAAATGCAATGGTGGAACAAAATTGTCAAAAGGTTTAAAACATAACAAAAATCTTTGAGAAAACTTTAGGGTAGATAACTTTTAAGTACTTGCCAATTTGCTAAGAAAACACTTGCCCATTTTCAAAACCCACTTCACAAACACTTTCAAAACAAGCTTTCAAAAAACCTTGAAACATCTTTTTAAAAGACAAAACACCTTTTGTAAAACATTCGAGTAAAGAATTGTTACAAGGGTAGCCTATACAAGGCATCTTTTCAAAACATTTTCAAAACCACACATCAAGCACCATTTCAAACAATTGAAAACCAAGACAAGTTGATCTAAGCAAGTACCTAAGAGCCCATGGATAACCATGGATAGAAAGGGTGCTAATACCTTCCCTTTCTATAATCTACTCCCCGAACCCAAGAAAAATCTATAAGGTTTTTTGCTGTGCTTTTTAAACCTTTCCTTAGGATAAAATAAAAAGTCGGTGGCGACTCTTGCTCAACCGAAACATTTGCGAAAACAAACGCAAAACCTCAAGTAATTTCTCCCATCGTATCACAGAACTGGCGACTCTGCTGGGGATGATTTTAAAAGTGGAGTAACCTTAGGGCTTAGATCACCCTCTTGCATGACTAATTGTTTGATTTGTTTGCTTTACATATTGGCTCTTATTGTTTGGGTTTACAATCCTACACCCGGATTTTGGGAAACATTCATAGATAGCAATACGTTGTGGAAACTGTGCGGGGTATACCGACACGGTCTAAGCAATAGCTATATTAGTGCGACATATTTGTGAGTACCGGTAACCCTTGAGTTCAATCAAGGAGAGTACGGGGCCGTTGAGTGATGTCACTAAGCACTAATGACCTAGAACCTTAATTGACCATCTTGGCCTTTTATTAGGGGTAGTGAGATGACCGACTTTGGTGCAGTCCGAAGTTGGTAGATACTCGATACTACACTCATTGAGGGATGTTTTCTTGGAATATTTTGGTCGCTAGTTAAGTGGCTAAACCAAAACAATGAACGATGAAAACAATCCCGTGATATTGAGCTCCTTAGAACCCGGTTACTATTTATAGGACAGGTTTTTAAGCCAACTACACTCAAGAGGGTACTTACCTACGAAACCCCAAGCAAGCCTGAAACTAGGGTTTGGTGTGATTTGCTTGTACATATGTTTTGTGCATACATCATAAACATCATGAAGCATCATATGCATTTACTAACCATTTCAAGGGTTTGGATCTTCATCTTTGTTCCTGTTTTGTAGGTCATGGAAATTCCTCGCAGAAATACCATTCAAGTCAACCTTGTGAGAATTTCTCCTCAACTCAAAGAGCTCACCTCAAGAATTCCGGAAAATTCATCCTTCAGTGAAAGACATGGTAGACTGCTCAGCCTAGTCAACACCAACATTGAAGAAGACATGATGAAAGTGCTATTCCAGTTCTTTGACCCTCTTCACCACTGTTTCACTTTCCCTGATTATCAGTTGGTACCCACTTTGGAGGAGTTTTCTCAACTCCTAAGAATCCATATCCTTAATCAACTACCCTTCAACAGTACGGAAAAGGAACCAAAGCCGGAAGATGTTGCTCGAGCATTACATCTACAACCATCCGACATCAAGGGGCATTGGGAAACCAGAAGTGGCGTCAAAGGATTCTTAGCAAAGTTCTTGTTTGAAAAGGCACAAGAATGTTGGAATTCATTGGACCTACAAGCCTTTGAAGAGATTGTGGCACTCCTTATCTATGGGTTGGTCTTGTTCCCAAATCCTGACCAATTGGTAGATGTCAACGCCGTCAAAATCTTCTTGTCCAGAAATCCAATACCAACATTGCTTGGGGATATCCTTCACTCATTTTACACACGAACAACGAGAAAGAGGGGTGTTCTCATGTGCTGTACTCCTATCCTTGCAAGGTGGTTTATTTCGCACCTTCCACAATCTGTCCTAAAGAATGACCAAGGTACAAGGTGGTCCCAACGGTTGATGACTCTTACTCATTCTGATGTGCATTGGTGTTCTCGGTCCAGAGAAAATGTCATCATTGTCGATCGTTGCGGAGAATTTCCTAATGTTCCTTTACTTGGAATCAGAGGAGGTATCACCTACAATCCTTGCCTAGCTTTGAGGCAATTTGGATATGCACGGAGGGATGGCCCTCATGATATGTTGATTCCTAGCCTAGTTTTTGACTTCGACAACGATGCGCAAGGGCTTCGCCAAAGATTCATCAGAGCTTGGGGAAAACTCAACAAGGTTGATAGCAAGACTCTGGGACACAAGAACTCCATCCCTCTTGAGCCCTATCTCAAGTGGGTACGAGCCCGAGCCCAAAGTCTAATGATGCCTTATCCTCATGTACTCCCAGTGATTAAAGAGCCCGTCAATAAAGGAGAGGTTCCCTACACCATCCTGCATCTAGACATGCCTACATCATGGGAGGAAATGCAGAAAAGTTGGATTCAGCTCAAGGAAGAACGGAACACTTTTGAAGCTAGCTACTACGCCAGTGAAAAGAAGGTTCTAGAGCTTACCCGCCGACTCCACGAGCAAGAGGCCCTCAACACCTACATCGCACCAAAGAGGATGCGCAATGTCTTTCTGCCTTAAGAAGTTTATTTTGTAATATTTGGCCCATGGGGCATTTATGTACTAACAAATTTCTTCTTATTAATATGACGTGCGTTCTTCTTTGTCTGAAACAATTTTGAATGTTCTAAATCCTTGAATGCATTGCATACATAAGCATATCATTCATCATGTGCATAAGCAGGTCTCACTCCAGGTTTCCTTATCTGTCTGCTGTTTATTTCAGTAGGATGGATCTCGAGCAAACAGTCAAAGACCTACAAGCCCAGAATGCACAGTTCCAGCAACTCCTGATGACTTTGGTTAAAAGTCAGGAGGATATCAAGACTCAATTGGGGAATAAGGACCCAGTGAAGAAGAAGAAAAAGAGGATTGGGGTGGCTACTTTGGGGAGAAGATTTGACAGAGAAGCTAGGAGAGTGCTTGAATTTCCTCCTACTTCTGATGAAGGGACTAGTAAAAGAGATGGAGTTGTGGTGCCTTCCGAGTCTGATGCGGAGGAAGAAGAGGTTGAAGAGGATGAAGATTATTCTGACCAGCAATACCCTCCAGCTGATGATAAATACAAGGGTTTAGAAGACAGATTGGCTGCCATGGAACTACAGAGAGTACCGGGTTTGGATTTTGAAGACTTGGGCTTGGTTGCCGGGATTGTGATTCCCCCAAAATTCAAAGTGCCAGTGTTTGTGAGGTATGATGGGCTGTCCTGCCCCAAAATGCATCTCAGGTCCTATGTGAGAAAGATTCAACCCTATACAGCAGATAAAAATCTCTGGATTCATTTCTTTCAAGACAGCCTGTCGGGAGCTCAGTTGGAGTGGTTTTATAAGCTAGAAGGAACCAGTGTCAGAAATTGGGAAGACTTGGCCACCGCCGTCTACAAGCAATACCAGTATAATTCTGACCTTGCTCCTACTCGTACCCAACTTCAGGGTATGTCACTAGGAACAGGCGAGGGATTCAAAGAATATGCACAAAAATGGAGGGATCTGGCTGGCAGGGTGCAGCCTCCTTTAACCGATCGTGAACTCGTTGATATGTTTCTCGGGACCCTATCTGGGCCATTTTTCAATCATCTAATTGGTAACTCTTCCGCGGGGTTTACCGATTTGATCTTAACAGGCGAAAGAATAGAGGCTGGCATCAAGTCAGGAAAAATTCAGAAGGGTGTTGCTGCAAGTGTTGAGAAGAAGCCTTTTAAGAAAGAGACAGCTATGGTATATTCTCAGAGAAGAGCAGGGAAGATGGAGCGTCGGCCAACTGTGGGGGCCGTAATGATTCAAAACACTCCGAGTGAGCAGCCTCGCTATAACCAGTCCAGACCAAATCAGCAACGAGTGGAACGGCCACAACGGCAGTTCACCCGTATTAATATGACTCCAGCGCAAGTGCTTCCTCATCTATTGAAGTTGAACCTCGCCACCATCAAGGAGGCACCAAAGAATGTGAATACGTCCTCTCCACATTATCATGCTAATGCTAAATGCGCCTACCATTCAGACAGTGTTGGACACGACACCAATGATTGTTGGGCACTCAAGCATAAAATCCAAGACCTGATAGAGGCTAAGGAGGTAGAGTTTGACGCTCCAGAGAAGCCTAATGTGATATCTGCACCCATGCCGAAGCACGGCCGAAATGTCAATGCCATTGAAGAAGATTTGTATGTTGCTGATGTCAGTGATCTGACTACTCCACTGTTAACCATTAAATTGAATCTGTTGAGGGCCAGGATCTTTCCGGGATGTAAGGAAGACTGCTATTGTTGCTACTCTCTGCCGTTTGATTGTCCGCTACTGAAGAAAGGCATCCAAGGCCTTATGGATAGTCGACAAATTTTGTTCGAAAAAGTTTCTGCTGTTCCAGTTCATACTGAAGATGTCTCAATCATAACCATTCACGCCAATCTTTCCAAGGCCGTCAAAAAGCCTGTTAAGATTACACCAGCTGCAAAATCTGTTCCTTTGAAGATAACAATGCCAGGGCCTGTTCCCTATGTTTCTGAGAAGTCGATACCTTGGAACTATGGCGGTGACATCTACTACCATGGTATCAAGCAAATCGAGGTAATTGAAGAAAGTTCGGATGATGAAGAGGCCAGCATTAGTAACATTGCGGGCACCAGCAAAATCACCAGGAGCGGGAGAATATTTTCTCCAGAGATTGCCCCTCCAAGAGCAGTCTTTGGACCCTCATCAGCTGACAAGGTCGTCCCCGCACCAATCAAACTTTCTGCTAGAACTCCTTTGATTGAAGATGTTGTTATTCCTAGTACCGTCTCTCCTACCGCTGCTGACAAAGGTAAGGGAATCCAAGATGAGCCCGTCAGGACGAGGGCTCAACCCTTAGTAATCCCGGAAACCTCCAAGAAGGAAATGGACGAGATTTTGAGGATAATCAAGAGAAGTGATTACGATGTGGTGGAACAGTTGGGGCAAACCCCCTCCAAGATCTCCATGCTGGCACTACTACTTTGCTCAGAAGCGCACGCTAAAGCCCTGATAAAATTCCTGAAGGCAGCTCATGTGCCCCAGGAAACCTCTGCGGATCAATTTCAAAATTGCGTGGCTAGCCTGACTGCGGACAATGGATTAGGTTTTTCTGATGCCGACCTAACCCCTGAAGGCAGAAACCACAATGATGCTTTGCATATTTCAATCGAGTGTCGCGGAACCACTCTTGCACATGTTTTGGTTGATACCGGTTCGTCGCTAAATGTTTTGCCTAAGAAGGCCTTGGACCGACTAGATTGTGAAGGGTTGGAATTGAAGCCAAGCGATATTGTTGTTAGAGCTTTCGATGGGTCGAAGAGAATGGTCCATGGAGAGGTTGAAATTCCCATCAAGATAGGTACTGAGGTGTTTAAATCTACTTTCTATGTGATGGACATCCGTCCATCATACTCTTGCTTGCTGGGTAGGCCGTGGATACACCATGCTGGGGCAGTCACCTCCTCCTTACATCAGATGTTGAAGTATCCTGTCAAGGGAAAGATCATCACTGTCCATGGCGAAGAAGAGTACATGATTAGCCACTTAAATTCTTTCCGGTATGTGGAGGTCGAAGGAGAGTTCATGGAAACACCGTTTCAACATTTCGAAGAAGTCCTCCCTGAAATAGCAGTCGCAAAGTTGGCAGCTGAGACACCGAGACAGATGGCCAGGATGGCATCTCTGGAGGATGCAAGGGCCGCAATAAAGGAAGGGAAGAATTCAGCATGGGGGCAGTTACCCGACTTTCCGCATAAGACTGACAAGTTTGGATTAGGGTTCACAGCCGCTGGCCAGAAAGCTATGCGCCGGTCGAAGATTGAAAGGGCGCCAGTCAAAATTTCTCCCTACGGAATCAACGCTTTGGGGGATGAGGACAAAGAAAGCAACATTGAAGAGTGGGTTTATCCAACTGTCAAAGGAGGATTGAGCAATTGGGAGGCTAAGGACTTTGTCCCCATCACTTTTATTCACCAGTAATTTATCTGTTAAACATTTCCTATTTGGTCTGTAATATTTACTTTCAAACAATCCGTACACTATCTTTTCACCTCCTGCCTTGCCCGGGGCATGTAGGTCCACTTGTAAGGGTTTTGATTATTTTTCATATTCATATGCCATGTTTAATGATTCATTGGACGTTTTTCATTTGATAAACTGCTTATGTTCATTTTCTTTCCTTTTGCATTTTTTGTTTAAGGATGGCTATCCCTTACACACACCCACACTCACCAATGCAGGTACCCATCCACTCCGGATTCCATGGGTGACTATTCTGCTGTATCTTTCAATAACTCTGAAGATCTGGTCAATCTAGCCGAGTATGAAGATGACGAAGGTTGTGAAGTACCCGGGGAACTAGCCAGACTTCTGCAACAAGAGGAAAGGGCCATCTTACCGCATGAAGAGCCATTGGAAACTGTTAACTTGGGAACCGAGGAGGACCGGAAGGAGGTGCAAGTGGGTGCCAATCTGGAACCAAAAGTCAAGGAGCGCTTGGTACAGTTGTTGAATGAGTATGTTGAAATCTTCGCTTGGTCCTATGAAGACATGCCGGGTCTAGACACAGACATCGTGGTTCACCGTCTCCCCATAAGAGAGGATTGTCCACCAATCAAGCAAAAAGTTCGCCGAATGAGGCCCGACATGTCCGAAAAGATCAAAGCGGAAGTAATGAAACAATTCGATGCTGGCTTTTTGGCTGTTACGTCCTATCCTCAATGGGTCGCTAACATCGTGCCAGTACCGAAGAAAGATGGCAAAGTCAGAATGTGTGTGGACTACCGGGATTTGAATAGGGCCAGCCCTAAAGATGATTTCCCGCTACCTCATATTGACATCTTGATCGACAATACAGCTCAACATAAAGTGTTTTCCTTCATGGATGGATTCTCAGGCTACAATCAAATCAAAATGGCTCCCGAGGATATGGAGAAAACGACTTTTGTCACACAATGGGGCACTTTCTGTTACAAAGTGATGCCGTTCGGGCTGAAGAACGCAGGGGCAACTTATCAACGCGCCATGGTAGCTTTATTTAATGATATGATACATCATGAGATTGAAGTTTACGTAGACGATATGATAGCTCGGTCACAAACAGAGGAAGAGCACCTTGAACATCTGGAAAAGCTGTTTGCCAGGTTAAAAGAATACAAGCTCAGGTTGAATCCAAGTAAATGCACTTTTGGAGTTAGGTCTGGTAAACTCCTGGGATTCATTGTAAGCAACAAAGGCATTGAAGTCGATCCGGCAAAAGTAAAAGCAATACAAGAGATGCCTGCTCCCCGTACTGAAAAGGAGGTTAGAGGATTCTTGGGGCGCTTAAACTATATTGCCAGATTCATCTCACATCTGACTTCTACCTGTGAGCCAATTTTCAAACTCTTGAAGAAGGATCAGGTAGTCGAATGGAACGACGATTGTCAAGCTGCTTTTGATAGAATCAAGGAGTATTTGCTAGAACCTCCTATTCTGATGCCACCCGTCGAAGGAAGACCGTTGATCATGTATTTGACCGTTTTAGATAACTCAATGGGGTGTGTTTTGGGCCAGCATGACGAGTCTGGTCGAAAAGAGCATGCTATTTATTACCTTAGCAAAAAGTTTACCGACTGTGAGACTCGCTACTCACTGCTCGAGAAAACTTGCTGCGCTTTGGTATGGGCTGCTCGCCGACTAAGACAGTATATGCTGACTCATACTACTTTGTTGATATCCAAAATGGACCCTATCAAATATATCTTCGAGAAGCCCGCTTTATCTGGAAGGATAGCTAGATGGCAAATGATCTTAACTGAGTATGACATCCAGTACACCACCCAAAAAGCTATAAAAGGGAGTGTATTAGCTGACCATCTGGCTCATCAAGCTATCGAAGACTATCAACCCATGAGATTCGACTTCCCAGACGAGGACATCATGAATTTGGACAACATTGAAAGTAACGGACCGTATGACGGACCCGAAAAGGGATCCCGATGGACCCTGTACTTTGATGGTGCTTCAAATGCAATTGGAAACGGTATTGGCGCCGTACTCATTTCTCCGGAAGGTTGTCACACGCCTTTCACGGCCCGACTTTGCTTCAGCTGCACAAACAACATGGCTGAGTATGAAGCCTGCATCTTTGGTCTCAAGGCTGCTATAGACTTGGGGATCAAATCTTTGATCGTATTCGGGGACTCGGCTTTGGTTATCAGTCAAATCAAAGGAGATTGGGATACCAAACATCCTAATCTCATCCCATACAAAGAACATGTCCTGACATTGTTGCCTCATTTCGAGCAAATTACCTTCGAGCATTTCCCGCGAGAAGAGAATCAGCTAGCAGATGCTCTAGCCACAATGTCCTCCATGTTTAAACTCAACTGGGATAACGAAGCTCCCCAAATCACCATCGAGCGAATGGATGAACCTGCGCATTGCCACGAGGTTAATACCGAGGAGGTAATGGAACAACCTTGGTTCCATGAAATCAAAAGGTATCTCGAGACTAGAGATTATCCTGAAGGAGCTTCCGTAAATGACAAGAAGTTCTTAAGGAAATTCGCTGCTAAGTTCTTCCTGAGCAACGACATCCTTTACAAACGAAGCCATGATTGTGTATTACTCCGATGTGTGGATAAAGCTGAAGCAGAGTTGATCATGACTGATATACACAGCAGCACATTTGGCACTCACTTGAGCGGGCATACAATGGCTAAGAAGATCCTAAGGGCAGGCTATTACTGGTCTACTATGGAGGCTGGCTGCCATCAACATTCCCGTACTTGCCACAAGTGTCAAGTCTATGCTGACAAAGTTCATATTCCTCCGGTTCCCCTCAACGTCCTGACTGCTCCGTGGCCCTTTGCAATGTGGGGCATTGATATGATTGGAGAGATCAAGCCCACGGCTTCCAACGGACATCGCTTCATCCTGGTTGCCATTGACTACTTCACTAAATGGGTCGAAGCAGCTTCCTTCGCCTCCGTCACCAAAAATGTGGTTGCCCGCTTTATCAAGCAAAATCTCATATGTCGGTATGGTGTTCCAGACAGGATCATCACAGACAACGGTACAAATCTGAATAACACGATGATCACTGCATTATGCGAACAGTTCAAGATTTATCATCACAATTCATCTCCCTATCGGCCGAAGATGAACGGTGCTGTTGAAGCTGCGAACAAAAACATTAAGAAGATTATTCAGAAAATGACAGTCACTTACAAAGACTGGCATGAGATGTTACCGTTTGCTCTGCATGGATACCGTACGACGGTACGTACTTCAACTGGGGCAACCCCATTTTCCTTGGTTTATGGCATGGAAGCTGTTTTGCCTATGGAAGTCCAGATCCCTTCTCTAAGGATTATGAAGGATGCAGGTTTGAATGAAGATGATTGGATGCAGACCCGACTTGATCAACTCAATCTGATCAACGAAAAGCGACTTGCTGCTATATGCCATGGTCAGACGTATCAAAAGCGGATGATCAAGGCCTTCAATAAGAAAGTCAGACGTCAAGTGTATCGAGTCGGAGATCTCGTAATCAAGCAGATTATCTTGCCGCAAAGTGATCCCAGGGGAAAATGGACTCCTACATATGAAGGACCATTTGCGATCAAGAGCATATTTTCTGGTGGTGCAATGATTCTGACCACCATGGACGGCGACGATTTGCCGCACCCTGCGAATGCAGACATAGTCAAAAGATACTACGCATAAAATAACCCGACAAGTCGAAAACCCGAAAGGGCGACTTGGGCAAAAATGGGTATCCCGGTGGATCGAAAACCCGAAAGGGCGATTCAGGCAAAAATTAGGGATAAAAACAAAAAAAAATTTGTGCACCCGGCAAGTTGAAAACCCGAAAGGGCGGCTTGGGCAAAAAGGGGTTTCCCGGTGGATCGAAAACCCGAAAGGGAGATTCAGGCAAAAGTTAGGGAATTAAAGCGTATGACTATGTCTCGTCAGATCACTTCAAAGACAATCTCTTCATCTACCAGTTCCAGGTTTCTGATCAATCCAGTCATCGGCAAACGAAGCATTGAATGGACAGATATTCAGAGTTGTGAAGGCTATAGCGGAATGGAATCCCATGGAATTATTTCACATAGCCATCCTTATTTTGTATAAATCTTTCAATATTTACGACAGAATCCTCTTACTAGGATGATTGTCTCCTTTGTACAAATATACTCATAGAAAATCAATACAAATACTTTTCCCAGAAATTTGTGTCATTTCCTTTTCTTTTCTCTTGCACTATTCGTTTTATTTTGAGAAACGTCCAATGTTTTGTTAAATAGGCATGTGCATTTGAAACATAATCATTTCCTTATAAACCAAGAAAGAGGATTACTGATAAGTCGAAAGTACAGTTGGATACCCGATACCCTTTCAAAGGAAACCCCCGGGAGATTTGGAATCCATATCCCTAGCAAGTCTTGAAGCTCATCCCCAGTAGATTCTGGAAGTTTATCCCCCGCAGAGTACGGACGTCTCTCCCGAGTTTTATTCAAAGTTATTCCTCACAAGGACTTATAACTGGGTTATCCTCAGCTAGCAGCCACGGAAGATCGCACTCGCCAAAATTCTTCCTATCCCCAGCGGAGTTCATCAAAATTCCCCAGCAATAACTTATCTTTGCAAATCCCCAGCCAGAGAATCCTCCAGAATTCAATTCCCTTCAGAGTTTAAGTTTCAGTGTCCCCAGCTGAGCTAAAACTACAAATTATCAATCCCCAGCGAAGCCAGGCTAATGAACCTTCTCCCTACAGAGTTTTAGGAGAATAAATCTTGAGTTCCCCAGTGAATTCGCCAGAGATGCTTCCCTCCAAACTGAAGATTCCCGGTCTTATATCCCCAGCATAAGTCTGCTAGATTCGTGCCCCCCAGTAGAAGTCATCAGGAATTCCCCAGAGGTTTGGTATACAACCCAAGCTCCTTATTCCCCAGTCACAGCCAGGGAATTATTCTTCCCGGCAGCAGTCAGGATGTTTTTATCTTCAGCCATCCAGGATTCATCTATCCCTAGCAAGACAGCTCATCAGCTTACATGCGCATTCATTACATTCATATCATAAACATTGATATAACCTATATTGCATCATACATTTCATGCAACATAATTCTGTGTTCAGCTGACATTTTGTCCTTTTCAGGATAAGAATAAAAAGCTATCCTTAACAGTTTCAGATGCAGTTTTGCACGGATTCATCATCAAGCAACCCTACACCGGTTCTTATTCAAATCCCAGATTTCTGAAAACAGTTTACGGGTTCTCCAAGTAACGGATGTTAACCTATCACTTGTTCAGACTCTTCTCAACCGTTGAAAACAGTTTACGGACGCTTCCCAACAACGGATGCGGCTCTATTGCTTATTCAACTTCAAGATTTCTGAAAACAGTTTACGGGTTCTCCAAGTAACGGATGTTAACCTATCACTTGTTCAGATTCTTCTCAAGACTTCTGAAAACAGTTTATGGATTCTTCCCAACAACAGATGTTAATCTATCGACTTGTTCAGATGCAACTTTCTGAAAACAGCTTACGGACGCTTCCCAACAACGGATGCTGCTCTATTGCTTATTCAAACTTCAAGACTTCTGAAAACAGTTTACGGATTCCTCCCAACAACGGATGTCAATCTATTGCTTATTCAGACCACCAGCTCGAAGATGGTCCAAAGCTTGGACACCTTCCTGATATTCCCTTCCAGATGGCATCTCTAAGCCCATCTCCAAATGGCATCTCTAAGCCCATTCCCACATTCATTGCTTTGACGAGTGCAAATTTCCGGGCACTCTAGTGTCCAATCTCCTTTTACCCTCGAGTCACGAAGGGCAAACTTGCCAATCTAACTCTTCGGATTCAAGAAGATTGAACAGGGGCAACTGTTGTACCCCAAAATTTGCCCTCCTATTTATCAATGATTTCTCATCACAAAACCTTTGAAGCCCAAGATCCAGTTAGGGTTTCATCTGCTCAAGACCTCTCCTTGCACTGTTGACCCAAATTAGGGTTTGTGTTTGCACCAAGATGTTTTGACCTAAAGTGATTAAGATGACTTTCATGCTTCATATTGGACTCCCAAGTTTGTCCATACCAAGTTTCAAGCTTTGATTCCAAGTTTTGCTCAGTCAATTGGACAGTTGACCTAGAAATCAGCTGTATTGGGGAAAAAGGTCAACTGTGGCCAATTGACAGTCAAACCTCATGGAAATTGACCCACATCAACATTATGAACTCATATGAACCATTTTATCAAGTTTGGATCACAATTCCACAAGTAATTTGATCAAATCACCAAAAGGGCAAAATGGTCATTTTTAGGATTTTGACTGCACAGAGGCAATTTTTGACTGTTTGACCTAGCCAATGGCAAACCAAGCTCACATATGGACTCAAGGACCCCATGGAATTATCTTGACATGCTCAACAAACTCAAAAGATCCCAAGTACACAAGATTGACAGTTGAATTTCCCAGTCAATTGATCAATTTTGACTGTATACTGAAAAGTCAAACTTTGACTTTTTGGTCAAAATCAAGAGTCAATATTCATTTTTCATCAAAACATGCCAAATCATGAAACTTGTTCATCAAGAAATCACAAAATGCAAATTAGGGTTAGAAATTAGAATTTTTCATAACTTAGAATTTTTCTAAGTTATGAAAAACCCTAATTTTTTCCCAACTTTGCCCCACTTTTTCACCAAGATCCATTTGGATTCAAACAAAAGTCAAAACATGAAAGTTGTAGCTTGTTGCATAATCTACAACTTTGATTCACAAAGTTTTCCCATTTGAGGCTTGTATCTCAAGTTACAAATTTTTGAATAAGGGCACTAAACCATTTTTAACTTAGTGAATTTTTGACCTATTTTGACAAGGTTTCCTACCCCACTTCAAGGCCATTTTCCATACACTTCCACTTGGAATTTCAATTTGCATTTCAAAGATGGATTGTAGTACACATTCCAAGATTTCCAAAATGTCCAAGAACTTCCCAAACAACCTCATAACTTGAGAGAATCGAATTTCACAATATGGCAAAAATCCACTTTTGAATGGTTCATGAACATGTTCATAACTTAGGCCATTTTCAAACCAGCATAGTTTGTGCTACATTACAGGTCCTAAAACCCTTTGACACTCATAAATTTAATGCTAATCCATTGTGCCAAGATGTTATTCTTTGAGTTTGGTCATTGTACAAAGATTTAAGCCTTAATTGGAAAAAGTGGTTTATCCATTTTTGTAAAGTAGAACTTTATGTCAAGTTTACAAATCAAATGGTACAATGCATATCTTTGGACACAAGATTCATGGACATAACACACTGATCAAGACTAAAAGATGCAGCATAGTGTGAGGGCCTGTACAGGCTAGAATGATCAAGTGGCCATTGCTTGCTTCAAATTCAAGAAAGGTAGCATAACTGGTACCAACTTCCATCTCAGCTTACAAACATAACAACAAACTTATCAAACACACTCCACAGATCCCAACCAAGCTTTTGCACGACCTTAACACCTCTCAAACACTCCCATTGCCATAATCACTCTCAAACTGCAAAAACAGGGCAAGGCCTGCAGTTTGAGTGTCATCTTCCATTTCCCTCAAGCTCTCTTGCCCAAACCAGTTCACATACATTCCCTAGCACCTATGCAAGCTAACCAAAAGCAAAAACACGACCTGTAATCCCTCTAACCACTTCCACCATTTTCAGTTTCTTGTTTTGCAGGTGAAGTGCTCTAGCACGATTCAGAAGCTTTCAAGACAAAGTAAACATTGGAATAGCATCCCTGGACCTCAAGGAAGCTTTTCCAATCATCACCTTGCACTGAAAGCTCCCTCATTGCCAGATAGAACTTCAGCTGAACAGGTATCTTGGTGAACTCGTATCTCTCTTATTAGGCATCATTAGCTTTAAGTTTGTGAATAAACAATGTTCTACTCATGCCACTGAACATGTACATGTTTTTACTTTTCATTTCTTTTGCTTGAGCTGTGAGAATTGAGGTTTAAAGATGGCAGAAAATCTAGGTTAGAATTTGGGGGAGAAGAAATTCTCCCTCATCTTAGAGAGTTAGGACAAGTTCTGCATATGGTTGGATTCGTCTCTTGATGCTGAACATTTTTTGTGTTATGAGTTTTCATTAATAAGCCAGGAATCAGGATGTTTGAATGTTGGAACCAAGCGTGCGTTTTCTGAACATTTTTGGCTGGAGGTTGAAGAAGGGTCTATTGGGCTGGGCTTGTTTCATATTTCTTATTCACACCATGATTTTTGTTTTGCACCCCCTGAGCCCATTTAATTCATTTTTAATATTTTTGACTCTTGCTTTTTTTGATTGGTTCATTTATTTTTTCTCAGCATATTAAAAACATAAAAATATTTTTCTCATCATTTTTTGAATTTATTAAGTATTTATTTGATTGTTTCTTTAGTTTGTACATAAATAAATAAATATATATATATATACTTTTTTGTTTAAAATATTAAGATAGTACAAATATATTTTTATATACTTTTATCTTACTTTTACTTCCTGAAAATATTTTATAGAAAAATACTTTTTTATTTTAAATATTAAATATTATTAATATATATATATATAATACATATTTTGCAAATAATATGAATATATAGGTATATATTAATGTGCTTAGGATAAAAATACCAAAAAATGTACATATTTTATTCTTTAATATTTAATACTAAAAAATGCCATTTTTACAAATATACCATATTTTATTCTATTTTTGTATGTAAATAATAAATAAATTGATTAATACCCCTTTGATTAAAAATTAGGGTTTTTGCCCTAAATTTGAAAATACCCCAAAAATAGCACCTTTTTATTTTCTTTTTATTTTACATAAATAATACCTTTTTCATGCATATAAAAATTCTTCTTTTGCATTCTTGCATATTTACTTTATTTCTATTTTATTTATGCTTTTGATCATATTGTAAATATTCAAAGCAAATGATGTAATAGCTTAGATTCAATTTCTTGTCTAAATACCTCCCCATTTGAACATTTGTACCCCCCTCCCCATATTATTGTGTTGTAATAGTGTAGGAATTTAAATTTCGCACTTTATACGCTTTCTAAACATACCATGCTAGAACTAGGGTTTGTATGCGAATAAAACGAACAAAATAGTTGGACCTAATCTCAAGATAAATAAGCATGAAAATGGACAACACATTTCACACTTGCACCCCTAGGGTATTCCACTTTGTTGCCTTCAAATAATTGGGCCATATTGTATGTTGAATTTCTTTGGGTAAAACAAACAATCAAATGATCATAGTCCCACAAAATGTTGCCTAAATGAATGATCAAGTCCCTTTTAAAGAAAATTGCCCAAAGACATTTAACACTATTGCAATTATGGTCTAAACGATGACCCGCGTCTGTCTCTTTCACCTCCTAATACAAGATTGTCCACCAAATGCAATGGTGGAACAAAATTGTCAAAAGGTTTAAAACATAACAAAAATCTTTGAGAAAACTTTAGGGTAGATAACTTTTAAGTACTTGCCAATTTGCTAAGAAAACACTTGCCCATTTTCAAAACCCGCTTCACAAACACTTTCAAAACAAGCTTTCAAAAAACCTTGAAACATCTTTTTAAAAGACAAAACACCTTTTGTAAAACATTCGAGTAAAGAATTGTTACAAGGGTAGCCTATACAAGGCATCTTTTCAAAACATTTTCAAAACCACACATCAAGCACCATTTCAAACAATTGAAAACCAAGGCAAGTTGATCTAAGCAAGTACCTAAGAGCCCATGGATAACCATGGATAGAAAGGGTGCTAATACCTTCCCTTTCTATAATCTACTCCCCGAACCCAAGAAAAATCTATAAGGTAACAAGCCTTGAGGATGCCTCTAAGTGGGATTTTGATCTCACACTTTTTCCTTGATTTTTCAGATTTGGTTCTCCTTCTAGCGCCTGTCTCTAACCACTTTTTAGGTCAGTCTCGCCTCCTTATATAACAAAGAATGAATCAGGGTTGATAATTGATCCAAATCTTCTTCCTTTAATCCTTTTTGATTTGATTTGATTCACCTCTTAAAACCTTTCCAAACATGGATTTTTTCAATCTTTTTGTGCACACAAGCCTTTACGCGAGTTTGAATGCTTTGCCAGCTGTAATTGGAACCTGAAACAATCACAAAAATCTCTTGTTATCAATGTTTTGGATTTTATTTGATTTATTTTGATTTAAATTAAATTAATTCAAATAAAAATCAAAATAAATAATAAAAATAAGAAATGGACAAGTGGCAAAGGCTAGAGCTCGTGGGCTATGTTGCCAACTCAAAACAAGTGAAAAAGATTGGGCTCATTTGGCAAAATTTGAAGTTTTAGGGATAGTTGACTTTTGGCCATTTTGCAAAAAAGGCCAACTTCACCAATGCATAACTTCCTCAATTTTTACTCTTTGAAGGTGTTATTGGACTTTTTAGAAATCTTGAGATGTCCTCTAATCAACCCTTTTGGTCTCATCTCATTTTGATATTCCATGCTCATGTATGAAGCTTTGACAAAAAAGGTGTTTTTGTTGACTTTTCAAAATGACCTGTAATGTCCAAATTCATAACTTCTTGTGAGTTAATATTTTGATCTTTGGAGATGAAGATGGATTGTAGGGAATTTCATCCTATTAAAAATGAGATTTGGATGGATAATTTCTCATAAAGTATGAGAAAGTTATGCTTGGTCAAAGTTGGGTTGACTTTTCCTATAAAACCCTAGTTTAGCAACTTTTGAGCCTTGATGAATTGTGAGCCATCCTTGATGAATAATGATCAACCCTTGATAAAATGATGAAATATACTTCAAATTGAGGATTTTGACCAAAAATCTTGAAGTTTGACTGTATGTGGGCCACAGTTGAATTTTGCCCTAGCATTGTCGATTTTCAGACCTTTGAGCAATTGACTGAGCAAACTTCCTCAGCAGGGCTTGAAACTTGACATGGATGATCTTGAGAACATATTAGGACATTGGTGAGCACTTGGGATCACTTGGACTCAATTATCTTGATGCAACATGAAACCCTAATTTGGGGTAGACTGCCTTAGGAGAGAGCTTGTCTGGCCAACCCTTGGACTACCTTGAGCAATTTGAACATATTTCTTGAAATGTTTTGAGAAATATGGGAGGGAAAATTTTGGGGTACAACAACTGCCCCTGTTCAATCTTCTTAAACCTGAAGATTTAGATTGGCTTTCGTGCCTTTCATGATCCGAAGGTGGAAGAGGATTGAACACTAGAGTGCCCAGAAATTTGCACTCGCATGAAGTTGTAATTGTCTTGTGATGTCGGGAATGGGATTACAGATGCCATTTGGAAATTGCTGACGAGGGGATGGGCTTAAAGATGCCATCTGAAGGAGTGTCGATCGCATAAGAGATTCCTTAGCGAGAGCTTGTATACTTATCGTTGAGGAAGATTCCGCTAGGGAGGGCTGATCTTTGTTGAGAGAAGTAGAATTTTAGGAGCTTCGGTCGTCCGTATTCCAATGAGGAAACATCTCTGTTGAATTTTAGGAACTTCGGTCATCCGTATTCTACTGAGGAATCATCTCTGCTGACATTTAGGAACTTCAGTCATTCGTTGTTCAACTGAGGAATCATCTCTGCTGACATTTAGGAACTTCAGTCATCTGTTGTTCAACTGAGGAATCATCTCTGCTGACATTTAGGAACTTAAGTCATCAATTTTTCAATTGAGGAATCATCTCTTCTGACATTTAGGAACTTCAGTCATCCGTTGTTCAACTAAGGAATCATCTCTGCTGACATTTAGGAACTTCAGTCATCCGTTATTCAACAGAGGAATTAACTTCGGCTTGAGGAAGCGGAAGTGAACTGCGTATCTAGTTGTGTACAGGCTACACCGCGACCTACTAGGGAAAGGTGAAACCGGTTGTGTTTGATAGGTCTGGGTCTTACAGTGTTGTGGACTGCTGTCTGGAGATAAGAGAAAAGAAACCTGGATAGTAGGGTTATGAGAAGGAACCTGGGTAAGTTTGCTTTGTGAGGAGTTTGGATAACACTGCGTCTGAACCGAGAAGGAACCTGGGTAAGGTTGCTTTATGAGAAGTTTGGGTAAAACTGTGTCTGAACCGAGAAGGAACCTGGGTAAGGTTGCTTTATGAGAAGTTTGGGTAAAACTGCGTCTGAACCGAGAAGGAACCTGGGTAAGGTTGCTTTGTGAGGAGTTTGGGTAAAACTGCGTCTGAACCGAAAAGGAACCTGGGTAAGGTTGCTTTGTGAAGAGTTTGGGTAAAACTACATCGGGAAAGAGAAGGAACCTAGGTAAGGTTGCTCCATGATGGGTTTAGGTGAAACTACATCTGAACTGAGAAGGAACCTAGGTAAGGTTGCTCCATGACGGGTTTAGGTAAAACTACATATGAATCGGGAAGAAACCTAGGTAAGGTTGCTTTAGGATGAGTCTGGGTGAAACTACATCGGGACCGAGATGGAACCTGGGTAAGGTTGCTTCGGGATAAGTCTGTGTAAAACTTCAGGAGGAACCTGGGTAAGGTCACCTTGTGATAAGTTTGTGTAAAACTTCAGAAGGAACTGAGGTAAGGTTACTTTGAGATAAGTTTGTGTAAAACTTCAGGAGGAACCTGGGTAAGGTTACTTTGGGATGAGTTCATGTAAAACTTCATTCAAAAATATATGAGAAAGAACCCGTGTAAGATTTTTCAGGATAAACCCGTGTGAAGTTGCATTTGATCGTGCAGATAATTACTCTATTTAGTTTCCGGAGTTAATCTTGAACTTGCTGGAAGTTGTTGATGATAACCATCTTTCTCGAAAAGGTACATGATTAATTGTATATTGTGATACGGTGGGAAGAACTGACTGTTTTTTGTAATGTTGGTTTGCGTTTTGCGTTTGTTTTCACAAAATGTCGCAATAAGCAAGAGTCGCCACCAACTTTTATTTTATCCAACAAGGAAAGGAAAAAAGCACAGAAAAATTCCTTTTTTGAGATATTTTTGAGTACGGGGGGTAGATTTATAGAAAGGGAAGGTATTAACACCCTTTCTATCCGTGGTTATCCACGGGCTCTTAGGTACTTGCTCATTATTTTCAAAATGTTTTTCTTTGTGCTTGTGGGTTTGAATTTTTTTTTGTTTTTTAACTCCGATCTAACTCTTGCTTCTGTCCTCAAGAGTGTAATGAAGTGTTTTTTGAAAACTTTGTTTAAAAAGGAGTGTAAGTGTGAAAAAGTTTTGTTTTGGATGAGCAAGTATCTATGAACTATCTACCTACTCTAAAAAAGAATACTTCTATGCTAATTTCCTTTAGACCATGCTATCCCACTATTAATGAGTAGGTAGCACCGTCGTTGGAGTTTGAGGGTCAATTCGAATGAGGGACATACGGTCACTAAAGCAATGTTAGGACGCCTTAGCGATAGCCCTAATGTCTTAGATCATTTGTTTGAGGAAACAATATCTGAGGCAACCATTTCGAGGCGACTATGACCTTTTAGACAAGAGGACAACCTCTAAAATGACCTATACTCAATGACCGTGTACGAAGGCAACCAAGTGGGGTGTACCCTAAGAGTGCGCATGTGCGAGTGTGTCGTTTTCAGTTATTTTTATCTTTGCACATGTTAAGGGTGATCTAGTTTGATTTTAAGATTAAGCATTCATTCTTGTCATGCAAATCCTATTATCAAACATCTAATAGTTATAATTTTCCGAAATTAAATGCGAAAATTAAACTAACTATTACAAGGCGTCGGGTATTTACATCGCCAAAAACAACCCTTTGAAAATAAAATAAAGCGGTAAAATAAATAAAGTGTCCTAATTATTATTACAAACCATAAGCAGATACATTAATTGGATAAAGAAAAATAAAGCGCGACGCGAAATTAAATCGGATGTGAGATTAGGGTTTTGACCCTTTTAAAAGAAAATATTTTTTTTTGTTTTTATTTTAAGAAAAGAAATTAAGTCCTAAATTAAATACTAAATTAATTATTAAATAAATTAATGAAAAAAAATAATTAATGACATGTTTTTTTTGGAGTTTTAGTTAATTTAAGAAAGAAATTAAAATAATTAAATTATGTTAAAACCTAATGATTTCTAATTGATTTTATTTATTTACAAAAATAAATTAAAGTTATTCTAGAATTAAAACCTAATTAATTAATTAAAATTTACTAAAGAAAATAAAGTTCTGAATTTTTATTGGGGTAAAACTATTTTTATGATTTCTTGATAAAAAAATAAATAAATTTTATTGGTTAGAAATTAATTAAACAAAATCAAATGAAAATAAAAAAATATAGAGAGTTAAAGGAATGGGCCTGATTTGGAGGGCGTGGAAAGCAGTTTTGCTGGCCCATTAAGGCTGATCCATGTGGACTTTTTGGGATCCCATACACGGGCGTTGACTGACTTATGGTGTGCCTTGGATGCTTGGCCACCAGATCTAGCCACCTAGCCATCCGGCGCTTTGATAATGATTGTCCATGGTGAAGCTCCAGCTTGAATATGCACATGATTTCCTGAAAGCAATTGGAAAAATAACAAATGCTGGAGGCAGGGATCAAACCCCTGACCTCTAGCCCCATATGCCTTGGAATCAAGCGTGGCAACCACTAGGCCAAGTGGTTTTTGTTGTTAATAAAGCACAAAGTAATAATAATATAGAAAACAAAATTCAATGGTCAGCAAAAAGAAAAACGCGCGCAATTATTTGAATGGGCAAATGGGTGGACGACACGTCTTCGTCCCTGTCCTCTAAAACTGTAACTTTTACCTGCAGATATTTATCTGCAGCTAAGAGCGTAGCTTCGTTCTAAAATCTTCTCTAGGCCATGGAAATGCATTCTAAAACCATGGTTGAGTTCGTCTCAACCTGCTGATCACAACCATAGCCATTATCATGGCCAATTTTTCCTGAAACGAAAAAACCCAAAAACAAGAACCAAACCCTAGCCATGGTGGATCTCCATATAGGTCAGATAAATGAAATTGGTTATTACAAAAAGCTTGCAAATGACTTGTAGATTCAAAATATGTTATCAATTCATGCTAACTATGCCTAATTTCAAAGATACGAAATCAAGAACAGGGCCATGTTATGAATGACTTACAGTGCGTATGAGGGTCTGAAAATGCGTGGTTTGGATTGGTTTCGCTTGTGGAGGTTGCCAGGAAGAGATTGAGACAAGTCTCAAGTCTTGAAATTGCCTCTAGACTTGATTTCGATCTCCCACTTTTTTGTGTTTTTGCCAATTTTTGTTCTGCCTCTAGAACTACTCTCCAACCCTTGAAATTGTCTGCCTCGCCTCCTTATGTATTGTACAATACATTAGGGTTTTTTTTACTGTCCAAATCTTCCTCTATCAATGCTTGAATATTTGATTTGATCTTCTTTTACAACCTTCCAATTTTGGCTTGATTTGAATCTTTTTGTACTCTAATGCCTTGATACGAGTTTGGTATGGTGCAAGCTGTCCATTGAAACCTATAATCATCAAAAGATCTTTGGTTATCAATATTTTTGATTTTATGTGATTTTATTTGATTTAAAATGAATTAATTCAAATAAAAATAAAATAAAATAATAAAAATATAATATGAACACATGGCCAAGGCTAGAGCACGTGGGAAATAATGCAAACTCAAAACAAGTGAAAAAGAATGGGCCCATTTGGCAAAATTTGAAGTTTTGGGGATAGTTGACTTTTGGCAATTTTGCAAAAAATCCAACTTCAACAATGCATAACTTCTTCAATTTTGAACTTTTGGAAGTGTTCTTGGACTTTTTAGAAAGCTTAAGATGTACTCTAATAAACACTTTTTGTCTCATCTCAATTTTATATTCCATACTCAAGTTAGAAGCTTTGGAAAAAAAAGGTGTTTTTGTTGACTTTTCAAAATGACCTATAATGTCCGAATTCATAAATTCTTGTGAGTGCATATTTTGAACTTGGGGTATGAAGATGGATTGTAGGGAATTGCATCATATTTAAAATGAGCTTTGGATGGGTCATTTCTCATAAAGTATGAGAAAGTTATGCTTGGTTAAAGTTGAGTTGACTTTTCTTACAAAACCCTAATTTAACAACTTTTGGATCTTGATGAATTGTGAGCAATACTTGATAAATCATGATCAACCCTTGATAAAAATGATGAAACACACCTCAAAATAAGAATGTTGACAAAAAATCTTGAAGTTTGACTATCTGTAGGTCACAGTTGACTTTTGCCCTAGCACAATCGATTTTTGGACCTTTGAGCAATTGACTGAGCAAACTTCCTCTGCAAGGCTTGAAATTTGACATGGATGATCTTGAGAACATATTAGGACATTTGGTGAACATTTTAGGTCATTTGGACTCAAGGATCTTGATGAAACATAAAACCCTAATTTGGGGTAGACTGCCTTAGGAGAGAGCTTGTCTGACCAACTCTTGAGCAACCTTGAGCAACTTGGAGATCTTTCTTGCAATGTTTTGAGAAATATGGGAGGGAAAATTTTGGGGTACAACATATATGATGCATGACATTCATTGTATGATGATGTTCTCAAAATAAATGAAATTATGCTTTATGCAATATGTATGCACACGTCATGATATATGAACATGAAATGCTATTGTGGTACGTCCGAGTTTGGGAAAATAAATACCTGACTATTGTTGGAGAATAAAGAGTTTCTCTTGCTGGAGATAACGACCGAAGATGATTGGGAGAATAATCCTGCAGGAGAGAATAACTCCGCTGGGGAATGGACTGACGAGGAAATAACTCTGTGGGGAGTATATACTCTGCTAGAAGATCTGCTAATTTGGAGAAATAAAACTCAGCTGGGGATGAATTACTGTTGCTGGTGACAGTGAACCCTGTTGGGGATTGAATTTTTGTCTGTGAAAGGAATTAACTCCGCTGAGGATGATTTTCCAATGGCGACTTCACTGGGGATAATCTTTTAGACTCTACTGGGGATAATCTTCCAGACTCCACTGGGGATAATCTTCCAGTGCTGGTGATAGATAAACTCTGCTTGGGGAGAATATTACCGACCCATTCGTGGTTGCGAGCCTCAGTTGGGGAGAATTAACACCACTGTCATTTTCTTACTCTACGGGGGGTGTAGATGTTACTGGGACGCGGGCTGAGGATATGACAATGACTTTGTATCGAGACTTTTCTGCCCCTGTATCTGCGGGAGAAGGTGCCTGCGGAGGCCTTGTGGATCGAGTATTATTACAACCTATGAGGTGCTTGGTAATTTACTATTGAAATGACAAATCTTCTTCTGGTAGGCAAGTGACGAGATGAAGGGACATAGTCGTACGCTTTAATCCCTAACTTTTGCCTGGACTGTCTTTTCAGATTTTCAGTCCACCGGGATACCCTTTCTTGCCCAAGCCGCCTTTTCAGGTTTTCGACTTGCCGGGTGTATAAATCTTTTTTTGTTTTTATCCCTAATTTTTGCCCGAACCCTTTTGGTTCGTCGGGATGCCCTTATTTTTGCCTAGGCCTGTCAACCTAGCGGGTCTTTGTTCATGCGCAATATTTTCTGACTATGTCCATGCTCTCAGGGTGTAAGGAGTTGTCATTGTCGGTAGTGTTGTGTTGCCATACTACCAGAAGATGTTTGTTTGATCATACAAGTTTCGTTGCTGGAATTCATGTCCAATTCCCCAAGTGATTCAGATGGAGATCTGCCCCTGGCTATTTGGCATATTTGAGAGACTCCTTGAATCTTGACTTGACTTCCCCAGATGATAGACAATGCTCATGCCATGCCCCTTGGTTGGAAGTGTTTTTTCCACTTGAGGTGACCCTTTTTATTGAGAAGGTTTTTGTTCACTAGATATTCGTCATGCGAATTTCTCTTCTGTTGAACAAATAGTCATATGCAAACAATGTTATTTTAAGAATGCAAAGCTTATGTCTGTCTTGAAATTTTTGAAAATTCATTTTTCAGTAAGACAGGAAAATTTTGTAAAATGTGATGTCAACTCAGGATTTACAGCAAGTCCTATAGGAGTCAGGATACCTTTTGTAACAGTATGCTTTCGAACTAACCCATGCTTCAGCTAGGACTTTTAAGGGTTATAACGTGGCCTGGTTCACGGTTCAAGAAACAAAGGATAAAGGCTCAAATTTTATTTGTACCCACCCATTCTTCGTGATGTTCTTCGATCCTAAACTCAGCTAATTGTGTATTTAGATCCTATTTGAGTCTTTGCTCTGATATTCCAGCGACAGTTCAGATACTGACAATTTATTTTGAACAGGCAGTCATTTTTGTTGAGAGTTTGTAGGATCTCTTTCTTTTTGATTTTATTATCCCTGTCTTTTTCCTGAACTGTTTCTTTTGTGATTACAGTCAGCGGGATGCCCCAGTTTTTCTTAAGTCTCCTTCATAGGTTTTACCTTAATGGGCTTTTATTTCGAGAGATAATAACTGCCTGTCTTGACGATTATACAAAACCATCACCGTCTTTTATTTTGGAAGGACCTCTTTGATTCCATTAATTATACACCCGAATTAACTGAGAAAACTACCCTGCCCCAGGTTGTGATTAAGGGTTTTAATTTGTGTGAAAAGAAAAACTCCAACTTCTTTGGCTCAAAGGGGTTGACTAGGGATTATCTTCCTTATAACTCCATTGTTTAGGATTTAAAACAACGCCTGTACATCGTCACCAAGGTCTGTTCAAAAGCATACTGTAGAGATTGTGGTATCATTTTCGTCATCCTCCCTCTAAAGGCTTAGAGTTTTTTAATCGAGAGTTGAACATCACAAAAAGGAAATATGAAGCAATTTAAGCATAGTGAAAACAATTAATTCAAAACAGACACGTGTAATGCATTAATGAAATAAAAAAGTTTGACATGACAATAACTGTTTGAATAAGCAAAGAAAAATACAACTTTAGAATTCAAATGAACAAAAGTTCTTTTAATCCTAGCCGTATTTTGGCAAGGGAGCAGTGATCACATTGGGAGTCTCAGGAGGGTCGAATTCGATCTACTTAGCATCAATCATATTCTGAATCTTGTATTTTAGCGCCCAACAATAATTAGTATCGTGCCCCGGGCTACCGGAATAATAAGCACACCCTGCATCTGGGTTGTAGTTAGGAGAAGAAGTCTTGGGGTTCGGATGAGGGTTTATCACCGTAATCATATTCATCTTCAACATGTGATGTAATGCTTGTGACAATGGCATGTTGATTTGGGTGAACTGCCTTTGAAGTCTTTCCCCCTTTGGCTGATTATTTCGTTGTTGTGGTCATTGTGTGCGTGCCGAATTAGAGATCAACACTACCCCCACAGATTGGTGGTAGTCTGCCTGGCTACGCCTCTTCTAGTCGTGCACAACATTGGCTTCCATCTTGCCACCAAATGAATTCTTCTCTGTACTCGAAGAGGTATCTTTCTGGATCTTACCACTCAGGATCCCAACTTCTACTCTTTCTCCAGTCAGAATCAGTTCGGTGAAACCCACTGACGAGCTGCTGATCAAATGATTGAAATAGGGACCAGACAAAGTCCCAAGAAACATATCCACCAACTCCCTATTAGACAGAGGGGTTGGACTCTTCCAGCAAGATCTCTCCACTTCTGAGCGTAGTCCTTAAAGCCTTCGCCTGTACCCATAGACATACCCTGAAGCTGAGTATGTGTGGGAGCAAGGTCGGCATTATACTGGTATTGCTTGTAAAAAGCAGCAGCAAGGTCCTCCAAGTTGCGGATGTTAGCTCCTTCCAGTTGACAGAACCATTCAAGTTGAGTCCCTGACAGACTATCTTGAAAGAAATGAACCCAGAGATTTCTATCAGCAGTATAGGGTTTAATCTTTCTAACGTATGAGCGAAGGTGTAGCTTCGGGCAGGATACCCCGTCATACTGAGCAAATACAGGAGCTTTAAACTTGTGAGGGATCACCACCCTAGATGCCAATCCCAGATCTCCAAAGTCCAACCCAGGTATCTTCTGAATTTCCATTGCACTGAGCCGGTCTTCAAGTTGCTTATATCTATCCTCAGCAGGAGGATACTGGTCTTCATTAAAGTCTGTGTCATTATCAGAAACCACAGGGCTAGGACCCTTTCTTTCCTCTTGATTCTCTCCCCCTCCAGATGAATGGGACAAACCAGTCTCCTGTCGCAAATTGTTCCCGAATCTGCGACCCATATTCAAGAGGACCGCCGTCTTCTTCTTCTTCTTCTTCTTCTTCTTCTTCTTCTTCTTCTTCTTGTCCTTCAAGATAAGAGTCTTCAAATCTTGTTGACTCTAGGCCAAGTTCAAGAACATTTCCTGAAACTGAGCATTCTGAGCTTGAAGAGCCTTGATGGCTTGATCAGTAGGTGTTTCAGAAGACACGATTGCTGAAATAAACAGCGAAGAAGATAAGAAACCTGTAATGGTACCTATAAAGCAATGATATGTATGATATATGTATGCAATGTTTTCAAGGATCTCGCGGGGTAAACAAGAAACTGTTAGAATTTGATTGAAGAAACTTCGTGTTTGTTGAGTGTCCTTCTTCAAGAGTCAAGCTCACCATATCGAGTGGATCATAGCCACCGACTCAAATTATCGTGTTTTGATCTCTAGATGACACTGGCTAGAGGAAAATAAATCCCCTTTTCCCCTTGCTAGATGTTTGATTTACCATAACCTGCATCACAAACCTTTGAGATCCTTGAAATGGTTAAGGAAATGTTAAGGCATAATGTCATGGTGTGTATGTTATGCGTTTAAGCAAAAGTACGAGGTAATGTAAACAAGTAAACCTGGCAATAAATCCAAGGTATTGGATAAGGACTGTAAACAAAACCTGCAAGGAACTCAAGTTGTTAGATAACAAACATGTGCAAGTAGTTCAAGTTGAAAGCACACAAGTCATATAATAGCCCTTAAATTTCAGGATGGCATGGAGTTTAGGTATTACCCTCTTTCAGTTTAGTTGGTTCAACCTGTCCTAGTAATAGTAACCGGGTTCTAGAGGTTCTCAATATCACTGACCATCCTCGATCGATCATAATTCCAGTTTAGCAACCTTTTCTTGCGGCCGAAATCATCGCGAGAGTATGGTCTCAATGAGTGTAGCATACTGCTACTTTTATATGGCCAAGTTGGTCAATTATAGGTTCTAAGGTAAGTTGATGCTTAATGACCCATTAGCAGCCCCATGCTCTCCTTGTTCCTCCACAAGGGATATCAGTACCAACTAATGCGTCACACCAACGTAGCTACTGCTTCAACCGTATCGGTCTATGCCGTACAATTCCCTCACAGTCTATTGCTACTTATCTAAAAGGTATCCCCCAGATCCAGGTTAGGATCTATAGTATCTCCGATACAAAGCCCACAAAATAAAGCAAACAAATCAAACAATTGAAAACAATATGATGAACTATTCCTAAGGTACACCCCACTTATTAACTCCCCAGCAGAGTCGCCAGTTCTGTGATACGGTGGCCAGAACCGGGACGTGGTTTCCCTATTTCGTTAAGGAAATTTGCTGGTTTGCGTTTTGCGTTTGTTTTCACAAAATGTCACGGTAAACAAGAGTCACCACCGACTTTTATTTTATCCAACAAGGAAAGGAAAAAAGCACCGAAAAATTCCTTTTTTGAGATATTTCTGAGTACGGGGGGTAGATTATAGAAAGGGAAGGTATTATCACCCTTTATATCCGTAGTTATCTACGGGCTCTTAGGTACTTGCTCATCATTTTCAAAATTGTTTTCTTTGTGTTTGTGGGCTTTTAAAAGTTTTTGTTTTAACTTCGATTTAACTCTTGCTTCTGTCTTCAAGAGTGTAATGAAGTGTTTTTGAAAACTTGTTTGTAAAGGAGTGTAAGTGTGAAAAAGTTTTGTTTGAATTGAGCAAGTACTTAAGAGCTAATCTACCTACTCGAAAAAATAATTGTTCTATGTTTGTTTCCTTTAGACAACACTATCCCACTATTAGTGAGTAGGTAGCACTGTCGTTGGAGTTTGAGGGTCAATTCGAAAGGGACGCACGGTCACTAAAGCAATGTTAGGACGTCTTAGTAATAACCCTAATGTCCTAGATCATTTATCCGAGGCAACAATATCCGAGGCAACCTTTCTGAGGCAACTTGATCTTTGGACAAAAGGACGACCACTAAAACATCCTATACTCAATGGCCGTTTACCGAAGGCAACCAAGTGGGAGTGTACCCTAAGAGTGCGCATGTGCGGATGATTCAGTTTCAGTTTATTTTATCTTTGCACATTTAGGGTGATCTAACTGTTTTAAAATTAGACATGCATTCTTGTCATGCAAACCCTATTATCAAACATCTAACAGTTAATAATTTGCGGAATTTAAAATGCGGAAAATAAACTAAGTTATTACAAGGCTTCGAGTATTTACATAGCCAAAAACAAACCCTTTGAAATTAAATGCGGAAAAAATAAATGAATGTCCTAATTAAAATTATTACAAACTGTGAGCAGATACAATAATTGGATAAAGAATAATAAAGCGCGCGAGAAAATTAGATCGAATGTGAAACTAGGGTTTTGACCCTTCTATGCTAATTAAAAAAGAAAAATGTTTTTTGTTGTTTTTTATTAAAAAGAAATAAGTTTTCTAAAAAATGCAATTAATTAGTTAATTAAATTAACTAATGAAAAATAATTTAAATGACATATTTTTGGATTTTTGCTTATTTTAGGAAAGAAATAAAATAATTAAGTTAGTTATAAAACCTATTGATTCTAATTAATTTTAATTATTTGCAAAAAGAAGTTAAAATTATCTAACATTAATAAACCTTATTAAATTAATTAATTTATTGATGAAAAATAAAATTCTAATTTTAATTGGGCATAAAAATATTTTTTGTGATTTTTGATAAAAGAAAATAATTAATTTATTGGTTAGTAAATAAATAAACAATTTAAATAAAATAAATAAAAAGATATGAAGAGAGAAAATGGGCCTGAGTTGCATTTTTGGAGGTGTGAATAGCTGAAATCTGGGCCCAAATATGAGATCCGTTTGACTTTGATTATGTATGGCATGTTTGACTTGGCTCACGACGCACCTTCCTGGATGGCCATCAGATTTGGCCATCCAGCCACTTGGCATGATTGATGATGAAGGCATATGGTGCATCTCCTGGCTTCGCATATGTTGTACCCAAAAATTTGCCCTCTCATTTCACCAACATTTTCTCATCACAAGACTCTTGGAACTCAAGATCAAACTAGGGTTTGCTCTGCTCAAGACACCTCCTTGCACTGTTGACCTAAATTAGGGTTTGAGTTTGCACAGGGATGTATTGACCTAAAATGCCCAAAGTTACTTTCATACTTCATGTTGGACTCACAAGTTTGCCCATACCAAGTTTCAAGCCTTGATTCAAATTTTTGCCCAGTCAATTGGACAGTTGACCTAGAAATCAGCTGTGTTGGGGAAAAAGTCAACTGTGGCCAATTGACAGTCAAACCTCATGAAATTTGACCCACATCAACATTATGAACTCATATGAACCATTTGATCAAGTTTGGACCACAACTCCTCAAGAAATTTGATCAGATCATCAAAAGGGCAAAATGGTCATTTTTAGGGTTTTGACTACACAAAGGCAATTTTTGACTGTTTGACCTAACCAATGGCAAACCAAGCTCACATATGAACTCAAGGACTCAATAACATTGTCTTGACCCATCCAACAAGTTCAAAAGATCTCAAATGCATAGGATTGACAGATGAATTTTTCAGTCAACTGATCAAAATTTGACTGTACACTGAAAAGTCAAACTTTGACTTTTTTGGTCAAAATCAAGTGCCAAGAGTTATTTTTCATCAATACATGTCAAATTATCAAACTTGTTCATCAAGAAACCCAAAAATGCAAATTAGGGTTTAAAATGGAAAAATTTCATAACTTAGAATTTTTCTAAGTTATGAAATTTTCTTATTTTTTCCTAACTTTGTCCCATTCTTTCACCAAGATGAAAATGGATTCAAACAAAACTTGAAACATGAAAGTTGTAGTCCATCACAAAGTCTACAACTTTGATTCACAAAGTTTTCTCAAAATAAGCTTTTATCTCAAGTTATGATTTTTGGAACAAGGGTACCTAAAACTTTTAACTTAGAGAAAATTTGCCCTAATCTAGGCAGGATTTGGACCCATCTTCTTGGCCACTTTTCACATAGTCCAACTTGGAACTTCAAGTTGCATTGCAAAGATGGATTATAGTACATGTTCCAAGATTTCCAAATTGTCCAAGAACTCCTCAAACACCCTTGTGGTTAGAGATAATCGAATGCTTGAAGTTGGCAAAAACTCACTTTTGTCCATGGCCAATACATGTTCATAACAACTTGCAATTCTGATCTAGCTAGCTTGGTTTGACACATGCCTCAAAAACAATTTGCACTCCATAATTTAATGCCAATCCATCAGTCTAAGCCTTTGTTTTGTTCATTTAGACATTATACACAAGATTAAGCCTTAAGTAGAAAAAGGCAAATTTCCATTTTTGCTTAAGTATGCTTTATGTCAAACCAACAATCCTTGAGCATTGGTCCAAGATCTCTTGCAGCAAAACAAATCCACAAATCAGAGGGGCCAAGAGCAATGTATGCAAGCATATTTGACAGCCTATAGAAGCCTGTAACTTCACTTCCACATTTGAACTTCAAGTAGAGAAAACTTGCAAAAAATAAGCAATTTTTCATTTCTGTTAACACAAGCTTAGACAAACATTGTAGACAAGTTCCATACCTCCCAACAAGCCTAAAACACAACCCTTTCATCACTCAAACCTCCCCATACTCAGAACCACTGCTTTTCTGCAAAACAGGGCAGATTCTGCATTTTGCAAGCCACAACAAAATTCCATCGTGCGTTTTGTCCCAAGATAGTTCCAACACCTTCCAATCAACTCACTTGAACTATCTCAGACCCCCATTGCAAGCTGTAACACCTCTAACATACTTTGCCATTTTCATTTCAAAGCTCTGCAGGTTGAGTTCTACAGCATGATTCAAGTTGTTTCAAAGCAAGCCAAGCATTGGAGAAGCTTCCTTGGACCTCAGGCAAGCTCAAGAGAAGCTCAAACACCATTGAAGGTTGCTGCATTGTCCAGCTCGAAGTCAACTGAAACCGGTATTTCATGGACTTCTATCTCCTTATTTAGGAATGGTTAGGCTTAGGTTTGTGAATGAAATATGTTGTACTCATAGCCCTGAAGCCATACATATGCTTAGTTTTCATTTACATTAATCATGCTGAGAGAATTTCACTCATGAACTTTCTGAAAAAACTAGGTTAGAAATTAGGGCCAGAGAAATTCTCTCTGGTCTTTGAGAGTTAATCCAAATTTTTTATATGGTTGAATTCGTTGTTTAATTCTCTACAATGTTCATGTTATGAGTTTTGTCAAAAAATCAAAGAATCAGGAGATAGCATTGGAAGTACAGAACACGTGTTTTGTTTGAAACTGAGGAAGAAGATGAAATTGCTTGGGCTGGGCCTGAGTTTGCTTTTGCTTTCCACACACGCATATTCAGTTTGCACCCCCCTGACCCGTTTGCTTGCATATTTGTCATTTTTTGCATTTTATTTCATTTTTTATTTTGATATTTTATCTTCTAACATAAAAAAAAATACCTAAAAATTATTTTCATAAATTTTTATATTTATTTGGAATTTATTCTAATTATTACTAGTATAAAAAATATTTAAATGCTTTATATTCTTTTTATTAAAACCTAAAATAATATAAAAAATATACTTATCTTCATTTATTATTTTTATTTACACTTGAAAATATTTTCTTGAATATACACATTTTTTGTAAATAATTAATTTCTATTTATATATATATATATATATATATATATATATATATATATATATATATATATATATATATATATATATATATATATATATATATATATATATATATATATATATATATATATATATATATATATATATATATATATATATATATATATATATATATATATATATATATATATATATATATATATATATATATATATATATATATATATATATATACTTTATTTTATTAAATAATTAGGACAAAAATACAAAAATATTATATATTTATTTTTATTAATATTTTGCACTAAAAAAATCATCTTTACAATATACTTTTATTTTTTGTACACATTGATATATATATATTTGTAAATAAATAATAAATAATTCTATTTATTTAAGAAAATTAGGGTTTTGCCCTAAATGAAAAAATAATTAAACTTGACTTTTTCTTTATTTATTTTTACTTCACATATTAATAACACTTTTTTTTACATACATAAAAACCATTTTGTACATAATGCATTTTATTTACATTTATTTATTGTATTTATGTCAATTATTGTACATTTAAATATTGTATCTTATACATTCAATTTGGTTGTAATAGTAATCTAGGGTTTAATTTCTTGTCAAATATCCCCAATTCAAATTTGTACCCCCCCTCCCTATATCATGTTATAATAGTGTAACATTTAAATTCTCGCACATTTAAAAGCTTTCAATTATGCCATGCTTAGACCTAGGGTTTGTATGCAAATAAGATCAACAAGTAGTTTGACCTAATCCAAGATAACATGCATGAAAAACAAACACAATGCACACTTGCACCCCTAGGTTACAATCCACTTGTTGCCTTCAAAAATGGGCCATGGTTGCATGTCAAGTACTTTGGCAAAACAAAAACAAAACAAAATATCATAGTCCCTCGATGACGCTATCTGAGTTGCCTAAACGAAATGATCAAGTCCCTCAAGAAAATTGCCAAAAATACTTGACACCATTGCTATCATGGTCTATACGATGACCCGCGCATGTCCCGTTTAACGTCCTAACACAAGGTTGTTCACCAAATAAAATGGTGAAACAACACTGTTAAAAGGGTTAAAAACATAAGAAAGATCTTTGAGTAGAATAGGGTAGATAGCTCCTAGTTACTTGATCAAGCTTGCAAAAACATCCTTGCTATTTTTAAAACACACTTCACAACATAATTTCAAAACCCTACTTTCAAACATTGAAAACTTTTCAAAAGACAAAAACACCTTTGTATACATTCAAACAAGAATCATTACAAAGGTTGCCACAACGATGACCTCTTTTCAAAACATCTTTCAATATCACACACAAAGCACTATTTCAAACAATTGAAAAGCACCATTTCAAACAATAGAAATGCAAAGCAAGTGATCTAAAGCATGTAACTAAGAGCCCATGGATAACCATGGATAGAAACGGTGCTAATACCTTCCCTTTCTATAATCTACTCCCCGAACCCAAGAAAACATCTCAAAGGTATTTTCTGTGCTTTTTGGCCTTTCCTTAGGATAAAATAAAAAGTCGGTGGCGACTCTTGCTAAACCGAAACATTTACGAACATAAACGCAAAACCTCAAGTCAGTTCTCCCACCGTATCACAGAACTGGCGACTCTGCTGGGGATCATCTTTAAAAGTGGAGTAACCTTAGGGCTTAGATCACCCTTTGCATGACTATTGTTTGCTTTGATTGCTTTACATTTTGGTTCTCTTGTTTGGGCTTGAAATCCTCTACCCGGATTTGGGAAACATTCATAGATAGCAATACATTGTGGATATTGTGCGGGGTATACCGACACGGTTGAAGCAATAGCTATATTAGTGCGACATATTTGTAAGTACCGGTAGCCTTTGAGTCAATCAAAGAGAATACGGGGCTGCTGAGTGATGTCATGAAGCACTAATGAACTAGAACCTTACTTGACCATCTTGGCCTTTTATTAGGGGTAGTGAGATGACCGGCTTTAGTGCAGTCCGAAGTTGGTAGATACTCGATACTACACTCATTGAGGGTTGTTTTCTTGGAATATTATGGTCGCTAGTTAAGTGGCTAAACCAAAACAATGAACATAGAAAACAATCCAATGATATTGAGCTTCTTAGAACCCGATTACTATTTATAGGACAGGTTTTGAGCCAACTAAACTCAAGAGGGTACTTACCTATGAAACCTAATGCAAGCCTGAAACTAGGGTTTTGTGTGACTTGCCTGTACATGTGTTTGTGCATACATCATGAACATCATAAAGCATCATATGCATCCACGAACCATTTCAAGGGTTTGGATCTTCATCTTTGTTCTTGTTTTGTAGGTCATGGAATCTCTTCGCAGGAAAACAATTCAAATCAACCTCGTGAGGATCCCTCCTCAACTCAAGAAGATTACTTCCAGGATTCCAGAGAATTCTCTCTTCAGTGAAAGACATGGTAGACTCCTCAACCTAGTCAACACCAACATTGAAGAAGATACGGTTAAAGTTCTCCTCCAGTTCTTTGACCCCCTACACCACTGTTTCACATTCCCTGACTACCAATTGGTACCTACTTTGGAGGAATTTTCTCAACTCCTGAGTATTCCTATTCTTAATTAACTACCCTACAACGGTACGGAAAAAGAACCAAAGCCTGAAGATTTTGCTCAATTATTACACTTGCAACCATCTGACATCAAGGCGCATTGGGAAACCAGAAGTGGTGTCAAGGGATTCTTGGCAAAGTTTTTGTTTTAGAAGGCACAAGAATGCTGGAATTCTCTTGATCTACAAGCCTTTGAAGAGATTGTGGCACTCCTTATCTATGGGTTGGTCTTGTTCCCAAATCCTGACCAGCTTATAGATGTGAATGCTGTCAAGATTTTCATATCCAGAAATCCCATACCTACATTGCTTAGGGACATCCTACACTCATTTTACACACGAACAATGAGGAAAAGAGGTGTTCTCATGTGCTGTACTCCTCTCCTAGCAAGGTGGTTTATTTCTCACCTTCCACAATTAGTTCTGAAGAATGAGCAGGGTTTAAGGTGGTCACAACGATTGATGACCCTCACACATTCTGATGTACATTGGTGTTCTCAGTCCAGAGAAAATGTCATCCTCATTGATCATTATGGGGAATTCCCTAATGTCCCACTACTTGGCATTAGGGGAGGCATCACCTACAACCCCTGTCTAGCCTTGAGACAATTTGGATATGCTCGGAGGGCCCTCATGACATGCTGATCCCTGACCTAGTTTTTGACTTTGACAACGACGCGCAAGGACTTAGACAAAGGTTCATCAGAGCTTGGAGGATGCCTAACAAGGTGGATAGTAAGACACTGGGGCACAAGAATTCCATCCCCCTTGAGCCTTACCTCAGGTGGGTACGAACCCGCTCCCAGAATCTTATGATGCCATATCCTCACATTCTCCCCTTGATCAAAGATCCTGTTATGGAAGGAGAGGTTCTATACACCATCCTACATCCTGATATGCCAACATCATGGGAGGAAATGCAAAAAAGTTGGATCCAACTCAAGGAAGAACGGGATACTTTTGAAGCCAACTTCTATGCCAGTGAGAAGAAGGTTTTGGAGCTCACCCGTCGACTTCACGAGGAGGAAACTCTCAACACCTACATCGCACCAAAGAGTTTGCGCAATGTCTTTTTACATTAAGAATTTTGTAATATTTCGCCCATAGGGCATTTATGTACTAACAAATTTCTTCTTAATATGACGTGTGTTCTTTTTTGTTTGCAACAAATTTGAATTTTTGAACCCTTGAATGCATTACATGAATAACATACTGTTGTACCCCAAAATTTGCCCTCTATTTTTCCACAAGAAATCACAGCTTCGGGTTTTCCCTGACTTTTCAGATTGGCGTAAGAATCAGTCAAACAAACTTTTTCTTACCAGTCTATCCAAATTAGGGTTCATGGACTCTGGAACAGTTCAAGCAGATTGTTAGGGTTTGATTGAGTTTGGCTCAGGGTTTGATCAGGCAGGCGCTTCTTTGACAATAAATCAAGAACTAGGGTTTGTGCGCGCATTCTCAGAAAGAATTAATTCTACAGTTCTTTTCAAATTACTCTGAGATATGGATTGAGGCTTCTGATTGAGAGTTTGCTGTGTTTGATTTAATCAGTAAAAGGAAAGGACATACGGGCATTTGTTGTGATTGACTGTGCATTGCTATGGTTAATTGGAGCGCCGAGTTTATTATTGTTTAATGCTAAGTTGCAAGACTACAATGTTTATTAATTATTTATTTATTCTAAGTTAGAATAGTTGGGATTTACTTCCAGTTATTTTAATTTAAGAAACTTAAATAATTAAATAGACAGTGAATTGAAAAAAGAATTAACTGACAAAGAAGGATTTTTATTCATCTTTAATTGTTTGTTACAAATTATTATTTGAACACTGTAAATTTATTTACATTTGTTTACAATAATAATATTACAAACGATTAAAATAAAATAAAACTGTATCCTAATTTTCCTAAGTCTTCATCTTCTACTGGCACTCCCCATCGCTCGATTATTTTTTATCTGCAAAAACAAAGAAAAGAAAAGAAGTCAATGCAGATGAAATTAAAAGCAGACAGTTAATCATAAAAAAGCTCATCATTAAAAGTGACTGGCCGGAATCAGTTTATTCACCCTCTCTGCAAATCACAAGAAATTCTTGGTTCACAAAGAGGGATAGAAAATAATGTTGCAAGCATGTAAAAATGTACAAGGCAACATATAAAACAAAGTGGACAAGGCTGCATAATTTCAAGTTGCAAAGTTCAAATGGAACAAACAAGCAAAATTGTCAACCAAAGAGGCAAACTGAACAAGCCAAGTGAATATGCCAAAACAAGTCACAAACTAAGCAAACTGAATGTCAAAACAAATTGCCCAAAGCAAACCAAGTCCAATGTCAACCAACTGTCCAAAAGCTATCAAAAGGTTGTCAAAAAGATATCAAGAAGTACACAATATGCAGGAAATCTGGAAAGTGTGCAGAGGAAAACTAACAATGCAAACATATTTAAAAATCATCATTTCCCAAGCCAATCACTTTTTCAGAGCATAGTACAGTAAGCAATAAACAAATGCTTTTTCTGATAGAGAGAGAGAAGAGAGAGAGAAGAGGCTTACAGGCTTGAGGCTTAGAAAAAGATATAAAACAAACATATCTTAACACAGTAGAAGGGGGCAGAAATAACACAAACTGTTATAGAACACAAACTGTTATAGAACACAAACAAGAGCCTGCCTCCAACAAAAGCTTCAAGCCTCTAACCTGCTCCAAATACAAGCCATCCAAACCTGTGATTCAAAACCTCAAACCAGAAGCATAAAACCACAAGCCTGTAACAAACAAAAGCCACAGACTAACAAGCAAACAAACTCAGTATCAAAAGCCCACAAGCCTAAAACAAATTGCCTCCAACCTTTCAAACCTTCCAGACACGGTTGCCATTTTGTAACCTTTCTTAAGTTCCGGATTAATACCTGTAGCAACCAGGAAAATATCTGTGGACGACTGATTGTGGATCAACACCTGTAACAAGCCAGGAAATTATCTACATGAAGAGATTGAAGATCAATACCTGAAACAAGCCAGGAAAACTATCTTTCTTTCTCAGGTCAGAGATCAATACCTGAAACCAGCCAGGACAGTATCTCCTTGACCAACCTTTCTTAAGTTCCGGATTAATACCTGTAGCAAGCCAGGAAAATATCTGTGGACGACTGATTGTGGATCAACACCTGTAACAAGCCAGGAAATTATCTACATGAAGAGATTGAAGATCAATACCTGAAACAAGCCAGGAAAACTATCTTTCTTTCTCAGGTCAGAGATCAATACCTGAAACCAGCCAGGACAGTATCTCCTTGACCAACCTTTCTTAAGTTCCGGATTAATACTTGTAGCAAGCCAGGAAAATATCTGTGGACGACTGATTGTGGATCAACACCTGTAACAAGCTAGGAAATTATCTACATGAAGAGATTGAAGATCAATACCTGAAACAAGCCAGGAAAACTATATTTTTTTCTAGGGTCAGAGATCAATACCTGAAACCAGCCAGGACAGTATCTCCTTGACCAACCTTTCTTAAGTTCCGGATTAATACCTGTAGCAAGCCAGGAAAATATCTGTGGACGACTGATTGTGGATCAACACCTGTAACAAGCCAGGAAACCATCTACATGAAGAGATTGAAGATCAACACCTGAAACAAGCCAGGAAAACTATCTTTCTTTCTCAGGTCAGAGATCAATACCTGATACACTCCAGACACGGCAGTCATTCTGATATTCATTTGAAGTTCAAATACAGTTACAGCTCAGATACGCTCCAAACACGGACGCCTTTCCTTTTCTCATACAAACTCAGTCTCCAGATACAATTCAAGTGCATTCCAGACACGGATACCCTTTTGATACTCATTCTTTTGACCTACAACATTGCAGTTCAACAAAGATTCTTGGATGGCATCTTTAAGCCGATCTCCAGCAAGATTCTACCATCTCCAAATGGCATCTTTAAGCCCATTCCCGTATCTATGTTTTGACAAGTGCAAATTTACGGGCACTCTAGTGTCCAATCCTCTTTTACCTTCAAGTCACGAAAGGCAAAATTGCCAATCTAACTCTTCAGGTTCAAGAAGATTGAACAGGGGAAACTGTTGTACCCCAAAATTTTCCCTCTCATTTCACCAACATTTTCTCATCACAAGACTCTTGGAACTCAAGATCAAACTAGGGTTTGCTCTGCTCAAGACACCTCCTTGCACTGTTGACCTAAATTAGGGTTTGAGTTTGCACAGGGATGTTTTGACCTACAATGCCCAAATTGACTTTCATACTTCATGTTGGACTCACAAGTTTGCCCATACCAAGTTTCAAGTCTTGATTCATATTTTTGCCCAGTCAATTGGATAGTTGACCTAGAAATCAACTGTGTTGGGGAAAAAGTCAACTGTGGCCAATTGACAGTCAAACCTCATGAAATTTGACCCACATCAACATTATGAACTCATATGAACCATTTGATCAAGTTTGGACCACAACTCCTCAAGAAATTTGATCAGATCATCAAAAGGGCAAAATGGTCATTTTTAGGGTTTTGACTGCACAAAGGCAATTTTTGAATGTTTGACCTAACCAATGGCAAACCAAGCTCACATATGAACTCAAGGACTCAATAACATTGTCTTGACCCATCCAACAAGTTCAAAAGATCTCAAATGCATAGGATTGACAGATGAATTTTTCAATCAACTGATCAAAATTTGACTGTACACTGAAAAGTCAAACTTTGACTTTTTTGGTCAAAATCAAGTGCCAAGAGTTATTTTTCATCAAGACATGTCAAATTATGAAACTTGTTCATCAAGAAATCCAAAAATGCAAATTAGGGTTTAAAATGGAAAATTTTCATAACTTAGAATTTTTCTAAGTTATGAAATTTTCTTATTTTTTCCTAACTTTGTCCCATTCTTTCACCAAGATGAAAATGGATTCAAACAAAACTTGAAACATGAAAGTTGTAGTCCATCACAAAGTCTACAACTTTGATTCACAAAGTTTTCTCAAAAGAAGCTTGTATCTCAAGTTATGATTTTTGGAACAAGGGTACCTAAAACTTTTAACTTAGAGAAAATTTGCCCTAATCTAGGCAGGATTTGGACCCATCTTCTTGGCCACTTTTCACATAGTTCCACTTGGAACATCAAGTTGCATTGAAAAGATAGATTATAGTACATGTTCCAAGATTTCCAAATTGTCCAAGAACTCCTCAAACACCCTTGTGGTTAGAGATAATCGAATGCTCGAAGTTGGCAAAAACTCACTTTTGTCCATGGCCAATACATGTTCATAACAACTTGCAATTCTGATCTAGCTAGCTTGGTTTGACATTACAGGCCTCAAAACCAATTTGCACTCCATAATTTAATGCCAATCCATCAGTCTAAGCCTTTGTTTTGTTCATTTGGACATTATACACAAGATTAAGCCTTAAGTAGAAAAAGGCAAATTTCCATTTTTGCTTAAGTATGCTTTATGTCAAACCAACAATCCTTGAGCATTGGTCCAAGATATCTTGCAGCAAAACAAATCCACAAATCAGAGGGGCCAAGAGCAATGTATGCAAGCATATTTGACAGCCTATAGAAGCCTATAACTTCACTTCCACATTTGAACTTCAAGTAGAGAAAACTTGCAAAACATAAGCAATCTTTCATTTCTGTTAACATAAGCTTAGACAAACATTGTAGACAAGTTCCATACCTCCCAACAAGCCTAAAACACGACCCTTGCATCACTCAAACCTCCCCATACTCAGAACCACTGTTTTTCTGCAAAACAGGGCAGGTTCTGCATTTTGCAAGCCACAAAAAAATTCCATCGTGCGTTTTGTCCCAAGATAGTTCCAACACCTTCCAATCAACCCACTTGAACTATCCCAGACCCCCATTGCAAGTTGTAACACCTCTAACATACTTTGCCATTTTCATTTCAAAGCTCTGCAGGTTGAGTTCTACAGCACGATTCAAGTTGTTTCAAAACAAGCCAAGCATTGGAGAAGCTTCCTTGGAACTCAGGCAAGCTCAAGAGAAGCTCAAACACCATTGAAGGTTGCTGCATTGTCCAACTCGAAGTCAACTGAAATAGGTATATATATATTTTTACTTACAACATATGCAAAATAAATGGAAAGTAAAGGTATGTACAGTTTCAGGGGCATGAGTAGAACACTTCTTATTCACAAACTTAGAGCTAATGATGTCTACATTGAGAGATAGAAGTTCGAGAATATACCTGTTCAGTTGGAATCGTGTCTGGCAATGGGGGAGCTTTCAGGGCAAGATGATGATTTGTACAGCTTCCTTGAAGTGTGAGGATGCTATTCCAATACTTGGTATGCTTTGAAACCTTCTGCATCAAGCTGCAGAAGTCAACCTGCAAGAGGAAGAAATGAAAATGGCCAAACTGATTAGAGGGGTTACAGTTCACTTCTAATGCTTTGGTTAGTTTGGATTGATGGTAAGGAAAGTGTTTGAACTGGTTTTAGCAAGAATGCACAATGGAAATGAGTTGTGGGATTCAATCTGCAGCAGGTGCTCTGTTTGGACAGTTTGAGAGTGATCCTGTGTTTGAGAGGGCAATGGAGGTGGATAGCTCGTGTTTCAGCTTGGGTTTGATGATTAGAAAGTGTTTGACAAGTTTGCTTAGGGTTGTGTTAGCTGAGATGAGAGTTGGTATGTGTTATGGCAAGTTTCTTACACTTTAAGCAACAAATGTCCAAGTTGGTTTTTAGATAGGTAGAGGCCCCCCTAATGTGCTGCAAACCTTGGCATTGATCAGTGTAATTAGTTCCTAAACTTGTTCCAAGGAGATTTGAACTGTACTTCTTGGATTTGCATATTGACATAAAGTGCAACTTTTCAAGAATGGTTAATTTGTTTTTTCTATAAATGGCTTAGTTCAACATGTAATGCTTAAACTCATAAAACAAGGCCTTGGCACAATGAGTTAGCATTAAATTATTGAGTGCATAAGGGATTTAGGACCTGTAATCAAGGAAAGCAAACTGAATTCAAAATTGCCTAAGTGTATGGACATGTAATTTGGTCATGAACAAAGTGAGTTTTTCCCATATTGCAAAATTCGATTCTCCCTAACCATGAAGTTGTTTGATGAGTTCTTGGACATTTTGGAAAGCTTGGAATGTGTACTACAATCCATCTTTGAAATGTAAATTGAAATTCCAAGTGGAAGTATGTGAAAAATGGTCTTGAAGTTGGGTAAAAACCTTGCCTAAAATAGGTCAAATTTTCTCTAAGTTAAGAATGGTTTGGTACCCTTGTTCCAAAAATTGTAACTTGAGATACAAGCTTCTTTTGGGAAAACTTTGTGAATCAAAGTTGTAGATTTTTCAATAGGCTACAACTTTCATGTTTTGACTTTTGCTTGAATCCAAATGAATCTTGGTGAGAAAGTGGTACAAAGTTAGGAAAAAATTAGGGTTTTTCATAACTTAGAAAAATTCTAAGTTATGAAAAATCTTCATTTCAAACCCTAATTTGCAATTCTTGATTCCTTGATGAACAAGTTTCATGATTTGGCATGTTTTGATGAAAAATGAATCTTGACACTTTATTTTGACCAAAAAGTCAAAGTTTGACTTTTCAGTATACAGTCAAAATTGATCAATTGACTGTGAAATTCAACTGTCAATCTTGTGTATTTGGGATCTTTTGAACTTGTCGAGCATGTCAAGATAATTCCATGGGGTCCTTGAGTCCATATGTGAGCTTGGTTTGCCATTGGCTAGGTCAAACAGTCAAAAATTGCCTTTGTGCAGTCAAAACCCTAAAAATGACCATTTTGCCCTTTTGGTGATCTGATCAAATTTCTTGTGGAATTGTGATCCAAACTTGATAAAATGGTCCATGTGAGTTCATAATGTTGATGTGGGTCAATTTTCATGAGATTTGACTGTCAATTGGCCACAGTTGACTTTTTTCCCCAATACAGCTTATTTCTAGGTCAACTGTCCAATTGACTGGGCAAAATTTGGAATCAAGACTTGAAACTCGGTATGGATAAACTTGGGAGTCCAACATGAAGCATGAAAGTAATCTTAGGCATTTTAGGTCAAAATATCTTTGTGCAAACACAAACCCTAATTTGGGTCAACAGTGCCAGGAGAAGTCTTGAGCAGAGGAAACCCTAACTGGATCTTGATCTTCAAGGGTTTTGTGATGAGAAAATGTTGAAGAAATGGGAGGGCAAATTTTGGGGTACAACAGGTACCATTCATGAAGGCCAATTGTTCCTGAAATCAAAAACCCTAAAGTAAAGCTCCAAAACCTAACAATGGTGAATTACAGTATAGGCCATATAAATGAAATCAAATAATGTAGAAAGTTTGAAAATGCCTCATAGATCAAGAATACATGATTAATTTAACCTAACAATGCTTAAAACATGAGATTCGAATTCAAGAACAGGGCCATGTCGTGAACGACTTACAGAGCGATTTGGGACTGGAACGACTTAGTTCTTGATTGCTTTAGATTGTTGAGAGTGCCAGGAACCGATTGGGATATGTAACAAGCCTTGAGGATGCCTCTAAGTGGGGTTTCTATCTCATACTTTTTCCTTGATTTTTCAGATTTGGTTCTCCTTCTAGCGCCTGTCTCTAACCACTTTTTAGGTCTGCCTCGCCTCCTTATGTTACAAAGAATGAATCAGGGTTGATAATTGATCCAAATCTTCCTCCTTTAATCCTTTTTGATTTGATTTGATTCACCTCTTAAAACCTTTCCAAACATGGCTTTTTTCTATCTCTTTGTGCACACAAGCCTTTACACGAGTTTGAGTGCTTTTCTAGCTGTAATTGGAACCTGAAACAATCACAAAAATCTCTTGTTATCAATGTTTTGGATTTTATTTGATTTATTTTGATTTAAATTAAATTAATTCAAATAAAAAATAAAAATAAGATATGGACAAGTGGAAAAGGCTAGAGCTCGTGGGCTATGTTGCCAACTCAAAACAAGTGAAAAAGATTGGGCTCATTTGGCAAAATTTGAAGTTTTGGGGATAGTTGACTTTTGGCCATTTTGCAAAAAAGGTCAACTTCACCAATGCATAACTTCCTCAATTTTGACTCTTTGGAGGTGTTCTTGGACTTTTTAGAAATCTTGAGATGTCCTATAATCAACCCTTTTGGTCTCATCTCATTTTGATATTCCATGCTCATGTATGAAGCTTTGACAAAAAAGGTGTTTTTGTTGACTTTTTAAAATGACCTGTAATGTCCAAATTCATAACTTCTTGTGAGTTCATATTTTGATCTTTGGATATGAATATGGATTGTAGGGAATTTCATCCTATTAAAAATGAGCTTTGTATGGGTCATTTCTCATAAAGTATGAGAAAGTTATGCTTGGTCAAAGTTGGGTTGACTTTTCCTACAAAACCCTAATTTAACAACTTTTGAGTCTTGATGAATTGTGAGCCATCCTTGATGAATCATGACCAACCTTTGATCAAATGATGAAATATACTTCAAAATGAGGATGTTGACCAAAAATCTTGAAGTTTGACTGTATGTGGGCCACAATTGACTTTTGCCCTAGCATAGTCGATTTTCAGACCTTTGAGCAATTGGCTGAGCAAAATTCCTCTGCAGGGCTTGAAACTTGACATGGATGATCTTGAGAACATATTAGGACATTTTTGAGAACTTGGGATCACTTGGACTTAAGTATATTGATGCAACATGAAACCCTAATTTGGGGTAGACTGCCTTAGGAGAGAGCTTGTCTGGCCAACCCTTGGACTACCTTGAGCAATTTGGAGATCTTTCTTGAAATGTTTTGAGAAATATGGGAGGGAAAATTTTTGGGTACAACAGTGGGGAAGTGGGAAATCATCCTTAGGGCTTGCCCTATTGAAATATCTATAGTCCGCATACATTCGTACTTTCCCGTCCTTTTTGGGCACGAGAACAACATTGGCAACCCATTGCAGATAGAAGGTGACGGCCAAGAATCCAGCGTTGAATCATTTCATGACTTCTGCTTTAATCTTCTCCAACATATCTAGTCGCATTCGATGGACCTTTTGTTTTACTGGTGGGCAATCCTCTTTTGTAGGTAGACGATGTACCATAATATCTACATCAAGTCCTGACATATCTTCATACGACCAGGAAAAGACCTCAACATATTCATGTAGCAACTGAATCAGACGCTCTTTGACACTGGGTTCCAGGTTGGCACCCACCTTGACTTCTATTTTGTCCTCCTCGGTACCTAGGTTGATTGTATCCATGGGTTCCTCGTGGGGCTGAATGGTTCTCTCTTCTTGTTGTAGTAATCTGGCAAGTTCTCCTGGTACTTCATAATCTTCCCCATCTTCGTCTTCAGCTTGGTAGATTATATTTTCAGAGTCACTGAAGGCCATAGCAGAATCGTTACCCATGGGATCCCGAATGGATGTAGACCTGTATTGTGAGTGTGAGTGTATGTAAGGGTATAACTATCTTTGAAATAAATGAAAATGTAAAAAAGAAAAACAATGAGCACAAAGTTTGTATGCAAAAAACCTCCATGATTCATTGATGTCATATGGAAATGAGATAATAACCCTTACAAATGGACCATTGTGCCTCAGGTAAGACACAAGGTTTTAAGAGTCTGAATTGTTTTAATATTACAGATCCAACAAAATGTAAAGACAAATTACTGTGGGATAAAAGTGATCGGGATAAAATCTGTGGCCTCCCAATTGTTGAGCCCTCCACTGAAAGTTGGGAAAATCCAATCCTCCAGGTTGTAGCTGTCTTCATCATCCTCCACCGTATTGACTTCGCGGTTGCTGATCCTCAAGGGTGGTCCTCCAGCACGAGCACGGCGTACAACCTTCTGGGCACCTGAAGTGAAACCCAGGCCAAACTTGTCAGATTTGTATGGGATATCTGAGAGTTGTCCCCAAATAGTGCACACACCTTCTTCTATCACTGCCTTGGCATATTTCAAAGACGACATCCTGAGCGGAGGCCTTGTGATCTTGGGAACTTGAGACACAGCCTTGGTTACTGCCACATCTTGCGGGACTTCTTCAAAGTGATGGAATGGAGTTTCAATAAATTCACCATATAATTCCACATATCTGAAGGAATTAAGATGGCTGATCATATACTCTTCTTCTCCATGAACGGTGATAATCTTCCCTTGAATTGGATATTTCAGCATTTGGTGCAGTGTAGAGGTAACAATGCTAGCATTGTGGATCTATGGTCGGCCTAGCAAGCAGGAATATGAAGGGCGGATATCCATTACATAAAAAGTTGAATCAAATGTTTGGGTTCCAACCTTTATGGGGATATCCACTTCCCCATGCACCATCCTTTTTGAGCCATCAAAGGCTCTCACTACTATGTTGCTTGGTTTCAATGTCAATCCCTCACAGTCATGCCTATCAAGAGCCTTTTTAGGTAATACATTCAGAGACGAACCAGTGTCAACCAAGACATGAGCCATGGTTGTGCCCCTGCATTCAACTGATACGTGTAATTCCTCATTATGCTTCCTCCCTCTTGGCGTTAAATCAGCATCTGAAAAACCTAAACCATTATCTGCAGTCAAGCTGGATACGTAGTCTTAGAACTGATCGACAGATGTTTCTTGGGGTACATGGGCAGTTTTCAAGAATTTTACCAAGGCCTTTGCATGCGCCTCGGAACATAGTAGTAAAGTCAGCATGGAAATTTTAGATAGAGTTTTCCCTAGTTGCTCAACTACATTGTAGTCGCTTCTTTTTATGATCTTTAGAATTTCCCCCATCTCTTTCCGGGAGGTCTCAGGGATAGCCAATGATTGTGCCTTCGTCCAGACAGGCTCATTCAAAATACTTTTACCTTGAGTCTCAGTCGACTCGGTAGCAGGAATGTCAGTAGGAGTGATAACAGGGGTTGTATCAGCTTTGTCAGTTGGAGTATTAGTAGAGATGATTGTAGGGCTGGGAACAGCTTTTGGAGGAGCAACAACAACAGGAATGATTACTGGTCCAGAATCTACTTTTAGGGGAGCAATTTTTGGAGAGAATGTCCTTCCGCTTCGAGTAATCTTTCTAGTCCCTGCAATATTACTGATATTGGAACCATCCTTCTCAGAACTTGAATCTTCAGCAGCTGGATAATCTTGCTTGATACCGTGGTAGTAAACATCCTCTCCATAATTCCATGGTACAGTTTTGTCTGACGAATACGGGACTGGTCCAGGCATTGTAATTATCAAAGGAGCTACTTTTGGAACTGATGTAATTCTAACGGGTCTTTTGGTGGAGACCCTGGAAGAATTGTCGAAAATGGTCACGATGGAAACATCATTATAAGAAATAGTTGGAACAGAAGTCTTTTCAAACAAAATTTCCTTGTTATCTATTAGGCACTGAATGCCTTCTTTCAACAAAGGACATCTGGTTGGTGAGGACAAACATAAATGACAGCTTTCATCACAGCCTGGGAAAACACTGGCATTCAATAAATTCTTTTTGATAATCAAGAGTGGGGTCATAAGTTCATAAACCGAAGTAACAAACATATCTTCCTCAATGGCGTTGGTATTATGGCCGTGTTTGGGCATAGGGGCAGAAATGACATTGGGCTTTTCTGGTGCATCAAATTCAATCTCTTTGGCTTCAAGGAGGTCTTGTAATTTGTTCTTCAGAGCCCAACAATTGTTAGTTTCATGGTCGGGACTCTGAGAATGGTATGCACAGCGGGAATTGGGATGATAATGAGGAGAGGTTGTGTTAGAGTTCTTTGGAGATTCTTTCAAAGTCACCAGGTTGGATCTTAACAGATGTGGAAATAGTTGAGATAGGGTCATGTTAATTCTGGTGAATTGTCTGACTGGTCTTTCCATTCTTGGTTGGTTGTTTCTTTGCTGATCAGGCGCAAGTTTAGGAATCATAACAACCCCCACCATTGGACGACGTTCGGCCCTATCTTGATTTCTCTAAGGATATACAACAACCACTTCTTTCTTTCCGATGAATGGCTTCCTTATAACGGCAGAGGATGCATCTTTTTTAATCTTTCCATTCTTTATCCCGGCTTCTACCCTTTCTCTGGTCAATATCAATTCAGTAAAACCTGCCGATGAACTCCCAATTAAGTGATTGAAGAAAGGACCAGACAAGGTGCCCAAAAACATGTCTACCAACTCTCTTTTAGATAGGGGAGGTTGAACTCTTCCGGCCAAGTCCCTCCATTTTTGTGCATAGTCCTTGAAGCCTTCATTTGAAACCATGGCCATACTCTGGAGTTGAGTACGGGTGGACGCAAGATCAACATTGTATTGGTATTGTTTGTAAAAGGCTGCAGCAAGATATTCTCAGTTATGAACATTGGCTCTTTCTAATTGATAAAACCAATCAAGTTGAGTTCCAGACAGACTATCTTGGAAGAAGTGTACCCATAAATCCTTGTCAGCGGTATGAGGCTGGATTTTCCTCACATAGGAACGAAGATGCGTTTTGGGACATGAAACTCCGTCATATTTGGCGAACACAGGTGCTTTGAATTTTGGAGGAATGAAAATTCCTGATACTAGTCCCAACTCCTCAAAGTCCAATCCAGACACTTTTTGGATTTCCATTGCACTCAACCGCTCTTCTAGATGCTTATACTTGTTGTCGGCTGGAGGGTATTTTTCTTCAGAATAGTCTTCTTCTTCATCTTCCTCTTCTGACTCTGACTAGATAACTGTTTCTTTTCCTTTCCCATCTTGATTGTCTTTCTCATCGGATGTTGTTGCGAAGTCTAAGGCCCTTCTTGTTTGCCCTTGGAATCTTCTTCCCATGTTCAGAATTCCGGTTATTTTCTTCATCTTCTTTTTCTTCTCCTCAGCCAGCAAAGTCTTCAACTCTTCTTGTCTTTTGGCCAGAGTTAAGAACAATTGTTGAAACTGTGCATTCTGAGCTTGGAGGTCCTTCACTGTTTGCTTGAGATCCATCTTACTGAAATAAACAATAGAGAGATGAGGAGACTTGTTGCAAGAAACCTGCTTATGTTATGATGAATGGTAAATGCGTATGCAATGATTTCAAGGATCTTAAAGATTCAATTCGTTTTAGACAAAAAGGAAACACACGTTATATTAATAAATGAAAGCTCGAGTACATAAACGCCTTCTTGGAAAAAATATTACAAGAACTTTAAGATAAAAAGGTAGTATGCATCCTCTTTGGTGCAATGTAGGCATTCAGAGCCTGCTCCTCATGAAGTAGTCTATTGAGTTCCAAAACCTTCTTCTCGCTTGCATAGAATTGGGCTTCGAAAGTATCCCTCTCCCCCTTGAGTTATATCTAATCCCTTTATAGGTCTTCAAGAGAGGTGGGCATGTCAAGATGTAGGATAATATATGGAACATCTCCTTCCATGACAGGTCAATGATTACCGGGAGAATGGAAGGATAAGGCATCATAAGACTTTGAGCACGAGTTCGTATCCATTTAAGGTAAGGCTCAAGAGGGATGGAATTCTTATGCCCTAATGTATTGCTATCTATCTTGTTCAACATCCTCCATGCTCGGATAAATCTCTGGCGAAGACCTTAATCCTCATTGTCATAGTCAAATACCAAACCTTAAATCAGCATCTCGTGCGGGCCATCTCTTCGGGCGTAACCAAACTGTCTTAAGGCTAAGCAGGGGTTGTAGGTGATACCTCCCTTAATGCCAAGTAAAGGGACATTAGGAAATTCTTCACAACGGTTGATAATAGTAACATTCTCTATGGATCGGGAGAACCAATAAATGTGAATGTTTGAGTGTCATCAACCTTTGTGACCACCTTGAACCTTGCTTGTTCTTTAATACAGATTGGGGAAGATGCGAAATAAACTATCTTGCCAAGAAAGGGGTACAACACATAAGGACACCTCTTTTCCTCATAGTGCGAGTGTGAAAAAAGTGTAGGATATTCCCTAGCAATGTAGGCACCGGGTTGCGGGATATGAAGATTTTGACGGCATTCATGTCTATGAGTTGGTCAAGATTTGGAAACAAAACCATCCCATAGATGAGGAGAGCCACAATTTCCTCAAAAGCTTGCAGGTCCAAAGAATTCCAACAGTTTTGGGCTTTCTCAAACAAGAACTTTTCTAGGAAACCTTTGACACCACTCCTTGTTTCACAATGAGTTGTGACATCATATGAGTGCAAGTGTAGAGCTTGAGCAATCTCTTCTGGCTTTGGGTATCTTTCCGTACCACTGAAAGGTAGTTGGTTGAGAATGGGATCCTCAAGATTTGGGAGAATTCTTCCAAAGTAGGCACAAGTTAATAGTCGGGAAATGTGAAGCAATGGTGTAAAGGATCAAAGAACTGAAAAAGCACCTTCATCATGTCCTCATTTGTGTTAGAGGTGACCAAGTTGAGTAGGTGACCATGTCTATCGGTGAATGGAGAGTTTTCAGGAATCCTTGAGGCTAGTTCCTTAAGTTGTGGAGGGATCCTTACAAGGTTGACTTGAATAGTTTTCCTGCGAATAAAATCCATGTCCTACAAAACAAGAACAAAGATGAATCCAAAAATCCTTGAAATGGTTAGTCAATGAGTATGATGTTATGATGTTCATGATGTTATGTACAAGTATGCATATACAAACAAAGCAAATAAGTCCTTAGGTTTAGGCTTACATGGAGTCTTATAGGTAAGTACCCTCTTGAAGTTTAGTTGGCTCAAACCTGTCCTAGTAATAGTAACCGGGTTCTAAGGAGCTCAATATCACCGGTCTGTTTCCTTGGTCATTGTTTCAGCACAAGCCTCTTTAATGGCGACCGAAATATCCCAAGAAACCAAACCTCAACGAGTGTAGTATCGAGTATCTATCAACTTCGGACTGCACCAAAGCCGGACATCTCATTACGTCCTAAAGGCCAAGTTGGTCAAGTAAAGGTTCTAAAAGTTCATTAGTGCTTTATGACATCACTCAACGGCCCCATATTATCTTTGATTAACTCAAAGGCTACCGGTACCCACAAATATGTCGCACTAACGTAGCTATTGCTTAGACCATGTCGGTATCCCCCACACAATTTCCAAAATATATTGCTACTTACCTATACGGTATCCCAAATCCGGGTAGAGGATTCAAACCCAAACAAAGAACCATAATGTAAAGTATACAAGTCAAACAATGAAAGCAAGTGTGATACGGTGGGAGAACTGACTTGAGGTTTTGCGTTTGTGTTCGCAAATGTTTTGGTTTAGCAAGAGTCGCCACCGACTTTTTATTTTATCCTAAGGAAAGGTCAAAAAGCACAGGAAAGACCTTTGAGATGTTTTCTTGGGTTCGAGGAGTAGATTATGAAAAGGGAAGGTGCAAGCACCCTTTTCATCCATGGTTATCCATGGGCTCTTAGTTACTTGTTTAGATCACTTGCTTTGCTTTTCCAATTGTTTAAAATAGTGCTTTGTGTATGGTTTTGAAATATGTTTTGAAAAGAGGCCATCATTGTGGCAACCTTTGTAATGATTCTTGTTTGAATGTATACAAAGGTGTTTTTGTCTTTTGAAAAGATTTCAATGTTTGAAAGTTTGATTTGGATGATGTTTTGAAATTGTGTTGTGAAGTGTGTTTGAAAATAGCAAGGATGTTTTTTTTGCAAGCTTTGATCAAGTAACTAAGAGCTATCTACCCTATTTTACTCAAAGATCTTTCCTAATGTTTTTAACCCTTTTGACAGTGTTATTTCACCATTGCATTTGGTGAACAACCTTGTGTTAGGATGTTAAACGGGACAAGCGTAGGTCATCGTATAGACCATGATAGCAATTGTGTCAAGTATTTTGGCAAATTTTTGAGGGACTTGATCATTTTTGTTTAGGCAACCAAGATAGCGTCATCGAGGGACTATGATCTTTTTGTTTTGTTTTTGTTTTGCCAAAATACCCAACATGCATAACATGGCCCATTTTTGAAGGCAACACGTGGATTGTAACCCTAGGGGTGCAAGTGTGCATTGTGTTTGATTTTCATGCATATTTGTCTTTGATTAGGTCAGGCTACTTGTTGATTTTGATTTTGGCATACAAACCCTAATTCTCTAATCATGGCATAATTGAAAGCGTAAAGTGCGAGAATTTAAAAGTCTAAGCTATTACAAAATAATTATGGGGATGGGGGTACAATCTTTGAAAGGGGGGTATTTGACAAGAAATATAAACCCTAATTTACTATTACATCCAAATTGAATTCATAATGCATAAACATTAAATGAACAATAAACAAAATAAATAAATATATCAAATAGTATGAATTATGCAAAGAAAAGTTTTTGTTTGTTTCTGTGTATAAAAGTATTTAATGTAAAAATAAAGAAATAAATAAAAGATTAATTTTATTTGTTTTAAAGGTAAAACCCTAATTTCTTTAAGAAAATAAACATATTATATTATTTATATACAATAAAATATATTAATATGTACAAAAATAAAATATACTTAAAAAAGGGTATTTTTTAGTATGAATAAAAATAAAAGTGAAAATGTAATATTTTTGTATTTTTTATCCTAGAGTATTTAATAAAATGAAAAGTATATATTTATATATGTATATTAATCAAATTTAATATATACAATATAAAATAAAATATGTACAAAAATAAAATATATTTAGGAAAATATTTTTAGTATGAATAAAAATAAAAGTATAAATTATATATATTTTTCAAGTCTTAATAAATAATAAAAGTATTTAAATATTTTTTTCATTTTAGAAAAATTAAGATAAAATGCCAAATAAATGTAAAAAAATTATGAAAATATTTTTGAGCATTTTTTATATTTGGAAATAAATAAACAAAATCAGAAATGAAAACAAAAATGCAAAAATATAAAAATACAAGAAATTGGGCCAGGGGTGCAAAAAGGAAAAGTGGGGGTGTCAAAAGCAGTCAGGCCAAGCCCAGCCCAAAACTTCATCTTCAACCTCCAGCATTTGAAAAAACGCGCGCATCCCTATACAAACTACCAGATCTCGTATACGTGCTCTATTGCAAAAACACACAACATCAAAATTGTAGAGAATTTCAAGACGATTCCAACCATATAAACAACTTGTCTTAACTCTCAAAGACCAGAGAGAATTTCTCTGGCCCCAAAATCTGACCTAGTTTTTTCAGCATGTTCATGGATGAAATTCTCCTAGCATACTTAATATAAATGAAAACTGAGCATATGTACAACTTCATGGAAATGTACACTACATTTTTTATTCACAACCCTAAGGCTAAATGTTCCTAAATAGCGAGATAGAAAATGGAGAAAAACCTGTTTCAGTTGGATTCATATAGGGCAATGTAGTGCTTTTCAACAAGGCTTGAGATGTCTGGTAGCTTGCTTGAACTTCACTTGACCTTCTCCAATAGCTAGCTTGCCTTCAATGTCCTTGAATCAGCCTATAGAACTCAACCTGCACAAGCCCAAAATGAAAATGGTGAACACTGTAAATGGAGTTACAGTTGGTGTTTGAGGTTTGGGATAGCTTGGGTGAGTTGAATGGAAGGTGTTTGAAGCAACTTGGGTCAAAACGCACGAGCCAAATGAGCTATGGTACTCAAGTTGCAGCACCTGCCCTGTTTTGCCAAAGGAATGTGATTTTTGGCTATGGGATGTTTAGAGGCTCAAGCAATCGTGTTTCTAGCTCAAAGGGGTATAAGAAAGATGTTTAAAATGTTTGCGCAAGTTGATCTTTGCTGGTTTTCAAGTTTTTAAGTTTTTGATAAGTTTCTTGTTTTTGAAGTAAGAATGTGGAAGTGAAGTTACAGGCTTGTACAGGCTATCAAATATGCTTGCATACTTTTCTCTTGGCCCCTCAAACTTGTGGATTTGATTTGCCCTCTGATATATGGACCAATGCTCAAGGGATAGTGGTTTGACATAAAGCACATTATGGTAAAAATGGAAATGTGCCTTTTTCTACTTAGGGCTTAATCTTGTGTATAATGTCCAAATGACCAAAACAAAAGCTTAGACTGATGGATTTGCATTTAATTATGGAGTGTGAAGTGGTTTAGAGGCCTGCAAACTAGTGTAAGGCATTCTGGTTTGAAAATGCAAGTTGTATGAACATGAATATGCCATGGATGAAAAGTTAGTTTTTGCCAACTTCAAGCCTTCGATTCTCCATAACCTCAAATGTGTTTGAGGAGTTCTTGGACAATTTGGAAAGATTGAAAAATGCTCTATAATACATATTTGAAATGAAACTTGAGATTCCAAGTGGAACTATGTGGAAAATGGACAAGAAGATAGGGCAAAATCCTGCCTAAACTAGGGCAAAATTTCTCTAAGTTAAAAGTTTTAAGGACCCTTGTTCCAAAAATCATAACTTGATATCCAAGATTCTTTTGAGAAAACTTTGTGAATCAAAGTTGTAGAATTTATGTAGGACTACAACTTTCATGTTGTAGGTTTTGTTTGAATCCATTTGCATCATGGTGAAAATGTTGGGCAAAGTTAGGAAAAAATAAGAAAATTTCATAACTTAGAAAAATTCTAAGTTATGAAAATTTTCAATTTCAAACCCTAATTTGCAATTTTGGGTTTCTTGATGAACAAGTTTCATAATTTTACACATCTTGATGAAAAATGACCCTTGGCACTTGATTTTGACCAAAAAGTCAAAGTTTGACTTTTCAGTGTACAGTCAAATTTTGATCAGTTGACTGAAAAATTCATCTGTTAATCCAATGCAATTGAGGTCTTTTGAACTTGTTGAATAGGTCAAGATGATGCCATTGAGTCCTTGAGTCCATGGTTGAACCTAATTTGCCACTGGCTAGGTCAAAAAGTCAGAAATTGCCTTTGTACAGTCAAAACCCTAAAAATGACCATTTTACCCTTTTGGTGATCTGATCAAATTTCTTGTGGAATTGTGGTCCAAACTTGATAAAATGGTTCATATGAGTTCATAATTTTGATGTGGGTCAAAATTCATGAGGTTTGACTGTAAATTGGCCACAGTTGACTTTTTCCCCAATACAGCTGATTTCTAGGTCAACTGTCCAATTGACTGGGCAAAAATTTGATTCAAGGCTTGAAACTTGGTATGGACAAACTTATGAGTCCAATATGAAGTATTAAAGTCAATTTGAGCATTGAAGGTCCAAAAATCCCTGTGCAAACTCAAACCCTAATTTAGGTCATCAGTGACAGGAGATGTCTTGAGCAAGGCAAACCCTAGTTTGATCTTGAGTTCAAAGAGCCTTGTGATGAGAAAAGTTGATAGAATGAGAGGGAAAATTTTGGGGTACAACTGTTGCCCCTGTTCAATCTTCTTGAACCTGAAGAGTTAGATTGGCAAGTTTGCCTTTCGTGACTCGAAGGTAAAAGAGGATTGGACACTAGAGTGCCCGTAAATTTGCACTCGTCAAAATGTAGCTGAGGGAATGGGATTAAAGATGCCATTTGGAAATGGTAGAATCTTGCTGGAGATGGGCTTAGAGATGCCATCCAAAACTTGTTTGTTGAAAATCAGTAGAATGAACATCAGAATGGTATCCGTATTTGGAACGTATCTGAGTTGTATCTGGAGACCGGGTTCGTATGAGCAAGGGAATGGCGTCCGTGTCTAGAGCGTATCCGAGCTGTAACTGTATTTGATTCTTGAATGAATATCAGAACGACTGTCGTGTCTGGAGTGTATCTGTATTCTGAATAGGTAATAGAGAAACATCTGTGTATGGAGCATTTATGTGTTGGGGATAAATTCCGAATGAGTGACAGAATGGCAACCGTGTCTGGAGCGCATCTGGACTGTATCCGAAGTTGAGATCTGTATGAGTAGAAGAATGACTTTCGTGTCTGGAGTATATCCGTACTGTAATTGGGATCCGGACAAGTGACAGAACGACTTCCGTGTCTGGAGTGTATCTGAACTTGAGTTTGATAGCTGAATCTGAATGAGAAATAGAATGGCTCCCGTGTCTGGAGCGTATCTAGTCTGTATCTGATTGCTGAAGTCTGAATGAGTAATAGAATGACCGTCACGTCTGGGGTGTATCCATACTGTATCTTGACTTGAAATTATGAATGAGTAATAGAATGACCGCCGTGTCTGGGGGTGTATCCATATTGTATCTGAAATCTCTGAATAGTTGTTAACGATAGCTTTTTAATCTTATCCTGAAAAGGGTAGAATGTTAGCTAAAGCACAAAGTTATGTTGCATGATATGTATGATACAATAAAATGTGTTCCATCAATGTTTATGATATATGAATGTAATGGATGTGCATGTTAGCTGATTAGCTGTCTTGCTGAGGAAAATAAATCCTTGATAGTTGGAGATAATGAAATCTTTGACTGCTGCCGGGGAAAGTAAATCCTTGACCGATGCTGGGGATTCCAAAAATCTTTGATTGTTGAAGATGAGAGAACCTTGCTGATTACTGTTGGGGATAGAAAATCCTTGGCAACCTGCGGGGATTATCAAAAATTTGACACCTTCTGTGGGGATGTGAGAATCCTTCATGACTTTCCTGGGGAAATAAGGAAAAATCCGACGACCTCTACTGGGGAATTAAAACCTGGGAGGCTTCAAATGGAGAAACGGGAACTAGAATCTTCGTTCTGTCGGGAAATAAATCTGTGGGGAGAGTGTTTATTCTGCCAGGGAAATCAGGAGCTTGGGTTGTATGCCAATCTACTGGGGATTCTTTGTTTTGTGGAGAACTCTGCTGGTGAATCGGAGGAAGTTGGACAGTATTCCACCGGGGTTTAAGATTTGGAGTTTTGGACTCCGTTGGGGAAGAAAGTTTCATCTTCACTGGGGATTTGTAGTTCAAAGTTTTCGGGATCCACTGGGGATCGGGAGTTTAGAGACTTAACTCTGATGGGAATTTTGAAACTTAACTCTGCTGGGGATATATACTCCAAGGTTTTAGCTTTGTTGAGGATCTAAATGACATACTGTAAGGGATTTCTTCTGGAATAGCCTAAAGACATTTTCCTATACTTTCGACCTATCAATAATTATCCTTTCTCATTTCGTTTTATTTGTAAGCAATGATTATATTCAAATGCATATGCTCATTTAACAAATCATTGGACGTTTTCAAATAAAACATAATTGTAAAAAGAAAGAAAAGGCAAGCAAATTTCTGCACTTTGAAGTATCTTTGTATTAACTTTGTGAGTATTTTTGTACAAAGGAGACAATCATCCTAGTAAGAGAATGTTGTCGTAAAAATTGAGAAAAATTTTATACAAAGAAAGATGGCTATGTGTAACAATTCCATGGGGTTCCCATTCTGCTATAGCCTTCACAACTCTGAGTATCTTGTCCATTTGTTGCTTCCTCCACAGATGATTGGATAGATCAGAAGCTTGGAGCTTGTCCGTGATGAGATTGTTCTTAAAGTGATCCGACGAGACATAGTCATACGCTTTAATTCCCTAACTTTTGCCTGGACCGCCCTTTCAGGTTTTCAGTCCACCGGGAAACCCTTTTTTGCCCAAGTAGCCCTTTCGGATTTTCAACTTGTCGGATGTACAAATTTTTTTATTTATCCCTAATTTTTGCCTGAACCGCCCTTTCGGGTTTTCGATTCACCGAGATGCCCATTTTTGCCCAAGTCTCCCTTTCGGGTTCTCAACTTGTCGGGTCATTTTATGCGTAGTATCTTTTGACTATGTCTACATTCGCAGGGTGCAGCAAGTCATCACCGTCCATGGTGGTCAGAATCATTGCCCCACCAGAAAATATGTTCTTGATCATAAATGGTCCTTCGTAAGTAGGAGTCCACTTGCCCTTGGGATCACTTTGCAGCAAGATGATCCGCTTGATTACAAGATCTCCGACTTGATATACCTGACGCCTGACTTTCTTGTTGAAAGCCTTGATCATCCATTTTTTATACGTCTGACCATGACAAACAGCATTAAGTCGCTTCTCGTCGATCAAATTAAGTTGATCAAGCCGGGTCTGAATCCAATCGTCTTTACTTAAACCAACATCCTTCATAATCCTTAAGGAAGGAATCTGAACTTCCATAGGTAAAACAACCTCCATGCCATATACCAAAGAAAAGGGGGTTTCCCCGGTTGAAGTACGCGTTGTGGTACGATATCTGTGCAGAGCAAACGGTAACATCTCATGCCAGTCCTTGTAGGTGACTGTCATCTTTTGAATGATCTTCTTGATATTTTTGTTCGCGGCTTCAACAACACCGTTCATCTTTGGCCGATAGGGAGATGAATTGTGATGTTGAATCTTGAACTGCTCGCACAGCGCGGTGATTACAGTGTTGTTAAAATTTGTACCATTATCTGTGATGATCTTGTCAGGGATACCATACCGGCATATGAGATTCTGCTTGATGAAGTGGGCCACCACATTCTTTGTAACGGAGGTGAAGGAAGCTGCTTCGACCCATTTGGTAAAGTAATCAATAACCACTAGGATGAAGCGATGTCCATTGGACGCTGTAGGCTTGATCTCTCCAATCATGTCGATACCCCACATCGCGAATGGCCAAGGAGCTGTTAAGACATTGAGAGGAACTGGAGGAATATGTACCTTGTCAGCATAGACTTGGCATTTGTGACAAGTACGGGAATATTGATGATAATCAGCTTCCATGGTAGACCAATAGTAGTCTGCCCTTAGAATCTTCTTAGCCATCGTATGTCCGCTCAAGTGGGTGCCAAATGTGCCGCTATGTATTTCAGTCATGATCAACTCAGCTTCAACCTTGTCCACACAACGAAGTAGAACACAATCATGGCTGCACTTATATAAGATACCATTGCTCAGGAAGAACTTGGCAGCAAATCTCCTTAAGAACTTTTTGTCATTGACGGAAGCTCCTTCTGGGTATTCTCGAGTTTGGAGATACCTTTTGATTTCATGAAACCAGGGTTGTTCCACTACTTCTTCGGTATTAATCTCATGACAGTGCGCAAGTTCTTCCATTCGCTCGATGGTGATTTGGGGAGCCTCATTATCCCAGTTGAGTTTAAACATGGAAGACATTGTAGCCAGAGCATCCGCTAGCTGATTTTCTTCTCGCGGGAATTGCTCAAAGGTAATCTGCTTGAAATGAGGCAACAATGTCAAGACATGTTCTTTGTATGGGATAAGATTAAGATGTTTAGTGTCCCACTCTCCTTTGATTTGACTGATAACCAAAACCGAGTCCCCAAATACGACCAAAGATTTGATTCCCAAGTCAATAGCAGCCTTGAGACCAAAGATACAAGCTTCATATTCGGCCATGTTGTTGGTGCAGCTGAAGCATAGTCTAGAAGTGAAAGGTGTATGGCAACCTTCCGGAGAAATAAGTACCGCGCCGATACCGTTTCCAAGTGCATTTGAAGCACCATCAAAGTACAGGGTCCATCGGGATCCTTGTTCAGGTCCGTCATACGGTCTGTTACCTTCAATGTTGTCCAATGTCATAATGTCCTCGTCAGGGAAGTCGAACCTTATAGATTGGTAGTCTTTGACAGCTTGATGAGCTAGATGGTCAGCTAGTACACTCCCCTTTATAGCTTTTTGGGTTGTGTACTGAATATCATATTCAGTCAGGATCATCTGCCATCTAGCTATTCTTCCAGATAAAGTAGGCTTCTCGAAGATATACTTAATCGAATCCATTTTAGAAATCAGCAAAGTGGTATGTGTCAACATATACTGCCTTAGCCGGTGAGCAGCCCATACCAAAGCGCAACAAGTTTTCTCGAGCAGTGAGTAGCGAGTCTCACAGTCGGTAAACTTTTTGCTAAGGTAATAAATAGTATGCTCTTTTCGGCCAGACTCGTCATGTTGGCCCAGTACGCACCCCATTGAGTTATCCAAAACAGTCGGATACATGATTAAAGGCCTTCCTTCGACGGGTGGCATCAAGATAGAAGGTTCCAGCAAATACTTCTTGATCTTATCAAAAGCAACTTGACAATCATCACTCCATTCAACCACCTGATCTTTCTTCAACAGCTTGAAGATTGGCTCACAGGTAGATGTAGGTGAGAGATGAACCTTGCAATATAGTTTAAGCGTCCCAAGAAACCTCTAACCTCCTTTTCAGTGCGGGGGGAAGGAAATTCTTGTATAACTTTGACTTTGGCAGCATCAACCTCAATGCCTTTATTACTGATGATGAATCCCAAAAGTTTACCAGACCTGACTCCGAAAGTGCACTTGTTAGGGTTCAATCTGAGCTTATATTCCTTCAATCTGACAAACAGCTTTTGCAGATGGTCGAGGTGTTCTTCTTCTGTTTGTGAATGGGCTATCATGTCATCTACGTAGACTTCAATCTCATGATTTATCATGTCATGAAACAAAGCTACCATGGCTCGCTGATAGGTTTCCCCGACATTCTTCAGTCCGAATGGCATCACTTTATAGCAGAAGGTACCCCACTGCATAACAAAAGTAGTCTTCTCGATGTCTTCGGGGGCCATTTTGATCTGGTTGTATCCCGAGAATCCATCCATGAAGGAAAATACCTTGTGTTGAGTTGTGTTGTCAACCAAGATGTCAATGTGTGGTAGTGGAAAATCATCTTTAGGGCTAGCCCTGTTTAGGTCTCTGTAGTCCACACACATTCTGACTTTTCCGTCCTTCTTAGGCACGGGCACAATGTTAGCAACCCATTGCAGATAGGAAGTAACAGCCAGAAAGCCATCATTGAATTGTTTCATCACCTCAGCTTTGATCTTTTTGGACATGTCGGGCCTCATTCAGCAGACTTTTTGTTTGATTGGTGGACAGTCTTCTCTTGTAGGGAGACGGTGAACCACAATATCTGTATCCAGTCCCGGCATGTCTTCATAGGACCAGGCAAAGATTTCAACATATTCATTTAACAACTTCACTAAGCACTTTTTGACACTTGGCTCCAGGTTGGCACCCACTTTAACCTCCTTCTTGTCTTCCTCTGTTCCCAAATTGATAGTCTCTAACAACTCTTCATGGGGCAGAATGGCCCTTTCTTCTTGTTGCAAGAGTCTAGCTAACTCTCCAGGCACTTCACAGTCTTCATCACCTTCGTACTCGGCATGATTGACCAAATCTTCAGAGTCACTGAAGGCCAAAGCAGAATAGTCACCCATGGAATCCGGAGTGGATGGGTACCTGCATTTTGTGAGTGTGGGTGTGTGTAAGGGATAACCATCCTTAAACAAAACAAAATGTAAAAGGAAAGAAAATGAACACAACAATTTATAGATGAAAAACATCCAATGATTCATTAAAAATGGCATATGATAATGAAGAAATCAAGCCCTTACAAATGGACCTATATGCCCCGGGAAAGGCACAAGGCAAAAAGAGTGTACGAATTGTTTAATTATTAAAGACCAAACAGGAAATTGTTCAAAGATAAATTACTGATTGATGAAAGTGATGGGAACGAAGTCTTTCACCCCCCAGTTGCTTAATCCTCCTTCAATGGTTGGAAAAATCCAATCTTCAAAGTTGCCTTCTTCATCATCATCTTCTAAGGCATTAATTCCATGGTGAGTGATTTTTAAGGGTGGTCCTCCAGCCCGGGAGCGACGCACAGCTTTCTGGCCAGTGGTAGTAAAACCTAGTCCGAACTTGTCTGTCTTGTGAGAAAAATCAGGCAGTTGCCCCCACACCATACTCCTTCCTTCTTTGATTACAGCCTCCGCATCTTTAAGGGATGCCATCCGAGACACAGGCTTGGAAATGATAGGCACATCAGTCATTGTCTTTGCAACTGCGACTTCAGGAGAAACCTCTTCAAAGTGTTGGAAATGCGTTTCTATGAATTTGCCATCTAACTCCATATAGCGGAAGGAGTTTAGGTGACTTATCATATACTCCTCCTCACCATGAACCGTTATGATCTTACCCTGAACTGGATACTTTAGCATTTGGTGTAGAGAAGAAGTGACTGCCCCAACATTGTGGATCCATGGCCTTCCCAACAAGCATGAATATGAAGGACGGATGTCCATCACATAAAAAATAGAGTTGAAAATTTACGTACCCACTTTGATTGGAATGTGCACTTCTCCGTGAACTATCCTCTTAGAACCGTCGAAGGCTCTAACAATGATGTTACTGGGTTTTAGGGTCAATCCTTCACAGTCCAATCTGTCCAACGCCTTCTTTGGTAGAACATTTAAGGATGAACCGGTATCTACCAGAACATGAGCAAGTGTGGTCCCCCTGCACTCTACCGAGACATGCAGTGCATCGTTATGCTTTCTTCCCTTAGGGGTCAAATCAGCATCAGAAAAACCAAGACCATTATCGGCTGTAAGGCTAGCCACGCACTATTGAAACTGGTCCGTAGAAGTTTCTTGAGGCACGTGTGCCGTCTTCAAAAATTTGATCAAGGCTTTGGCATGAGCCTCAGAGCAGAGTAAGAGAGCCAACATGGAGATTTTTGAAGGGGTTTGCCTAGCTGCTCCACGACATCGTAGTCGCTCATCTTAATTATCTTTAAGATTTCTTCCATATCTTTTTGGGTGGTCTCGGGGATAACCATAGTCTGAGCCTTCGTCCTGACAGGCGTTTCCTGGATCCCCTTACCTTTATCGATGGTAACAACAGAGGGTCTAGCTTCGAGAACATCAATTTCTTTAATTACCAGACTTTGCACAGATGGCTTGACAGGTACAGAAACTCTCGAGGGTCCAAAGACTGCCCGTGGAGGAGCAATCTCCAGAGAGAAGATCCTTCCACTGCGAGTTATCTTGCTCGTTCCCGCAATATTCCCTATATCAGGGGTTTCATCATTGTAATTCTCTTGGACTGATTCGATCTATTTGACACCATGGTAGAAGATCTCTCCTTCGTAATTCCATGGTATCGTCTTGTTAGACTTATACGGGATAGGCCCCGGCATGGTGATATTCAGCGGTACAAACTTAGGATCAGGCGTAATCTTAACAAGCCTTTTGCAGGTCTTGGAAAGATCGTCGGAGATGGTTATTATAGCAATGTCATTGATTGGAGTATCAAAGGTAACAAGAGTAACATGAGTGATAGTATCAACATGAGTCTTTTGAAAGAGGATATCTTGGGTATCCATCAGGCGTTGGATGCCTAATTTCAACAGTGGGCAGTCAGTTTGCAAGTTTGAACAAAAGTAACAGTCTTTTCCACAGCCTGGGAATATCCCAGCTTTCATCAAATTCACTTTAATCACTGGTAACGGAGTCAAAAGGTCATCAACAGTGGTAACATGAAGATATTCCACAATGGCATGGACATTATGACCATGTTTTGGCATAGGAGCGGATATCACGTTGGGTTTTTTGGGAGCATCAAACTCTACTTCGTTGGCGTCTATCAGATCTTGGATTTTGTTTTTAAGAGCCCAACAGTTGTTGGTATCATGCCCTACACTATCCGAATGGTATGCACATTTTGCATTGGAGTGATAATAAGGAGAAGACGTATTGGGGTTTTTCGACGCTTCTTTCAAGTTGGTAAGGTTCATCTTTAGCAGATGAGGGAGGACCTGAGCTGGTGTCATATTGATTCGGGTGAATTGTCGTTGTGGCCTTTCTACCCTTTGCTAATTAGCTCTTGGTTGATTGCTGCGAGGTTGGTCGGCTGAGGAGTTTTGGATCATAACAGCCCCTACCGTTGGTTGGCGCTCTGTTCTCCCTTGGTTTCTCTGGGTATGAATAGCAGAAACTTCCTTCTTGGCTGGGAAATTCTTCTTAATGGCAGTGGAAGCGGAGGCATCCTTCTGAATTTTACCACTTTTAATGCCAGATTCGACCCTTTCACCGGTCAGAATTAATTCAATGAATCCTGCAGATGAACTCCCGATTAGATGATTGAAGAATGGACCTGACAGAGTCCCTAAAAACATGTCAACCAACTCTCTATCCGATAATGGTGGCTGCACCCTTCCAGCCAAATCCCGCCACTTCTGGGCATACTCCTTAAATCCCTCATTAGAGGCCATACCCATACTCTGTAGTTGAGTACAAGTAGGCGCTAAATCTGCGTTGTATTGGTATTGTCGGTAGAAAGCAGCAGCCAAATATTCCCAGTTATGAACATCAGATCTCTCAAGTTGATAGAACCAGTCTAATTGCGTGCCTGACAAACTATCTTGAAAAAAGTGGACCCAAAGATCCTTATCAGAGGAGTGAGGTTGGATCTTTCTGACGTAGGACCTCAGATGCATCTTTGGACAGGACAAACCGTCCTACTTAGCAAATGCAGGTACTTTGAACTTGGGAGGAATGACGATCCCAGCAACCAACCCTAGTTCTTCGAAATCTAAACTAGGTACCCTTTGCAACTCCATGGCTGCCAACCGATCCTCAAGATTTTTATACTTATCATCCTCTGGGGGATATTGCTGCTCAGAGTAATCTTCGTCCTCTTCCTCTTCTTCTTCTTCAGCTTCAGATTCGGAGGGCATTGCAACTCCTTTTCCTTTACCAACCCCTTCGTCAGACGTTGAGGGAAATTCCAAAACTCTCCTAGCCTGATGCTCAAATCTTCTTCCCATAGTGGCCACACCGATTCTTTTCTTTTTCTTCCTTTCTGGTTCCTTCTCTTTCTCTAATAGTGCTTTAAGATCCTCTTGACCCTTTCCTAAGGTCATGAGGAGTTGCTGGAATTGCGAATTATATGCTTGCAGATCTTTAACCGTCTGCTCTAAATCCATCTTGCTGAAATAAACAGCAGAAAGATAAGGAAACCTGGTGAAGACCTGTTTATGCATATGATGAATGATATGTTATTCATGTAATGCATTCAAGGATTCAGAAAATTCAAATTTGTTGCAAACAAAAAGAACACACGTCATATTAAGAAGAAATTTTTTAGTACATAAATGCCCCATGGGTAAAATATTACAAAATTCTTAATGTAAAAAGACATTGCGCATCCTCTTTGGCGCGATGTAAGTGTTAAGAGTTTCCTCCTCATGAAGTCGGCGGGTAAGCTCTAAAACCTTCTTCTCACTGGCATAGAAGTTGGCTTCAAAAGTATTCCATTCTTCTTTGAGTTGTATCCAACTCTTTTGTAATTCTTCCAATGATGTTGGCATGTCAGGATGTAGGAGGGTGTATGGAACCTCTCCTTCCATAACAGGCTATTTGATCATGGGGAGAATGTGAGGGTAAGGCATCATAAGACTCTGGGCGCGGGTTCGTACCCACTTGAGATAAGGCTCAAGGGGGATGGAATTCTTGTGCCCCAGTGTCTTACTATCCACTTTGTTGGGCATCCTCCAAGCTCAGATAAACCTTTGTCGAAGTCCTTGCGCATCGTTGTCGAAGTCAAAAACTAAGTCAGGAATCAACATATCATGAGGGCCACCTCTCCGGGCATACCCAAAATGCCTTAGAGCTAAACAGGGGTTGTAGGTAATGCCTCCCCTAATGCCAAGTAGTGGGACATTAGGGAACTCCCCACAACGATCAATGATGATGACATTTTCTCTGGACCGAGAACACCAATGAACATCAGAATGTGTGAGAGCCATCAACCGTTGTGACCACCTTAAACCCTGCTCATTCTTCAAAACTGATTGGGGCAGGTGAGAAATAAACCACCTTGCTAGAAGAGGAGTACAACACATGAGAACACCTCTTTTCCTAATTGTTCGTGTGTGAAATGAGTGTAGGATGTCCCCAAGCAAGGTAGGTACAAGATTCCGAGATATGGAAATCTTGACAGCATTCACATCTATAAGCTGATCAGGGTTTGGGAACAAGACCAACCCATAGATGAGGAGTGCCACAATCTCCTTAAAAGCTTGTAGATCTAGAGAATTCCAGCAGTCTTGTGCCTTCTTAAACAGAAACTTTGCCAAGAAACCCTTGACACCACTTCTGGTTTCCCAATGACCCTTGATATCAGATGGTTGCAAGTGTAATGCTTGAGCAACGTCTTCAAGCTTTGGTTCTCTTTCTGTACCATTGTAGGGTAGTTGATGGAGAATAGGAATCCTCAGGAGTTGAGAAAATTCCTCCAAAGTAGGTACTAGTTGGTAATCAGGGAATGTGAAATAGTGGTGTAGGGGGTCAAAGAACTGGAAGAGAACTTTTACCATGTCTTCTTCAATGTTGGAGTTGACCAAGTTGATAAGTCTACCATGTCTTTCACTGAAAGGAGAATTCTCTAGAATCTTGAAGTAAGCTCTTTGAGTTGAGGAGGGATTCTCACAAGGTTGACTTGAATTGTTTTCCTGCAAAGAGATTCCATGACCTACAAAACAAGAACAAAGATGAAGATCCAAACCCTTGAAATGGTTAGTGGATGCATATGATGCTTTATGATGTTCATGATGTATGCACAAGCACATGTACAAGCAAATCACACAAGATCCTAGTTTCAGGCTTGCATGAGGTTTCATAGGTAAGTACCCTCTTGAAGTTAGTTGGCTCAACCTATCTTATAAATAGTAACCGGGTTCTAAGGAGCTCAATATCACTGGATTATTTTCTGTGTTCATTGTTTCCGTTTAGCCACTTAACTGGCGACCGAAATATTCCAAGAAAACAACCCTCAATGAGTGTAGTATCGAGTATCTACCAACTTCGGACTGTACCAAAGTCGGTCATCTCACTACTCCTAAAAAAGGCCAAGATGGTCAAGTAAGGTTCTAAGAGTTCATTATTGCTTCATGACATCACTCAGCGGCCCCGTATTCTCTTCGATTGACTCAAAGGCTACCAGTACTCACAAATATGTCGCACTAATATAGCCATTGCTTCAACCATATCGGTATACCTCACACAGTTTCCACAATGTATTGCTATTTACCTATGAATGTTTCCCAAAAACTCGGGTGGAGGATTCGAACCCAAACATTAGAACCAAATGTAAAGTAATCAAAGCAAACAAGTTAAGCATGAAAAGGTGATCTAAACCCTAAGGTTACTCCACTTTTAAAGTATATCCCCAGCAGAGTCGCCAGTTCTGTGATACGGTGGGAGAACTGACTTGAGGTTTTGCGTTTGTGTTCGCAAATGTTTCGGTTTAGCAAGACTCGCCGCCGACTATTTATTTTATCCTAAGGAAAGGTCAAAAAGCACATGAAAGACCTTTGAGATGTTTTCTTGGGTTCGGGGAGTAGATTATGAAAAGGGAAGGTGCAAGCACCCTTTTCATCCATGGTTATCCATGGGCTCTTAGTTACTTTTTTAGATCACTTGCTTTGCTTTTCCAATTGTTTGAAATGGTGCTTTGTGTGTGGTTTTGAAAGTTGTTTTGAAAAGAGGCCATCGTTGTGGCAACCTTTGTAATTATTCTCGTTTGAATGTATTTAAAGGTGTTTTTGTCTTTTGAAAAGATTTCAATGTTTGAAAGTTTGATTTGGATGATGTTTTTAAATTGTGTTGTGAAGTGTGTTTGAAAATAGCAAGGATGTTTTTTTTGCAATCTTTGATCAAGTAACTAAGAGCTATCTACCCTATTTTACTCAAAGATCTTTCCTAATGTTTTTAACCCTTTTGACAGTGTTATTTCACCATTGCATTTGGTGAACAACCTTATGTTAGGATGTTAAACGGGACAAGCGCGGGTCATCGTATAGACCATGATAGCAATTGTGTCAAGTATTTTGGCAAATTTTTGAGGGACTTGATCATTTTTGTTTAGGCAACCAAGATAGCGTCATCGAGGGACTATGATCTTTTTGTTTTGTTTTTGTTTTGCTAAAATACCCAACATGCATAACATGGCCCATTTTTGAAGGCAACAAGTGGATTGTAACCCTAGGGGTGCAAGTGTGCATTGTGTTTGATTTTCATGCATATTTGTCTTTGATTAGGTCAAACTACTTGCTGATTTTGATTTTGGCATACAAACCCTAATTCTCTAATCATGGCATAATTGAAAGCGTAAAGTGCGAGAATTTAAAAGTCTAAGCTATTACAACATGATTATGGGGATGAGGGTACAATCTTTGAATGGGGGGTATTTGACAAGAAATATAAACCCTAATTTACTATTACATCCAAATTGAATTCATAATGCATAAATATTAAATGAACAATAAACAAAATAAATAAATATATCAAATAGTATGAATTATGCAAAGAAAAGTTTTTGATTGTTTATGTGTATAAAAGTATTTAATATAAAAATAAAGAAATAAATAAAAGATTAATTTTATTTGTTTTAAAGGTAAAACCCTAATTTCTTTAAGAAAATAAACATATTATATTATTTATATACAATAAAATATATTAATATGTACAAAAATAAAATATACTTAAAAAATGGTATTTTTTAGTATGAATAAAAATAAAAGTGAAAATGTAATATTTTTGTATTTTTTATCCTAGAGTATTTAATAAAATGAAAAGTATATATTTATATATGTATATTAATCAAATTAAATATATACAATATAAAATAAAATATGTACAAAAATAAAATATATTTAGGAAAATATTTTTAGTATGAATAAAAATAAAGAACAAAAATAAAAGTAGAAATTATATATATTTTTCAAGTCTTAATAAATAATAAAGGTATTTAAATATTTTTTCATGTTAGAAAAATTAAGATAAAATGCCAAATAAATGTAAAAAAATTATGAAAATATTTTTGAGCATTTTTTTATATTTCGAAATAAATAAACAAAATCAGAAATGAAAACAAAAATGCAAAAATATAAAAATACAAGAAATTGGGTCAGGGGGTGCAAAAAGGAAAAAAGGGGGTGTCAAAAGCAGCCAGGCCAAGCCCAGCCCAAAACTTCATCTTCAACCTCCAGCATTTGAAAAAACGCGCGCGTCCCTGTATAAACTACCAGATCCTGTATACGTGCTCTATTGCAAAAACACACAACATCAAACTTGTAGAGAATTTCAAGACGATTCCAACCATATAAACAACTTGTCCTAACTCTCAAAGACTAGAGAGAATTTCTCTGGCCCCAAAATCTGACCTAGTTTTTTCAGCATGTTCATGGATGAAATTCTCCTAGCATACTTAATATAAATGAAAACTGAGCATATGTACAACTTCATGGCAATGTACACTACATTTTTTATTCACAAACCTAAGGCTAAATGTTCCTAAATAGAGAGATAGAAAGTGGAGAAAAACCTGTTTCAGTTGGATTCGTATAGGGCAATGTAGTGCTTTTCAACAAGGCTTGAGATGTCTGGTAGCTTGCTTGAACTTCACTTGACCTTCTCCAATAGCTAGCTTGCCTTGAATGTCCTTGAATCAGTCTATAGAACTCAACCTGCACAAGCCCAAAATGAAAATGGTGAACACTGTAAATGGAGTTACAGTTGGTGTTTGAGGTTTGGGATAGCTTGGGTGAGTTGAATGGAAGGTGTTTGAAGCAACTTGGGGCAAAACGCACGAGCCAAATGAGCTATGGAACTCAAGTTGCAGCACCTGCCATGTTTTTCCAAAGGAATGTGATTTCTGGCTATGGGATGTTTAGAGGCTCAAGCAATCGTGTTTCTAGCTCAAAGGGGTATGATAAAGATGTTTAAAATGTTTGCACAAGTTGATCTTTGCTGGTTTTCAAGTTTTTAAGTTTTTGACAAGTTTCTTGTTTTTGAAGTAAGAATGTGGAAGTGAAGTTACAGGCCTGTATAGGCTATCAAATATGCTTGCATACTTTTCTCTTGGCCCCTCCAACTTGTGGATTTGATTTGCCCTCTGATATATGGACCAATGCTCAAGGGATAGTGGTTTGACATAAAGCACATTATGGCAAAAATGGAAATGTGCCTTTTTCTACTTAGGGCTTAATCTTGTGTATAATGTCCAAATGACCAAAACAAAAGCTTAGACTGATGGATTTGCATTTAATTATGGAGTGTGAAGTGGTTTAGAGGCCTGCAAACTAGTGTAAGGCATTCTGGTTTGAAAATGTAACTTGTATGAACATGAATATGCCATGGATGAAAAGTTAGTTTTTGTCAACTTCAAGCCTTCGATTCTCCATAACCACAAATATGTTTGAGGAGTTCTTGGACAATTTGGAAAGCTTGAAACATGCTCTATAATACATATTTGAAATGAAACTTGAGATTCCAAGTGGAACTATGTGGAAAATGGACAAGAAGATAGGGCAAAATCCTGCCTAAACTAGGGCAATATTTCTCTAAGTTAAAAGTTTTAGGGACCCTTGTTCCAAAAATCATAACTTGATATCCAAGCTTCTTTTGAGAAAACTTTGTGAATCAAAGTTGTAGACTTTATGGAGGACTACAACTTTCATGTTGGAGGTTTTGTTTGAATCCATTTGCATCATGGTGAAAATGTTGGGCAAAGTTAGGAAAAAATAAGAAAATTTCATAACTTAGAAAAATTCTAAGTTATGAAAATTTTCAATTTCAAACCCTAATTTGCAATTTTGGGTTTCTTGATGAACAAGTTTCATAATTTGACACATCTTGATGAAAAATGACCCTTGGCACTTGATTTTGACCAAAAAGTCAAAGTTTGACTTTTCAGTGTACAGTCAAATTTTGATCAGTTGACTGAAAAATTCATCTGTCAATCCAATGCAATTGAGGTCTTTTGAACTTGTTGAATAGGTCAAGATGACTCCATTGAGTCCTTGAGTCCATCGTTGAACCTAATTTGCCACTGGCTAGGTCAAAAAGTCAGAAATTGCCTTTGTACAGTCAAAACCCTAAAAATGACCATTTTGCCCTTTTGGTGATCTGATCAAATTTCTTGTGGAATTGTGGTCCAAACTTGATCAAATGGTTCATATGAGTTCATAATGTTTATGTGGGTCAAAATTCATGAGGTTTGACTATAAATTGGCCACATTTGACTTTTTCCCCAATACAGCTGATTTCTAGGTCAACTGTCCAATTGACTAGGCAAAAATTTGATTCAAGGCTTGAAACTTGGTATGGACAAACTTATGAGTCCAATATGAAGTATGAAATTAAATTTTAGCATTGAAGGTCCAAAAATCTATGTGCAAACTCAAACCCTAATTTAGGTCATCAGTGCCAAGAGATGTCTTGAGCAAGGCAAACCCTAGCTTGATCTTGAGTTCAAAGAGCCTTGTGATGAGAAAAGTTGATAGAATAAGAGGGAAAATTTTGGGGTACAACAGCAAGTAAATGTGATCTAGACCTAAGGTAACCCCACTTTTAGAATCTTCCCCAGCAGAGTCGCCAGTTCTGTGATACAGTGGGAGAACTGACTTGAAGTTTTGCGTTTGATCGCAAATGTTGCAGTTTGCAAGGGTCGCCACCGACTTTTCTTTTATCCAAAAGTAAAGGTTAAAATGCACATGAAAGACCTTTGAGATTATTTCTTGAGTTCGGGGGTAGATTATGAAAAGGAAAGGTATTAGCACCCTTTTCATCCATGGTTTTCTATGGGCTCTTAGTTACTTGCTAGATCACTTGCTTTTTGTTTGAAATTGTGCTTTGTATGGTTTTTGAAAGTATTTTGTAAAGAGGCCATTGTTTAGGCAATCTTTGTAATGATTATTTTTTGTAAGAATGTATACAAAGATGTTTGATCTTTTGAAAATGTTTTCAAGTTTGTAGGAGGTTTTGAAAGTGTAGGTGTTTGTTTTGAAAATAGCAAGGATGTTTTGAAATTGAGCAAGTAATTAGGAGCATTCTACCTACTCAAAAGTATTTCTTGTTCATTTCCTTTTTCCTTTGACATTGTTACCTTACCATTGATTTGGTTAGTAACCCTATCTTTGGATGTAAACGGGACGGGCGTGGGTCATCGTATAACCATGATTAGTAATGTTGCAAGGTATCTTAGTGTTCTCTTTTAGGGACTAAGATCATTTGAAAGGAAACTTAGATAGCGTCACCGAGGAACTATGATCTTGTATTTTCTTATTTTTGCTAACATGCCTTACATGTGTAATATGGCTATTTTGTATAAGGCAACCAAGTGGTATAACCCTAGGGGTGCTTGTGTGTAAGTGTATTGTTTTCATGCTTGTTTTTGTCTTGAATTAGGGTTTTCTAAGTATTAGTTTTAGTCTTTCTATACAAACCCTAATTACTAGCATTTGTATATAAAAGCGATAAATTGCGGAATTTAAAGTTACTATGCTATTACAACATTTGTGAGAGGGGGTGTACAAATTGAATGGGAATTGCAAGAATGTAAACCTAGTTAGTCTATTACAACCATATTGAATTGGTATCCATTGTACAAAGATTTGAATAAATACAAAGTATAAAATGAATAAATGTACAAAAATGCAAAATGTGAAGTAAATGGATATATGTTTGATTTTTTAGGAAAAAGGGATTTTGTCTTAATAGAATTAATTTAAAGAAAAATAATTAATAAAAAGAATTTTTTAAGAAAAGATTTTAAATAAAACCCTAGTTCTATTAATTGATCAAAAGAGAATAAGTTTAAGAAAAACATTTTTTTAGTATTTTTATGTCTTGAAAATATTTATAGTATTATAAAGTATTTTTGGCCTTTTTTATATTAAAATAATATATTTTAATTGATATAAAAGAAAATAAATAAAACCTATTATTTTAATTAAATTTACAAGATGTTTAGTGAAATGAATAAAGTATTTATTAAATAAAAATAATTTTTATGAGAAAAAATAAATAAACTATGTCAAAATGAAAATCTAATATTTTGTATATTTTTTTATGATTTTTAACATTAGTAAAAAAAAATAATTAAGAAAACAAATGAAATAAAAATAAGAAAATAAAAATAAACTGGGCCAGGGGTGCTAACAGCCTGCAAGGGGTTTAGTAAGCAAAAATATTAAAAAAATAGTACAAAGCCCAATAAGGCCCAGACGCTCAAAAAAAAAGTCAGAAATACAAAATATGTGAAAAATGCAAAAGGGTACCACTGGGGCTTGAACCCATATCCCATAGGTTACAGGCGCGTGCTTCTACCACTGGGGTGGCTATACATCCGTTAACATAGGCAAATCAATAAATATGTAAGGCAAAACGCACCCTGATGACTTCATCTTCAACCTCCAGCCAGACTAACTGTAACTTGCTCATTTCTCATCAAAAATGAAAACTGTAAACATGAAACTTGTAGCAAATTTTCTCACGGGTTCAGAAATGTAAAGCATTAAAATTATAGATCAAAGATAAGCATGAATTTTAATGGCCCTAATCTGAACCCTAAAAATCTCAGAAATTTCAGTTTCAAAATTCTCTAAGCTCAAGCAAAATTAATGGAAACTATGGACATGGTTAGCTTCAGGGCAATGATATCTACATATTTTGTTCACAAATAAACTATTGATGATGCCTGTATGAAGAGTTCCAAGTTGAGAAAACTTACCTCAAAACTGGAAATTGTGTTTTGAGTTTGAGCTTGTTTCAAGTGATGGTGATGACCAAGTTAGCTTCCTTGAGGTCCTAGGAAGCTAATGCAATGATTAACTTGAACAATGGATGGTTGAAATGGTCTGGAGAAGTCAATGTGCAGAGCTGAGTTTTTGAAAATGGAGGATGGTGTTAATGGTGTTATAGTTCTAAAACAGGGTGTGGGATTGATTCTATGTGATGTTTAGAAACTTTAGAAACCAAAAGGCCAAGAAACACACGAGTAGATTATGAGTTTCCAAGTTTTTGGTCATTTTGTGTAAAAATGGAAGTGTGAAGTGTGATTCTGAGTTCTAGGTTCTTTCAAGGCTTGAGAATTCGTGTGTTTGTGTCAAATAGTTTGTGTATGTATAAACAAAAGTGTTTGAAAGCATTGGCAAGTCAGAAGCACAAGTTTCTAGCTTTTGGCTAGGTTACTTGATTTTGAAGAAAAGAGGGAAACAAGTTTCAAGATGAGGTACAAGCATGGGATGGGTGATTGTAAGTGTTTGAAACATTTCTCATGAGTTATAGGACTGATTTGATCAAAAGAGAACAAGTGCAAGGCTAAAGAACAAGTTTTATACAAAAAGTTGCTTTATCAAAATGGCAATGTAACCTTTCTTCCAAAAATGGATAAAAAGCATGTCCATGCATTGAATGCTTGAAGTGAGACCTCTAACAGCTGTGTAAACCATTAATTATGGAGTGTCTAACAAGTTTGAGGCCTACAAAGTAGAGTTAATGCAGCACAATTTTGAATTTGAAATTTGTTCATCACTAAAATGACTTGTAATAAAGTGATAAAACCCTAACTTCATCTCTTCGATTCTCCCTACTCAAGAATGATCTCAAGGAGTTATCAGATATTTTGGAAAGCTTGAAATGTTCTCTTTAACCCATCTTTTAATTGCTTTTGAAGATTCCCCTTGGAACTATATGAAAAAGTGCCATGAAGTTGGGTCAAAATCCTGACCAAATTAGGGCAAAATTTCACTAAGTGTTTTGTTTCATGACCACATGTTCTTAAAATTATAACTTGAGATCTAATAACTTTTGGAAGAAGTTGTGTGAATAAAAGTTGTAGATTTCATGGAGATCTACAACTTTCATGTTGGAAGTTTTTCTTGAATCACTTTTCATCATGGTGAAATTGTTTCTCAAAGTTATGAAAAAATAAGAAATTTTCAACACTTAGAAAAATTTCTAAGTTTTGAAATTTTGACTTTTCAAAATGAAATCTTGACTTTTTGATTTCTTGATGAATAAGTTTCATATTTTGACATGTTTTGATGAATTATGATCTTTGGCACTTGAATTTGACCAAAAAGTCAAAGTTTAACTTTTCAGTATACAGTTGACTGAAAAATTCATTTGTCAATCCAATGGACTTGCAATGTTTTGAACCATGTTATTAGTTCAAAATGATGAAATTGGACTCTTTAGATCATGCCTTAAACCAATTTACCATTTTCTAGGTCAAAAATTAGAAATTGCCATTTCCTAGTCAAAGCCCTAATTTTGACCATTTTGCCCTTTTAGAGATTTGATCAAATTTCTTGAGGAATTATGGTCCAAACTTAATCAAATGATACATATGAGTTTAAAATGTTGATTTGGATCAAAAAATTATGAAGTTTAACTGTGAATTAGCCATAGTTGATTTTATCCCCAATACAGCTGATTTTTAGATCAATTGCTCAATTGACTGAGCAAAAGTGTGATCCAAGGATTGAAACTCGACATGAGTAATATTGGGGGTACATAATGATCCATGAAAGTCATATTGGGCATTGAAAGTTCAAAAATCCTTGTGGAAACTCAAACCCTAATTTTGGTCATTAGTGCATAAGGAGGTGTCTTGAGCTGATCAAACCCTAGTGTAGTCTTGAGCCCAATGAGATCTTGTGAGCAAATTCTTGATAAGTGAGAGGGAAAATTTTGGGGTACAATAGTAACTGAAAATTATTACGATGAATTTACTTGTAAGAAACGGTACGTTAGTTGCATATTCCTTTTAAGTCCATTGCATCTTCAACTCTTACATTTCATAACAAAGTACATGAAATATTAAACATAAAGGATATAAGATGACATAACATTTTAAAATTTCAAATCCTAATTCAACTATTAAATTTTATAACAAAGTAAATATTAAACAAAAAGGAGATAAAAAAAATAACATCTTCAAATTTCCAAAAAATCTCTTTGACTTCAGTTTATTCTTCAAATTCTTGTTCTACTTTTTTGAATTGGTATACATAACCTTCAAATACCCAACATAATCCAACTCAGGCATTATATTACTCTTATCTTCCAATTTTAGTTCATCATCCCATATGAACAAATTACATGTTTCATCACTCCACCAATTTGGACATCTCCAAAAAAGCCTTCCTTTATTTTGACCCCTCTTACATAGGAACGAAATCGTGCGGCTGTCAAAAGCATATAAATTTCCAGATCGAGATTTTACACGCTTGGAATGAGACATTGAGACGAGTTTGGACAACAACAATGAGTGTTATGGTTGTTTTCTTCTTTCTGACGGGGTTGGTGTTAGGGTTTGTTTCTTTTATCGGTGGAAGAACGAGTACTTAGTATTTAATATATACAAAGAATCGCCAGTGTGTAACAATGATTGTTTAAAAGAGTCGTAGTGATATACCTATTATTTTTTTTATTATATATAAATGTAATTGAAAAGGTGTGCATTAAAGTAAAAAGGACAAACTATTTGAGGGAGCTGAGGATTGAACCCATAAAAGCTGGAATGTATCACCACAGTTAGGGAATTAACCGTAATCATAAACTTAAATTTTCAATTAAAAAAATAAAAATAAAATGTTAGCGCATTAATTTAGCAGTATCACTACGGTTTTGGGGAAAACCGTGGTGACTTTGACGTTGTTGTTTGTGCATTTTATAGTAGTGTAAGTTGCCTTGAAGCATAAGCTACAACTTGTCGATTATGCATCAATACACCTCCTGAACACAACAAACAAGTTTGCCGAATCAGGCAAAGTCAAAATAGGAGTGATTCTCAACCTTCTCTTAAGCTCTTGAAAACCAACTTCACACTGTGCAGTCCAAATAAAAGCTTGACCCTTCCTAGTCAATTGTGTCAACGACAAAACTAACTTGGAAAATCATTTAATAAACTTCTAATAATAACCTGCTAAACCAAGAAAACTTCTAATATCATTAATAGATTTTGGAGCTTTCCATTGAGTTTTTAGAAAAAATACAGTAAATCAAGTTTTTTAACAGAAATACAGTAAATTGAGTTTTTTACAGAAATACAAAAAATCAAGTTTTATACGGAAAAATATTAAATCGGGTTTTTAGCAGAAATACAGTAAACCAATATTTTTTAAGGAAATATAGCAAATTGAGTTTTTTTGCAGAAATACAATAAATCAAGTTTATTACGGAAATACAATAAATCGAGTTTTTTTAGTAAATACAGTAAATCGAGTTTTTTGAAAAATATAGTAAATCTGGTTTTATTTTACGAAAATACAGTAAATCGATTTTTAGATTGAAATGCAGAAAATCGAGTTTTTGATGAAAATACAGTAAATTGTTTTTTGTGGAAGTCCAGAAAATCGAGTTTTATACCAAAATAAAAAAATGGAGATTTTTTTACGGAAATACAATAACTCGAGTTTTTGGTGGAAATACACTAAATCGAGTTTTTTAATGGAAATATAGAAAATCGAGTTTTTTTACAGAAATACAATAAATCAATTTTTTGTGGAAAGGCAGTAAATCGAATTTTTTTATGAAAATACAGTAAATCGAGTTTTTTTGCATAAATATAGTAAATCGAGTTTTTTTACGAAAATAAAGTAAATCGAGTTTTTTGCAGAAATACAATAAGTCATGTTTTTTTGTGGAAATACAGTAAATCGAGTTTTTTTATAGAAATACAGTAAATCGAGATTTTTTGAAAAAATACAGTAAATTGAGTTTTTTTTACAGAAATACTGTAAATCGAGTTTTTTTTTTGCGAAAATACATTAAATCGAGTTTTTTTTCGAAAATTCAGTAAATCGAGTTTTTGTCGAAAATACAGAAAATCAACTTTTTATCGGAAATACGAAAAATCGATTTTGTATGAAAATACAGAATATCGATTTTTTTTCCAGAAATACGAAAAAAAGAATATATTTGAATTAACTTTTTGGATGGATGGATATTCATCCATTCAAATGTTGTTAATAAATGGATTTGATGGATTTTGTATCTTTAATGGATGGATTGGATATTTTTAGGAAGTTTTAGTGGATTGTTAATGGACCAATGAATTATTTTGATCCGTCCATTAACAATCCAATCCATATCCATCCAATCCATCCATTTTACCACCCCTAGTTGTTTATGCTTTTCAGTACTGCTTTGTATGTTTATACCTTGCCTCTGTTTTAAGTCGGATCAGATGTCCCAACATGTCATAGGACATTTGTTATTTGATATACCAGAATTTCAATTGGTATCATAGCAGGCATTCTTTCTGTTTCTGGTGAGATCCTAGGAAAATACTTACTGGTAATATGGGCAAGGAAGGTTTATAGTGAAAAGTTGTTTGAACGTGGTCAGTTCATATTGTTTATTAAACGGTCTCTTGAAGTGGAGGATGAACTATTTGTTATAGGCTGAGATGTGGTCTTGTCTGAAGGTGTAAGGCATGGTAGTTAGAAGCAGGCTCACGTGCTTCTGCTTTGTTGGTTTGATTTATTTTCAAACCTATGTAGGTTTGTTGTCATCTGGTCTGTGGTGCTTATGTACAAGGGTGACTAAGCCACGTCTGAAGGTTGTTAAGGAGTTTTCTGATTTGTTTTTTTCTGCTGCATATGTATCTGATGGAAAACTCCTGGTGTTTGGTGAGTTCCTTGAAAAGATATTCTACAAGATGTTGGAACATCCTATCAACAAGGTGTTCAGAATCCTACTGCACTAAGGGTTGGCATAGAAGATGCTCTGGGTGCTAAACAAATGTGTGATGATCACATATGTTTGGAACTTACTCCTGACTTAGAAGAGGAGACATCTGTGCTATGTGTCTAAGAGGTTTCTATCCTAGAAACATGTCTTGGAAAAGTAAGTTTGGTCAAGACATGACCAACATATTGATTTCTTCTTGGGTTAGTTTATTTGTGATCTAAGAAATTTAGAGTGCAGAGGTTGAGCTTGCGGTTTTTTTATGGAGACTTGTTAAAGACATCTCAACAAGATTCTTCATGTATGAAGTCTAGTCCAAATTCCAAAGACATTATCTCTGACATCCGGTAGGTTCCTTTGACCGAAGGAACCAAATTTATGTGTATGAGTCAGAGAAATGGACTTGAAGCAATAGTTTTTCATGATTCTTGGCTGGTGTTTATTTTTACAAACAGAACATAGGTTATTTACTCAAACTTGATATAACTATCAAGTCTATGAGAGCATGTAACTCTTGTTCTGTTAAGAGAAGAAAAGTTATCCAATGAGGGATAATGTTTGGAGATGTATCAACCTTAGCTCAGTGGTTGATGGGTGTCTGCACTATTGGAGTATCATCCAAAGTGTTTGGGATGAGCTTTCAGTTGTTTTTGTCTTGAGTAGTGTGGAGTTGGTTGATCATTCCTTATTGGAGCAATGTGTGTTTACTCAAGGGAAGTCCTCTTCAATCTTAGGTCAAGTTGTGAGGTGTCTCCACATGATAGAACGCTTGATTATGCACAAGGGATAAAAGTGCATCATTGAGCCTTAGTGGATTATAAGAAGCAGACATGTTTATGGTATGGTGATGGTTCTATACCCTGTTTTTTGTAGTCTTCTCAAATACCTGTTAGAGGAAATATCCTCTTTAAGTGTAGAATGTTGGCATCTGACATCTTAAAGTCAGACAAAAGATATGGTCATGGAGCTTATTAAGGTGTGTATCATGCAAGTTATTGCATGTGTTTATGGTCTAATCTGGAAGGGTGATCAGCTGCTGGTGTGTACACTTGTGTCAGGTGTAAGAGTTGTGCATGGATTGCTATGGATGTTGCCTTCAAAACCATAGTAAATGTCAAATTCGTGTGCTTGAGATTGATGTCAGTTCTGGTGTTGGAACATCATCTCAAAGATTTTGCTTCTTCAGTCAAGGAAGTTTGTTTTGCTCATGGTAGAGTATAAGGTCAAGCCACTGATCTAATCTGGAGTGATCTATGGTGTGGACGGATGTCATGACAATTTTTCATAAAGAAGGATGAACTGGTGCCACAGGTGTGCAGAAGAAGAATGTCAGACCAAATGTCCTACCTTGTATGAGAATGTAACCTTATCTGACTATGGTAAATACTTTGACGGGAGTTGAGTATTTGTCTATCCTCTGATGAGGCCGTGCATCTGACTGATGGTATACTATGATGGGAGCTGAGTATTTGTCTGTCCTCTGAGAATGTTGTGCATATAAGTGATGATAAATATATTGACGAGAGTTATGTATATGTTTGATGTGTTAATGAAGGACTGCAGTCTGAACATTATGATTCAGAAAGTGTTGAGAATTAAATTTTCTCTATGTGGATGTGTTGAGTAGCTTGAGTTTGGAAGTTGATAACTACTGAAAGTTAATTTCTCTTTGTGGTGTTCTGGTGTGTAACAACCTAAATTAGCTGCTGAAGGTGTGATCTTTGGAGATCTTTTTGTGTCAAGGACTTCTATGAAAATCTTGAGTCATATGGATAATTTGTTAAGAACCAGATTGATTGGGTTCTGTGTTGAGCAGCTGATGTCTTAGACGATGTTGTAACATCATATTTATTGGTGGTTGTCAATGAAAGAAGCTTGGTATTATGAAGGTGAGATTTTGATTTAGCAGAAAATATGATGAAGTAGGATGTGAAGCTTATGTCCTTGTCTACATGTGTGTGTGGTAAATGCATGACCTCTGTCATGATTGAAGATAACAATTGGACCAAAAATTTCTAAGAGCATGAGAAGGGGGTCAGATAGGGGGAACTGATCATAATGGTTGTTAAGGAGGTGGTTTCTTCTACTACAAGTAACAAATTATGGTCGTCTAGATCTTGTGTAGCGGGCAAGCTAAGAGCATTTATTCTGAAATATGTGAGAAATTCCAAATCAAGTGTATCTTGTGTGGGTTTGTTAGGACATTTATCAGTTGTGTTCATATTGTGTGAATAGCTCAAGGTGCTTGGAGTTATTCTTAAAAAGTTGGTGTATCTGGATCTGGATCTGTAAAAGTCAGAATTTGATTTTACAGTTGGTGATTGTGTTCAGAAGGTGTGTTCATCCAGATGCTTAAAGTGACTGCCCTCCACAATGAGATTAAGAAGTCCTTCGAGTGATTTCATATGGTGCTCAAGTGTTCATCCTCAACAGGGGCACTGGTTATCCATGACAAGAGGAGTAAAGTACCTGTCTGTGGTTTGTTGCTGCAGTGGTGTAGTTATTATAAAGCTTGCATGTGTTTCAAGCTTATGGAGATTATGTGCCTCTTATGAGGGTATGATGTCAGACAGTATGTCGTGACATGTGACTACTATAGGTAGTTACTTGTACGCTTGACAGGGTGTAGTTGGGTCTAGCCATATGAAGATGATTGTTTGAATCATGTGGTCTCATGTTTCTTAAGATGAACTCTAGGAAACTATGTTTGTGTCTGCGAGAATTTATTTTTCTCTCCAGTATTTGATAGGGCCCAATGGATTGTCTTGGGAGATGTCACACATGTGATTTTTTTTGTATGGGTTCCTAACTCTGGCGAAAAAGAGCATGCTTAAAGACTAGTGAAAGGCAGTGCTTAAGTGTATATGGTTAAGTCTGAGAAACATCTTAGACTGTGTTGAAGAAGAAGTGTGTTTGAGTTGTGTGAAAATGTCTGACAGGATGTCAGGACATGTTTTAAGACATGTTTTTCTTAAGGCCGACAAAGAAATATTATGGACAGTGTTATCAGGAGGGAGTATGACACGTGTTTCTCATTATGCATGAATGCTGCATTTGTGTTTTTTTTTTGTTTTGGTTCTGCATTAGCATTATCTTAATGTGTCAATGTGCTATTGTGGTTTGTTTTTAGTTAGTTTCTTCATTTGTCATGTTATGGCTAAAAAGGGGAGAAGTGTGTGTGTGTGTGTGTGTGTGTGTGTGTGTGTGTGTGTGTGTGTGTGTGTGTGTGTGTGTGTGTGTGTGTGTGTGTGTGTGTGTGTGTATGTGTGTGTGTGTGTGTTTGTGTGTGTGTGTGTGTGAACTAACCACTGATTGGTGGCTACTACTGAGGGGGATAAATTATAATTTTCTGTTAAGATAGCAGATATTAAGGGGGATTCCCTAATGTTCTGGATTAAGGTGCTCTGGAGAGATGTCAGACATGATGTCCTGGCATCATGGTGTTGAGAACTTAGGTTCTCTATTTGTTGAAACTGTATTAGTAGATCAACTAACTACTAATTATATCTCTGATTATTTTACTACTTTGCTGTTAACCTTGCTAATGTGTTTTCCGATGTTGTGCCTCTGATGGGAGTTTTATTTATTTTCAAACATTTTTTGTGCTTTCTTGTGCAAGGGTTATTTTGGTGTTTTGGCCAAAATGTGCCAAAGAGAGAGATTGTTATTTCTCTGAAATTATGTTTGGCATACATTTTGGTAAAACCAACTTGGAAGCAACATGTTGAACAAGATGTTCCAACCTGCAATTTTCAACATGTCGAATAAGATGTCCCAACTAGAAGATAGGACATTGCGTCTACAACAACTCACAATTATGTTTTAGATGATATGTTAGTTACTGAATATTCAGGGAATATTTAGTTAGCTTATGTGACATCCAAGATTGACAAGTAAGAGATTCTATGTTGGTTTTTGAAGATATACAAAGTTTCTAAATATGGAGACATTTTAGGAAATTAATGATTGAAGACCTATTTTCTTGGAGAAGTTTTTGCAGACTTTGTGCAGCCTCTCTGTTGCATTTTTGAAGCTCAAATTTAGTTGAGAAAAATGTTATAAATAGAAGTGTTTGTAACCTAGAAGAGTATGGTCCAGGATGTAGAATCATTAGGGCTTTGTCATTGTGTCACTCTCTAGGAGAGTTGATTTGTGTGATCCACTCGGGTTGTGAGTTGGATTGTGTTATAAAGTTGTAATCTCTGTTATTGTTCTCCTCGAAGCTTTTAAGTAAAAAGTAGTATTGTTCTTGGAGGAATCCTGTTAAACAACTTTAAGTATTATTCTTGATCAAAGCTGTGAAGTAAGATCAAGTATGTTATTCTTAATCAAGGAGTGTCTTGATCAATGTGTTTTTGCATTTGAAGTGTGATCTTCATTTAAGTGAAAGGTCGTTGATACAATAACTGGGACTGAGACTGTTAGACATCATTGCGGTGATTGGAGGTGAGATGAGATTTCTCATATCTAGGGAGGACCAAGGTAGAAGTTTCACATGGTAGTGATTAAGTGATAAGTTGTAAACTTGAGATTAGTTTAGCTTTGAATTGATATTGTCTAGTGGATTTCCTTCCTGGTTTGGTAGCCCCCAGACTAGGTGTTGGTTTGTACCGAACTGAGTTAACAATTATGTGTGCTATTTATACTTTTCAGTATTGTTTTGTATGTTTATACCTTACTTCTATGTTTTAAGTCGGATCATATGTCCCAACATGTCATAGGACATCTTTGATTTGATATACCAGAATTTCATCTCTGACTATTCTAGCAAGACTAAATCATTTGAACAGATAATGATGAAGAACTCGCTCTTTGAAGGAGTCTGGTAGATGTCGTCTCTTAATCTAAATTTTTTTATTAGTTGTATGTTATATAATAATGCTACTTATATTTGATGCACACACTCAATAATCAAGTTTGAGTTTTGTTTAAGCCTCTCACTCTCCCTCTGTTGTTGGTAAGGTAGATTGCAAATTTGATGCAAGTGCAAACTTTTACACACTTTTAATTCCTTTATGTATGCATTGTAAGGTTTTTAAACTGCGAAAGCTACTTCTATCATCTCTGACATATGACTTAAATATACATGTAAGTTCAAATCTCTCATGTAGTCATAGTCCAAACTTTGTACAAGTCTTTCTAATCTTCCTATCATCATAGTTTTGGTCGGTTGTAATAAATTTAACATTTAACGGATACATCTATATTTGCAGATAATGTATTTTCAGCCTGAAAATTTTCAGAATGTTAAAGGTAATCATATATGTGTCCACACGATAGTTAGTTTGTTAAAATTGTAACTTTTAAAATCATTTTATAAATTTATAAATTTTGGCTTTTACAGGCGGTCCAGTATAACCAGCATGGATTGTTGCTATTGGAAGGCCAAGGTATTTATCGTTTGGGTGATAGTTGGTAAGAGTTATAGAACTCACATGTCAAAAATATTGGCTTAGGCCTTGCAGGGAATAAAATACAATGACATTCTTTGCTTTCAATAAACATTACTTCTATATTGAAAGAGAGATTTTCATGTGAAGTTTCGGGTTCTGATTTCAGGTCGAATTTGTATAATTCTTCTTTAATTGTTTCATCACCGATTGTTTATAGTTTGTATCATTCGGCTGAAGCAGTTGACTCATAATATTAATGTTGTCACTAATTGAGAAAAAACCGCATGAGCAGTTCAACGATGTACTTATGACCTAGTTTTGATGGTAATTTAAAATTTCATATTAATGTCATTTAAATTTTAACACGAAAATCCAGTCTGGAGCTAATGTTATATGTTGTGAAGAAATATTAAATAGTTTTTGAATTGTATGAAGTTTATAGATTTGGTTATGTTAATTAATAGTTTAAGTTCAATAGTTAGTCAAATTCTTTTTCAATTTTGTGAAGTTGAGCATGACAATTTCGACTTATGTCAACTATACATATTTTGGTGCAAACTGTAACAAAAATCAAAGAGACATGCTACTTCCTTTTGTCCTTAAGGTGTAGACGCGTCAAAGCTGATTTTTATCAACTAAACTATCCCGCCACCTTTGTTGAAGGTTACAGATGTGAGTTTGTGGTCAGGAGATGGAAGGGCCGATTTTCTGTGGCGCCCGTTTTCATGTTACATTGTATCTTTAATCCTTTATGCATATGAAGCACTAGGCAGCTACCACGAGGGTGTGGCAGTTAGATGTACTTGAGTGGTATGTGCTTAATTGGATTTTGCATCATAAAATAAAATATATCTTGGGATCTTAATTGACATACCACATCGTAGAATTGGCTTTGTATATGTTTTGAATTTCTCTATCGATTAGAATTGGTCCAATCTATTTTTATCTTTGGCGCGGCCTAACAGGAGTGGTCCAGTATCTTGGTCGACCACGTCCTTGGACACACGACAAGCGATGTCTAACACGCACGCCTGACTCAGTCAGCAGTTATCTCCCGTCAGTCCGACACGAGTCGAGCAGACGACCAGGAAACGTCCAGAACGACCATCTCCCTGTAATCCGCCTCCTCCTCAGATTCATCGGTTAGTTACGGACACACCTGCCCGTTTTGACCGAGTCCTGACGGTTACCTATTTTTGCGGACCCGCATATCTAGGCCCAAAAATAGGGACCATTGGTAAAGCGCTAGAGGCATTATATAAACTCTCACACATGTGAGGGTCAAGTATTGAATATCCACTATTCATCACTAAAACCCTAATACTTTGCTTGTATCTCTTTGTTCCCTCACTTACTTGATCGTCAGAGTGTCTTGCAGGTACAAATTCCCCGACATCAGCGTTAGACCGATCGTCATGAGTATCTCGCAACCAGAAGATTTCTACTTCCCAAACATGAAGAATGCCCCATTGTACTTCTCCTCTCACATTCCTTGGGAGTCGTTCTCCTCTGCGATGGTCATCTCCAGCGGGGGATTCAACAAGCACGTAGTGGAATCCGTAAAAAGAAGGTTCGAGTAACTTATCAAAGCCAACTCTGACATGGATGCCACGCTGGATAAATTCTGAGGAGGCTCTCATCCCCTCGCTTTCTACAGGGACGAATTGTCGGGCGGAGCCCCTAACTCGACTATCCCACTTCCCGTGAGGGCTCGCATGGCGAACTTTGATGTTTGGCACATACTGGTCGATCAAGAGAGTTCGGTAGACATCATGTACACCCAACTGTTTGTTATCCTACAGCTAAACAAAAGCCACCTGACCCTATACGTGGGCTTAGACCTTTAGGGCTTCAACGGGGCCAGTACCAAACCCTGGGGGTATGTCGAGCTGATCTTCACCTTCGAAAGAGGGGTAACAGCCAGAGCCATCAAGACTCAATTTCTGGTAGTGGATTGCCCGTCTCTCTATCAATATATCTTCGGAAGGCCCACTCTGGCCGAACTAATCGCGGTGCCCTCCACCGTACACCTTAAAATGAAATATTACACTGCAGAGGGTTTGGTCGCCACTCTCCACGAGGACGTCCAGGCGGTAAGAAGATGTATTGAAGCCTCGACCATGGGCTTGAGTTCTATCAACGCTTAACCCTAAACGACCACTGGGGCCGCATTTCCCTTCATCTCCGAGGAGGCCAAGCCACTGTCAAGGGTCGACGCCATCGACCTCGATAGCCTCTTCTCCAAGGAAGATTATGCAGAGTATAGAAAGAAGGGGAAAGATCCCATGGTCTAAGGCGAAGGTTCATCCCTATCTACAAATAGAGAGGAACTCTCAGATCCCGCACGACCCATCTCGGACGGAGACTTTGAGATCATCCCCCCTAGGAACGATCCCACGAGAGGAGTAAAGATCGGAGCTGATCTCCTCGACTTGATAAAGAGGCAACTTAAAGCTTGCTTGAGGGAGAATGCTGATATGTTCGCCTGGAGCGCAACTGAGATGCCCAGATTGAACCCAAAGATTGCATGCCATCACTTGACCATAGACCCTGCTTTCAAAGCGGTCGCCCAGTGCAGAAGAAAACAGTCCCCCGAAAAAACAGAGGCTGCCAAACTAGCTATAAAAGACCTCCTAGAGGCACACTTTATTTCTGAAGCACAGTACATAACTTGGCTCTCGAATGTAGTTCTTGTAAAGAAATATAATGGAAAATGGCACATGTGCATTGATTATACCGGCCTCAATCGGGCTTGCTTGAAAGATGCTTATTGTAATGCCCGTAATTTAATTAATTATTTAATTAAATTATTTTTGGAATATTTGTGAAGATGTGTTATAATTAATTGGATTTATTTTATTAAGTGGAGAAATAATATTAGAGATATAATATTATGTGGTGAAATAATATTAGAAGTATAATATTATTTGATGTTGGTCTATTTTGAAGGAATAGAAGTAATAAGGGGGTGTATTGGTTTTAAGCCCATTAAAGAGTAAATAGAATAATAGGGTTATTTTATTATTGTTAGAAGAGAATAGAAAGAAAGAAGCAGTAGAAGAATAAGGATTGAGAAGGAACGTGCAAGCTGCTAGAGAAAGTGGAAAACGGCAAGCACGAGAATTCAACCGGAAATTGTAGAGCGACCTTCAATCCAAGGTAAGGGTGGGGTTCTGACTCTATAATTGGATTCATGATAATTGGTATGTGGGGTTAGAGATGATTGTTGTCTTGTTCTTGAATTGAGAACATATGATTGATGTACGATGAGAATTGATGAATTTCGATGAATAATGATGTCATGATGTTGTTTAATTGATGTAGAATTATAAGGTAAATTATGAGTGATGATTATCCATGATTATATTAAGTATTAGGGCTTTAGGTATGAATTCCGTAGTGCAGTGATGAAAAACGCAGAATATTGCAGTGATGAAAAACACAGAATTAGGCCAGAAGGATATCAGAGTTGCTGTATTAGAATAATGAAATAATTTGTAGAATAGAATTTGTCAATATTGTTCTTAGTTAGGTTGATATCAGGCAAATAATTAGAACAATAGGATTAATAGAAAATAACAGTTATGATGTTAGACGTAGGTTGTTAGAAGTTGCGTGGCTTAGTGAAAGATGGAAATTCTGATGTCAGAAGTTGCCTTGAATCATTAGAAAGTAACAGTTCTGATGCTAGAAGTTACATGGGTTAGAAGCTATGCTGTTAGAAGTTGTACTGTCAGAAGTTATGTTGTCAGAAGTTGTGCTGTCAGCTGCCAGAAGTTGTGCTGTCAGAAGTTATGATGTCAGAAGTTGTGCTGTCAGAAGTTGTGCTGTCAGAAGTTGTGCTGTCAGAAGTTGTATTGTCAGAAGTGTTGTTGTCAGAAGTTGTGTTATTAGAAGTTGTGTTATTAGAAGTTGTGTTGGTTAGAGGTTGTGATGTTAGAGGTTGTGCTGGCCAGAAGTTGTGTTGGCCTTTGCGTTGTTTTTGTACAAAATGTGGAAGTTAGATGCTTAGAAGTTGTTGTTTGAACTATAACAATAGGAATAGTGACGGTGATGATGTTTGAGTTACAGAATAGCAGTACTGATTTACTATGGAATTAATGTTTAGCTGAGTTGTTAGTGAGAAGTTATTCATGATGTTTTGTTGATGATTTATAATAAATAAATGATGTTTGATGATTTATAATAAATAAATGATGTTTAATAAATTATTTTGATGATATGAGATGTTGATGACGAGACGTTGAGATGCATTTGAGATGTTGTTATTTTGAGATGCTTTTGAGATGTTAATTCAGATGTTTTTGAGATGATTTGATATGTTGTTAACTTGGGTGTTGTTATTACATTCATGGTTGTGTCGCATACATTGCATTTTTGAGATGGAGCTTATGCTCGTTGAGATGGCCTGTATTGGCGAATTTTGAGCTGAAGACTATGCCTTGTTGATGCCTCTATTAATTGGAAAATTTTTGAGATGAGAGTTCTGCTCCAATGGTACCACATGCATTTTCATAGTATTTAGTAGCATTATATGATTGTTTAGAGAAGTGTATTTTGATGTTGATGAATGCGTATATGCGTTATAATTATTGTAGATTATGAGATGAGAAGTGGTGATGTTATTGATCTAATTTAATATATTAATTATCATGCGCTTTATTATATTGTTAGATATCTCACCCCTTCTGTTTGAATGTTGACCTTATGTTGGTAACGTGCAGGTAATCGAGAGTGAAGGTTGTATACCTTCTGTGGTTCGAGTCGGTGTCATTGCTCTGATATGTAACACTCAGGGGGATGAACACTTGCTGTTTTTGATTGTTGATTATTATTAAATATGTTGTTTTGAAGTTGTTGTATTGATGATGAAATTGTTATTAAGAATTCCGCTGCGTAAATGTTGAATTATCTGATTAAAGACGTTATGTTGATGGTTCACCCGATGTTTTAAAAAGTGTTATATATCCACGATGAATGCAATGAATTTGGATAGAAGAATTTGTGACGTCCCGATTCATTTGTATGATTGAAATTTTATAACTCTGATTTATTTATATAATTTGCCGGGGTAGAATTGGGGTGTTACAAAGTTGGTATCAGAGCAAAAGGTTGGTCTGACCTTGTCGTTGAGTCTTAGTTGTCTAACAACCGAGTATTGTTATTTGAGTTCTAATCGTCGTTTATGTTGTAGTGAGAAGTTGAGATGGTTGGAAGGAATGATGCTGCACTTGCTGCTGCTCTAGAAGCAATGGCTTATGCGATGGAAAATCAGTCGAATGCTGATGGGAATGCTGGATCTCGTAGCTTGGCGACCTTCCAGAGAGAGAATCCACCTACGTTCAAGGGAAAGTATGATCCTGACGGAGTATTGGAGTAGTTGAAAGAGATTGAGAGAATCTTTCGCGTGATGGACTACATTCCAGCGCAGAAGGTTCGGTATGGGACTCATATGCTAGCAGTCGAGGCTGATGACTGGTGGCTAGAGACTTGTCAGAAGTTAGAAGCTGCAGGTGAGAATGTCACTTGGGTTGTGTTCCGAAGGGAGTTTTTGAGAAAGTAATTTTCTTGAAGATGTCCATGGTAAGAAGGAAATTGAGTTCCTTGAGCTGAAGCAAGGAAGTATGTCAGTTGTTGAGTATGCTGCCAAGTTTGTTGAGTTAGCCAAGTTTTATCCGCATTACGCTGAGGAAAATGCTGAGTTTTCGAAGTGTATTAAATTTGAGAATAGGTTGCGCCCGGAGATTAAGAAGGCAGTTGGATACCAGAAAATCCGTGTCTTTGCTGATTTGGTTGATAGCTGTAGGATTTTTTAGGAGGATAATAATGCTCATTACAAGATTATCAGTGAGAAGAGGGGTAAGCACCCACAGAATCGTGGTAAGCCTTATGATGCCCCAGCTGGTAAAGGTAAACAGAAAGTTGCTCATGGTCAGAGGACTAGTGGGGGAGATGCTCCTGCTGGTGTGATTTGCTTTAAGTGTGGGAAACATGGGCACAAGAGTAATGTGTGCACTGCTGAAGTGAAGAGGTGTTACCGTCATGGTAAGAACGGACATGTTGTATCTGAGTGTGAACACAAGAATGTGGTTTGTTTCAACTGTAAAGAAGAAGGGCACATTGGTAGCCAGTGTCCGAAACCGAAAAGGGCTCAGTCAAGTGGAAAAGTGTTTGCCTTGGTTGAGGATCAGACAAATGCGGAGGACAGACTTATTAGAGGTACATGTTTCATTAATATTACTCCTTTAATTACTATTGTTGATACTGGTGCTACGCATTGTTTTATTGCTGCTGATTGTGTTGAAAGATTGGGTCTTGTGTTGTCTTCTTTGAATGGAGAAATGGTCGTCGATACTCCATCCAAGGGGTCGGTGACTACTTCTTTTGTGTGTGATAAGTTTCCCTTGTTGATCTTCGACAGGGACTTTGTTTTTGATTTGGTTTGTTTACCATTAAGAGGTTTGGATGTAATTTTGGGTATGAACTGGTTAGAGCATAATTGTGTTCATATTAACTATTATGACAAGTCGGTGAAGTTTTCTACTCCTGAGGAAGAGGAAGATGGTATGTTGTCTGCTAGACAATTGAGGAAGTTGATGCAAGAAGAGGCACAGATGTTTTCGTTGATGGCGTCGCTATCTGTAGAGACTCAAGCTATAATTGAGGAATTGCAGGTGGTGTGTGAATTTCCTGAAGTTTTCCCTGATGAAATTCTTGATGTACCGCCAGAGAGGGAAGTTGAATTTGCAATTGATCTTGTACCTGGTACCAGACTTGTGTCTATGGCCCCATACAGGATGTCTGCATCTGAATTGTCTGAGTTGAAGAAGCAATTGGAAGAGTTACTTGAGAATAAGTTTGTAAGGCGAAGTGTATCGCCGTGGGGAGCTCCAGTGTTGTTACTAAAGAAGAAAGATGGAAGTATGAGGCTTTGTGTTGATTATAGACAGTTGAACAAGGTGATGATTAAGAACAAGTATCCTCTTCCAAGAATAGATGACTTGATGGATCAATTGGTGGATGCTCGTGTGTTTAGTAAGATTGATCTGAGGTCGGGTTACCATCAGATTAAAGTGAAGGATGAAGATATTCAGAAGACGGCTTTCAGAACGCGTTATGGACATTATGAGTATTCGGTGATGCCTTTTGGTGTTACTAACGCGCCGGGTGTATTCATGGAATATATGAATCGTATCTTTCATACTTATTTGGATCGGTTCGTAGTGGTGTTCATTGATGATATTTTGATTTACTCTAAGTCAGAAGAAGACCATGTTGAACACTTAAGAGTAGTATTGCAAGTTTTGAAAGAGAAGAAGTTGTATGCAAAGCTGTCCAAGTGTGAATTCAGGTTAAAAGAGGTTCGTTTTCTTGGTCATGTGATTTTAGGTAGTGGCATTGCTGTAGATCCATCGAAGGTTGATGCTGTGTTACAATGGGAAACTCCAAAGTCAGCTACTGAGATTAGAAGCTTTTTGGGATTAGCTGGTTATTATAGAAGGTTTATCGAAGGATTTTCTAAGTTGTCACTTCTGTTGACTAAGTTGACTTGTAAAGGTAGAGCTTTTGTGTGGGATGTTCAGTGCGAAGAAAGTTTTACAGAATTGAAGAAGAGGTTGACATCGGCTCCGATTTTGACGTTGCCTAATCCAGGAGAGCCTTTTGTGGTGTATTGTGATGCTTCTAAGATGGGTTTAGGAGGTGTGCTTATGCAGAATGGTAAGGTAGTTGCTTATGCATCAAGGTAGTTAAGGACTCATGAGAAGAACTATCCTACGCATGATTTAGAGCTTGCTGCAGTTGTTTTTGCATTGAAGATTTGGAGGCATTATCTTTACGGTTCTAGATTTGAAGTGTTTAGTGACCATAAGAGCTTAAAGTATTTATTCGACGAGAAAGAGCTGAATATGAGGCAGCGAAGATGGTTGGAATTGTTAAAGGATTATGATTTTGGTTTGAATTATCATCCAGGAAAAGTGAATGTGGTAGCTGATGCGTTGAGTCGAAAGACTTTACATATGTCAGCAATGATGATTAAAGAGTTGGAATTGATTGAGTAGTTCAGAGATATGAGCTTAGTTTGCGAGGTTACTCCGCAAAGTGTTATGTTGGGTATGTTGAAGATTAATAATGAATTTTTAGACAGTATCAGAGAAGCTCAGAAGTTGGGTGTGAAACTGGTAGATTTGATGGTTGGGACTGATCAACCTGAGAATAATGATTTTAAGTTAGATGTGCAAGGTGTGTTGAGATTTCGTAACCGGATTTGTATTCCTGATGATGCTGAGATGAAGAAAGTAATACTTGAAGAGAGTCATAGAAGTAAGCTGAGTATTCATCCAGGAGATACGAGGATGTATCAAGATTTGAAAGGTTCGTTTTGGTGGCCTGGGATGAAGAGTGATGTGGCTCGGTTTATGTATGCATGTTTGACTTGTCAGAAGTCGAAAGTTGAACATCAGAAGCCTGCAGGATTGATGCAATCGTTGGAAGTTCCAGAATGGAAATGGGATAGCATTTCAATGGACTTTGTGACAGTGTTGCCTAATACTTTAAGAGGACATGATTCGATTTAGGTGATTGTTGATAGGCTTATGAAGTCAGCCCATTTTATTCCTATTAACATCAGTTTTCCAGTGTCGAAGTTGGCTGAGATTTAAACTAGTGTGATTGTAAAGTTGCATGGTGTTCCTTTGTGAATTGTGTCAGATAGAGATCCAAGATTTACTTCTTATTTTTGGAAGTTTTGCAAGAAGCGTTGGGTTCTAAGTTGAGGTTGAGTTCAGCGTATCATCCTCAGACAAATGGTCAGACTGAACGGACGATTCAATTGTTAGAAGACTTATTGAGGGTATGTGTTCTTGAGCAGGGAGGTTCGTGGGATACTTATCTTCCATTGATAGAGTTCACGTATAATAACAGTTACCATTCTAGTATTGAGATGGCACCTTTTGAAGCATTGTATGGTCGAAGATGTAGAACTCTGTTATGTTGGCATGAATCGGGAGAAAGTGTAGTACTTGGACCTGAACTTGTTCGTGAGACTACTGAGAAGGTGAAGTTGATTCGAGAAAATATGAAAGATTTACAAAGTAGACAGAAGAGTTATCATGACAAGTGAATGAAGGATTTAGAATTTCAAGCTGGTGATCATGTGTTTTTGAGAGTTACACATGTGACTGGTGTTGGGAGATCATTGAAGTCTAAGAAGCTCACTTCTCGTTTTATTGGACCGTATCAGATTTCAGAGAGAGAGGGGAATGTTGCTTATATAGTGTCCTTACCACCTAATATTTAGAATTTGCACGATGTGTTTCATGTGTCGCAACTTCGGAAGTATATTTCAGATCCATCTCATGTGATTCATATGGACGATTTGCAAGTACAGGATAATCTTACGATGGAGAAGATGCCTGTATGGATCGCGGATCATGAAATGAAGACTTTGAGGGGAAAAGAGATTGCCTTGGTTAAGTTGGTTTGGATAGGAGTTGCTGGTGAAAGCATGACTTGGGAGTTGGAGAGCAAGATGCGAGACTCCTATCCTGAATTGTTTGATTGAGGTAAATTTTCGAGGACGAAAATATTCTAAGTGGGGAGAGTTGTAACGCCTGTAATTTAATTAATTATTTAATTAAATTATTTTTGGAATATTTGTGAAGATGTGTTATAATTAATTGGATTTATTTTATTAAGTGGAGAAATAATATTAGAGATATAATATTATGTGGTGAAATAATATTAGAAGTATAATATTATTTGATGTGGGCCTATTTTGAAGGAATAGAAGTAATAAGTGGGTGTATTGGTTTTAAGCCCATTAAGGAGTAAATAGAATAATAGGGTTATTTTATTGTTGTTAGAAGAGAATAGAAAGAAAGAAGCAGTAGAAGAATAAGGGTTGAGAAGGAACGTGCAAGCTGCTAGAGAAAGTGGAAAACGACAAGCACGAGAATTCAACCGGAAATTGTAGAGCGACCTTCAATCTAAGGTAAGGGTGGGGTTCTGACTCTATAATTGGGTTCATCATAATTGGTATGTGGGGTTAGAGATGATTGTTGTCTTGTTCTTGAATTGAGAACATATGATTGATGTATGATGAGAATTGATGAATTTCGATGAATAATGATGTCATGATGTTGTTTAATTGATGTAGAATTATAAGGTAAATTATGAGTGATGATTATCCATGATTATATTAAGTTTTAGGGCTTTAGGTATGAATTCCGTAGTGCAGTGATGAAAAATGCAGAATATTGCAGTGATGAAAAACGCAGAATTAGGCCAGAAGGATATCAAAGTTGCTGTATTAGAATAATGAATTAATTTGGAGAATAAAATTTGTCAATATTGTTCTTAGTTAGGTTGATATCAGGAAAATAATTAGAACAATAGGATGAATAGAAAATAACAGTTCTGATGTTAGACGTAGGTTATTAGAAGTTGCGTGGCTTAGTGAAAGATGGAAATTCTGATGTCAGAAGTTGCGTTGAATCATTAGAAAGTAACAGTTCTGATGTTATAAGTTGCATGGGTTAGAAGCTATGTTGTCAGAAGTTGTGTTGTCAGAAGTTGTGCTGTCAGAAGTTGTGCTGTCAGAAGTTATGTTGTCAGAAGTTGTGCTGACAGAAGTTGTACTGTCAAAAGTTGTGCTGTCAGAAGTTATGCTGTCAGAAGTTATATTGTTAGAAGTTGTGCTGCCATAAGTTGTGTTGTCAGAAGTTGTGCTATCAGAAGTTGTGTTGTTAGAAGTTGTGTTGTCAGAAGTTGTGTTATTAGAAGTTGTGTTGGTTAGAGGTTGTGATGTTAGAGGTTGTGCTGGCCAGAAGTTGTGTTGGCCTTTGCATTGTTTTTGTACAGAATATGGAAGTTAGATGCTTAGAAGTTGTTGTTTGAACTATAACAATAGGAATAGTGACGGTGATGACGTTTGAGTTACAGAATAGCAGTATTGATTTACTGTGGAATTAATGTTCAACTGAGTTGTTAGTGAGAAGTTATTCATGATGTTCTGTTGATGATTTATAATAAATAAATGATTGATGATTTATAATAAATAAATGATGTTTAATAAATTATTTTGATGATATGAGATGTTGATGACGAGACGTTGAGATGCATTTGAGATGTTGTTATTTTGAGATGCTTTTGAGATGTTAATTGAGATGTTTTTGAGATGATTTGAGATGTTGTTAACTTGGGTGTTGTTATTACATTCGTGGTTGTGTCGCATACATTGCATTTTTGAGATGGAGCTTATGCTCGTTGAGATGGCCTGTATTGGCGAATTTTGAGATGAAGGTTATGCCTTGTTGATGCCTCTATTAATTGGCAAATTTTTGAGATGGGAGTTATGCTCCAATGGTACCACATGCATTTGCATAGTATTGAGTCGCATTATATGATTGTTTAGAGAAGTGTATTTTGATGTTGATGAATGCGTATATGCGTTGTAATTATTGTAGATTATGAGATGAGAAGTGGTGATGTTATTGATCTAATTTAATATATTAATTATCATGCGCTTTATTATATTGTTAGATATCTCACCCCTTCTGTTTGAATGTTTCCCTTATGTTGGTAACGTGCAGGTAATCAAGAGTAAAGGTTGTATACCTTCTGTGGTTCGAGTCGGTGTCATTGCTCGGATATGTAACACTCGGGGGGATGAACGCTTGCTGTTTTTTATTGTTGATTATTATTAAATTGTGTTGTTTTGAAGTTGATGTATTGATGATGAAATTGTTATTAAGAATTCCGCTGCATAGATGTTGAATTATCTGATTAAAGACGTTATGTTTATGGTTCACCCGATGTTTTAAAAAGTGTTATATATCCACGATGAATGCAATGATTTTTGATATAATAATTTGTGATGTCCTGATTCGTTTGCATGATTGAATTCTATAACTCTGATTTATTTATATAATTTGTCGGGGTAGAATTGGGGTGTTACACTTATCTCCTCCCCAATATTGGCAAACTAGTCGACAACTCGGCCGATTTAAAATTATTATCTTTTATGGATGCATATTTTGGATACAACCAGATTCTAATGGTGAAAACGGATAAAAAGTATACCGCTTTCATGACTGAGTCAGGCAACTATTACTACAATGTAATACCCTTCGGCCTGAAAATCGCAGGCGCTATATATCGGCGCATGATGAACAAAGTCTTCTGCAACAAAATAGGAGACATGCTTGAAGTCTACATGGAGAACATGATAGTCAAATCGACGGAAGAAATCGACCATGCCCTCTACTTGAAGAAAGTGTTCGAGCAGGCCAGAAAGTGTCGGATGCGATTTAACCCAGAAAAATGCACCTTTGGCGTACGGGCAGGCAAATTCCTCAGATTCTACCTCACAGAATGAGGGATTGAGGCAAACCCTGACAAATGACGAGCATTTTCTGATTTTCCAACACCCACTTCAAAAAAGTCCATTCAAATGTTGAACGACATGCTCACTTCGCTCTCTCGATTCGTGGAAAAATCTGCCTAGCATGCGCTCCCCCTCTTCAAATTCTCCCGTAAGGAAGCTGCCTTCGAATGGATGGCAGAGTGAGAGAAAGACCTCACCCACTTGAAGTAAGCACCATCGTAACTTCCCGTATTTTATCGACCAGAGAAGGATGAAATCATCTATCTCTATCTGACTGACACCTCTGAGGCAATAAACGTAGAACTAATCAGAGAAACCCCATAAGGGCAGATGCCCGTCTACTTTATGAGCAAGGTCCTGCAGAGATTGGATGTGAGATATCAGCAAATTGAAAAAGGTGGCCCTAGCCCTCATCAATGCAGCAAGGAGACTCAGGCACTATTTCTTGGCACATACCATAGTCGTCCGAACAGATCAACTAATAAAGCAACTGCTCGGTAGGCCTGGCATGGCGGGCAAAATTTTAAAATGGTCACTAGAACTCTCCGAGTTCAACATCCGGTACGAAGGGAGGAAAGCCCCCAAAGCTCAATCAATGGCTGACTTTGTGGCCAAAATGACCTCGCCCGCACCCCGAATGAAGCACGCCGATTTACAATCTTCGTCGATGGTGCCTCCAGTTTGACGGGTAGCGGCGCGAGCATTATATTGGAAAATGAAGAAGGAACCCTAATCGAGGTCTCCCTTGAATTATCCTTCCCCAATTCTAACAACTAAGCCTAATACGACGCAATCCTAGTAGGTTTATGCCTAGCCGAAAACCTAGGATATAAGGAAGTGAAAATCTTCACCGACTCTCAGCTCGTTGCGTCCTAAGTCCAGGGATAATATCATGTGAAAAACGATCACCTCGCTGAATATTGGGCCATGGTCCAAGAGAGAGAAAAGAAATTCAAATTCGTGGACGTACAACATGTTCCCCGCGAACACAACACTCGGGCAGACATCCTGTCCAAACTAGCGAGTGTAAAGAGGAAAGGGCGAAACAAGCCAGTGACACAGGAAATCCCTTCTCGACCGAGCACCCAGATACCCCCCCTCGACTTTAGGAGTATTCGCCATAGGGGACAACAAATGTTGGATGACCCCCGTGCACGACTACCTCGCAAAAGGGGAGCTACCCGCCAACTCGAAAGAAGCGGCCATGGTCAGACAAAGAGCCTGCTCGTACGTCCTGGTCGAAGGCAAATTATACAGGAGAGGGTTTTCGATTCCCCTCCTCAAATGTGTTGACCAGGGAAAAGCGGATCGTATCCAACTCAAAATCTATGAAGGGATAAACGACCAGCATCTAGGCAGAAGACCCCTCGCCAGGAAAGCTCTACGAGCAGGATATTACTGGCCCACCATGCAGCGCGATGCAAAAGAGCATGTGAAAAAATGTTCCAAATACCAGCAGAACGGGGACATGCACTTAGTTCCCTCAAACGAGCTCAGGTCCCTCTCTTCTCCCTGGCCCTTCTCCTGGTGGGGGTGTTGTACCCCAAAATTTTCCCTCCCATTTTTCACAGAAAATCACAACCCTAGGGTTTCTCAGATATTCAAGATTGGCTCAGGAGTCGATCAGACAGATTTTCTCCTTTGGCAGTAAACCAATAAATTAGGTTTTTTTTCATGAAATTCTCAAAAGAAATGAATTCACAAAGATCCAATTGGCTTTCACATGTTTTCATGCTTTTTCAAGTTTACTGAAAGGTTACTGTTCATTTTCAAGGCATATTCATTTGGGACAAGAGATGAGATCTAAGACTGTCATTTGGAACATTCATGTTTTGTTTGAAACAAATTAACCAGATAATTTGCGTCTGTTAAGACATTTGTTTGTTTATGGAATAAACATTTGTTTGTTTATGGAATACACAGTGCATGTTTATTTGGAATACAGTGGCAAGATTACATGATCATTGGAATTTAAGTTATCTTGGTTGGAATTATTGGAATACAGTTTCAATTATCTTAGTCAGGAATCTTAAAGAATTAGTGAAGATGCAAAGAAAAAATTGCGAGTTATTGACAGTAAAGGATTTTAATGGACATCAGAATACCTCATAAGACTTTTTTTCATTTACTTAAAAAATTGTTACAATACAATTTATTATTTAAATGCTTTAAGTTTTACAACTTATTGTATTTGAAAAATAAATTAGTACAATTATTTGAGTATTTCTATCTAAATTACAAGGAAAAATCTAAGCCTAAGGATGACTAAGCTTCCATTGCTTCCATGATTGCCAAAGAATCTCTTGCTTCCTCTGCTTTGCCACCATCCAGTTTGCGCTCACATGAAAGAAAGACAGAAAAATAATTAGCACAGTTAATTGGACATGAATAAGAATCTTCAAAAGAAAAAATGTGTTCATCATTAAAGTTTGCAATTTGGAATCAGAGGGCTATTTTTAATTCATCACGTTTTTATTTTTCTATTTGCAAATCACAAGAAAATTATTCTTCTTGGTTCACAAAAAGAAAAATAAAAATGCAAGCAAAGTTGTCCAAATAAAAAAAGAATGCAAGCAATTTGTCCAAATACAACTAGGCTTCCCAAACAAGTGAAAATATGCAAGCAGCATGGCCAAACAGATATAACAGGCAGCATGCGTGCAAATTGCCCAATGGCCAAACAGCAAGGCTGTCCAAACAAGGCGCAGAACGGGCCAAACTATACAGCAGCATCAGTGAAAAACAAAATGCAGACAAAGTACAAGCAACAACAGCATCAGCAAGAAGAAAATATAAAACTAAGTCATCAAGCAAGATGAGGCTTGTTCAATAAGCCATTTTTCATCATTTTCCAATTAAATTGCAAACTTTTCAGGAAAAAGTATTTGGCTTAGGGTCATTAAGAGAGGAAGAGGAAAGAAGTCACCTAGGGATGCTGCCCTGCTGTCACAATTGCACCAGAAATGCTAGAAAACAAAACTGCAAGGAAAAGAGCATAAGGAGAACATGCCCAAAGTGTTCAAAATTTGGTGGTTTTCCCACCATTTTGAACAAGCTATCAAACAAAAAGCCACATGAATATAACAGTAGAAAAAGCTCAAGAGAAAAAAAAAACATTAAGTCAAAAACGACATTTTGTCAAAAAGTTCAAAAAACTCTCCAAACTGCATAACCAGTTCCAAAACTCTCCAAACTGCATTACTCAGTTCTCAAACCTGCCAAACTATCAAAGAAACACAAAACTACCATCAACCATCCACCAAACCTGTTAAAACAATACCAAACTGTAAACCAGAAAATCACAAACAAAAACTCCATGCATCTCCCATCAAACATTTTATCAAAACTCTCAAAAACTGTCAAAAGGCATTCCAACTGCCATCAACCTCCAAACACCACCAACCTTCAATTGTAACCAAACCAAAAGAAAAGCATTCAAATCCCAAAACTACAGAATAATTCAAACCAACATCCTCATCAACCCAAAACAAAACAACAAGAACATTCAATAACCAGAAACTGATCTCAAGCTAAACATACAAATCAAAAACCTGCGACTGTAACAACAACATACCAAGACTGACTATCAAAACATAACCAACATTCAAGACTGTCAACAAATCCAAAACATACAAAAAAAACCCAAAAACCATTTTCAAACAAACCTGCAAACCATTTTCAAAACAACCAAAAACTGTAAAAAAAGAAAACAGTTCAAGCTAAGCTTCCAGACCTGCTAAACCAATATCCCAAACCAAAAGTCCACAACTATCAGCAAACAACATCATCAAATCATCAGCAAACAACATCCAACAAAGCACGAAAACCACAAAGTCTCAAAAGCATCAGCATCATCCTCATTCAACAAAGAAGATAGACAAAGAAAAAGTTACCAGATGCGCTCATTTTTCGTCATCATCTCTTCCTCCTTGCCAAGCCCGTCACCAGGGAGTGCCTCATCTCAATCTCACTATCCTCTCCATTCCACAGAAAAGCCCCAAAGGTATGGATTCTTCGCATCCCTCATAAGATGTTTCCCACATCTCAAATGTATAGCATAATAGGTTAGCAGAGAAGACATGAACAAAACAAACATAACAAAGCAAAAGAAACATCAAACAAAATCGTAACAAAGACAAAACAGAATCATACCCTTTCAAGAAGCAAAAACGTTGGCGCTTAGTATGTGAGAGAGAGAATGCTCCAGTAACGAGGGTGAGAGGAAGATCAGAATAAGCATCAATTTCAAACCCTTAGACATAAGTTCCATTTCAGAACCTAGGTTTTTCCAGAAAAAAAGCGTTTCACTCACGAATTTAGGACGAGAAGAGGGACGTTGAGTGAGAAAGATGAACGAGAGAGAGAAGCGATAGAAATGATCAGAAGCGGCGCCGCTGTGAGAAACACAAAGCACAGACCCTAATTTCTCTGTTTACCCTAATCCAACAATTAGGCAAATGTATTGGGCCTGTCTTGGCAAACCCCCTAAGCCCATGTGCGTTTTTGACTCATACCCCCCTCTCAGCTGGCCTTGTTTCTTTCAGCAATGACAAAACCTTTGGGCCTCACACCCTTAAATCCCATTAAGCCCATTTTCACTTGTTTTTGTTTCAATCTAATTTAATTTGTTTTATTTCTTTGTGTTAATAATATACTAATGATTTTTAAAACTTCATTTTGTAAAATAAATTTGATTTTTTAATTAGTTTTCTTTTATCATTTTCTTTTTATTAATTTTCTTACACTTAATAAAAACATCAAAAAACTTTGATTTAATTAGTTTTCTTTCTTTAAGCTTATAATTAATAAAATACACAAAAAATATAATAAAGATTTTTAGCTTAAATCATTTTCTTTTTAGATTAAGTTTTATTTTTCTTTTTTAAAGTAAATACATTGCATTTCATACTTTATTGATTTCTTTATTTCATAAATTGTCATAGCTTTGTATTAAATCGCACAACGATTCGATTTGGTTGTATTATTTAGACATTGCTATTTTTATGTGATTCATCCCCATTTGTAATAGTTATACCCCCATTCCCGAATAATTTTGTAATAGCTTAGAATTTTAATTCCCGCAATTTATTGCTTTCTATATACTGTGTAGTAATTAGGCATGTATGGCAAGATTCAAAAATCAATCGCTAGATGACCTAATCCAAGAATAAATAACTTGAAATCAACACACTTCTTACACGCGCACCTCTAGGGTAACCTTGCTTGTTGCCTCGAAAATACAATCATGTCCCTCGAATATGAGACACTCTAGCAATGACCCTCGATGTTGCCTTCGATAAAACGATATCGTCCCTTACAAAAATTGCTAGAGCGTCTCACAAGTTGCCTTCAATGATTGTAAAATTGACCCGCGCCTGTCCATTCACATCCAAGGATGGGGCTTCTTACCAAATAAATGGTAAGATAGCACCATTAAAAGGAAGAAAAAAAGAACAATTTAAGACCTTTCGAGTAGATAGATCCGCTCTTAGTTACTCGCTTGCTCACGACAAAAACTTTCACACCTACACTTCCATTTCCAAACATTTTCAAAAGATAAAACGTTTTGTATACGTTCTTATAGAGACGAGAACTATTGCAAAACCTCTTTTCAAAACACTTTTCAAAACACGATTCACAAACACATCTTTGAACCATTTTTCGAAACTAAACTTTGTATACGTTCTTATAGAGACGAGAACCATTACGAAGAAATTTTCCAAAATACTTTCAAAAACCACACCATAAGCACACAATCAAAACAAAAGCAAGTGATCTAAAACGAGTAACTAAGAGCCCATGGAAAACCATGGATGAAAAGGGTGCTAACACCTTCCCTTTTCATAATCTACCCCCCGAACCCGAGAAAATTCTCGAAAGGTCTTTCCTGTGCTTTTTTACCTTTCCTTTTGGATAAAAGAAAAGTCGGTGGCGACTCTTGCTAACCGTACAAGTGCGAACGAAACACAAAACCTCTAGTCAGTTCTCTCACCGCATCACAGAACTGGCGACTCTGCTGGGGAATATTGAAAAGCGGGGTTACCTTAGGGTTTTAGATCACCTTTACATGCTTATCTTGCTTGACTTGTTTGCTTTATCTTTTGGTTCTGTTGTTTGGGTTTGAATCCTCTACCCGGATTTGGAGCACCTTTTTAGGTAAATAGCAATAAATTGTGGAGACTGTACGGCGTAGACCGATATGGTTGAAACAATAGCTATGTTAGTGTGACGCATTTGTGGGTACCGGTATCCCTCGTGGTGAATCGAGGAGAATATGGGGCCGCTGAGTGGTGTCGCGAAGCACTAACTAACCTTAGAACCTTAATTGAACAAACTTGGCCATTAGGACGTAGTGAGGTAACCGGTTTCGGTGTAAAGCTGAAAATGGTTGACACTCGATACTACACTCATTGAGGCTAGACTTTTGGGATATCTCGGCTGCAAGAAAAGATTGATTGTGCTGAGACAATGCCTAAAAGAAAGATCGGTGATATTGAGATCCTTTAGAACCCGATCTTTATTTCTAGGACAGGTTGAGCCCACTAAAACTTCAAGAGGGTACTTACATACAAACTCATACAAGCCTGAAACATTGGGATCTGTTTGTTGTGTGTATATATGTTTGGTTGTACATAAACATCATAAACATCATCAACATCATATGCATGCTCACTAACCATTTCAAGGATTTAGAAATTTATCTTTGTTTTTGTTTTGTAGGAAATGAATTCTCTCCGAAGAAACACCATCCGAATCAGCTTTGTGAAAGCACATCCTCAACTTCAAGAGATAGCCTCAAGAGTGCCCGGGGATTCTCCTTTTACCAAGAAGTATGGTCGACTTCTCAGCTTGGCTACATCCAACTTCCAAGAAGAGATGATGTGTGTACTATTCCAGTTCTTTGATCCCGTACATCATTGTTTCACTTTTACAGACTATCAGTTGGTACCAACATTGGAAGAGTTCTCTCTGCTCTTAGGAGTGCCCGTGCTTAATCAGATACCGTTCACCGGTCTAGAAGGGATTCCAAAACCTGAAGTCATTGCCGAAGCTTTACATATGAAGAGGGCCGACGTCACAGCCAATTGGGAGACAAGAAGTGGGGTTAAAGGTTTTTTAGCTAAGTTTCTGTTGGAAAAAGCTCGTTCATTCTGGGATGACATGGATTTCCAAGCTTTCGAGGAAGTGCTAGCTCTCCTCATTTATGGTTTGGTTATGTTTCCTAACTCAGACCAATTCATAGACGTTAATGCTATCAAAGTCTTTCTCTCTCGCAATCCTATACCCACCTTGCTAGGAGATATCTTACATTGTCTTCATACCTGTACCATGAAGAAAAGAGGTACCCTTTTGTGTTATATACCTCTACTTGCTAAGTGGTTCACTTCACACTTGCCTCAGTCAGCATTGAAGAACGAGCAGAGGTTGACTTGGTCTTAAAGGATGATGTCTCTCACCCACTCTGATATCCGTTGGTGTTCAAGATCCTTGAAAGATATCTCTATCATCGACCGCTGTGGTGAGTTCCCTAATGTACCTCTGATAGGTATTAGGGGAGGTATCACCTACAACCCGTGTTTAGCTCTTCGGCAGTTTGGGTATGCCCGAAGAGACGGCCCTCATGAGATGCTCTTCCGAGGTCTGGTTTTTGACTACGACAAAGAAGACCAAGGTTACCGCCAGAGGTTTACACGTGCTTGGGGAATGGTGAACAAAGTGGACAGTAGGACTTTGGGACATAAAAACTCTATCCCTCTCGAGCCTTACCTTAAGTGGGTACGGGCTCGTGCCCAGAGTCTCTCAATGCCTTAACCTTCCATTCTTCCTGTCATCATTGAGCCTGTTATTGAAGGAGACGTCCCATACACCGTTCTTCATCCAGACATACCTACCTCTCTCGAAGACCTGCAGAAAGCCTGGATTCAGTTGAAGGAGGAGCGAGATACCTTTGAAACCCAGTACTACGCCAGTGAGAAGAAGGTTTCGGAGCTCACCAAACTGCTTCGTGAAGAGAAGAATCTGAATACTTACATTGCTCCAAAGAGGATGCGTTCGGTCTTTTTGTCTTGAGAATCTTGCTGTATTTTAGTTTCTCTCTTTGTAAGCCCAAGGAGGCATGATATATTCAAACTTGGTTTTATTTAATATGACGTGCGTTCTTTTTGGTTTGGGCAAATTTAAATCTTCTAAATTTCCTTGAAATCATTTGCATATCGCATCTTCATTCATCATATGCATAAGCAGGTCTTCACACCAAGTTTCCTTATCCCTCTGCTGTTTATTTTAGCAACATGGATCTTGAGCAAACGGTTAAAGACTTACAAGCTCATAATGCACAATTTCAGCAGCTACTCATGACCTTGGCTAAAGGGCAGGAGGAGCTCAAAACTTTGCTAGAGAAGGAAAAGGAGAAAAAGAAGAAGAAGAGAGTTGGTGTAGCTACCTTGGGTAGAAGATTTGAAGGCCAAGCTAGAAGGGTCTTGGATTTCCCCTCAACATCTGATGAAGGGGTGAGAAAGGGTAAAGAGACTGCAGTGCCATTTGACTCTGAGGAAGAAGAACAAGAGGAGGATGAAGACTATTCAGAGCAGTAGTACCCTCCTGCAGGCGACAAATACAAGAATCTGGAAGAACGCCTGGCAGCTATGGAGGTACAGAGAGTGCCTGGGCTGGATTTTGAGGAACTAGGGTTGGTATCTGGGATTGTATTCCCTCCTAAATTCAAGGTGCCTCTTTTTGCTAAATACGATGAGCTATCTTGCCCCAAGATGCACCTACGGTCTTATGTCAGAAAAATCCAACCGCATTCTTCTGACAAGGATCTGTGGGTCCATTTCTTCCAGAACAGTCTTTCGGGGACGCAGTTAGATTGGTTCTACCAGCTAGAGAGGTCTGATATGCATAATTGGGAGTATTTGGCAGCTGTCTTTTACAAGCAGTATCAATATAATACAGACTTAGCACCAACCTGTACTCAATTACAGAGTATGGGCATGGTTTCAAATGAAGGTTTCAAAGAGTATGCCCAGAAATGGAGAGACTTGGCGGGACGAGTACAACCACCCCTATCTGAGAGGGAGCTAGTTGATATGTTCTTGGGAACACTGTCGGGCCCATTTTTCAATCACCTGATTGGAAGTTCGTCTGCAGGGTTCACCAAGTTGATTCTGACTGGTGAGAGAGTTGAAGTCGGCATCAAGAGCGGGAAAATTCAAAAGGATGCGTCTACTTCTGCTACCATCAAAAAGCCTTTTCCAGCAAAGAAGGAAGTATCAGTTGTCTACTCTCAAAGAGGTCAAGGAAGAGTTGAGCGCCAGCCAGCGGTGGGGGCTGTAATGATTCAGAAGTCTGCAGTTGATCAGCCTAGAAACAATCAACCCAGAACCAACCAAGCAAGGGTGGCAAGGCCTATACGACAATTCACCCAGATAAACATGACTCCTGCCCAGGTTCTACCCCATCTCTTAAAGTTAAACCTTTCCAGTCTGAAAGAGGCCCCGAAGAATCCGAATACAACTTCTCCTTATTACCATTTGAATGCCAAGTGTGCTTATCATTCAGGGAGTATAGGGCACGACACCAACAATTGTTGGGCCCTCAAGAATAAGATTCAAGATTTGATAGACGCTAAAGAAGTGGAATTTGACGCCCCTGAAAAGTCGAACGTAATCTCTGCTCCAATGCCAAAGCATGGCCACAATGCCCATGCTGTTGAAGAAGATCTTTTGTTGCTACTGTTAATGATTTGATGACTCCGCTACCGATAATTAAGTTGAATTTGCTGAAGGCTTGGATTTTCCCAGGTTGTGAAGAAGATTGTTACCTTTGTTCATCCTTACCAACCGATTGTCCATTGTTGAAGTTAGGCATCCAACGCCTAATGGATAACTAAGAAATCCTTTTTGAGAAGACTCCTGTTATACCGACTCCTGTCAATGATATTTCAATAATTACCATATCCGCCAATCTTTCCAAGGTATCCAAAAGACCTGTTAAGATTACATCTGATCCGAAGATTGCACCTTTGAAGATAACCATGCCAGGGCCCGTCCCGTACAAGTCCGACAAATCAATACCGTGGAACTATGGGGGAGAGATCTTTTACCACGGTGTTAAGCAAATTGAATCTAATGAAGAGAGTTCTGATGAAGAGACTTCCGACATTGGAAACATTGACGGAACGAGTAAAATCACCTGTAGTGGAAGAATTTTCTCTCCGGAGATTGCCCCTCCAAAGGCAATCTTCGAACCCTCAGCTACTCCCAAGGTTACCCCTGTGCCGGTAAATATATCTGTGAGAACTCAAATTATTGAAGAAGTTATAACTCCTGTAGTTGTCCCCTCTGCTGTTGCTGATAATAGAGGGAAAATGATCCAAGAAGAGCCCGTCAGGATGAGGGCTCAACCATCGGTTATCCCTGAAACCTCTCAAAAAGAAATGAAGGAGATTTTGAAAATAATCAAGAAAAGCGATTATGATGTTATGGAGCAACTGGGGCAAACCCCCTCAAAGATCTCTATGAATGGCCCTGCTTCTTTATTCAGAAGCTCATGCTAAAGCTCTGATCAGATTTTTGAAGACGGCCCATGTGCCCCAGGAAACCTCCGCGGATCAGTTCCAGGAATGTGTAGCTAGCCTAACAGCTGACAATGGTCTAGGATTCTCCGATGCTGATCTAACAATCAAAGGGAGAAAACATAATGACGCTTTGCATGTCTCGGTGGAATACAGAGGGACTACTCTAGCACACGTACTGGTAGACACTGGTTCATCGCTGAATGTCTTGCCAAAGAAGGCATTGGATAGGCTGAATTGTAAAGGCCTAACTTTGAAGCCCAACAACATCATTGTCAGAGCCTTTGATGGTTCTAAAAGGATGGTCCACGGGGAGGTGGACATCCCGATTAAAGTGGGAACTGAAACCTTCAACTCCATATTATATATGATGGACATCCGTCCTTCCTATTCTTACTTATTGGGAAGACCCTGGATTCACCATGCTGGAGTTGTCACTTCTACTCTACATCAAATGCTTAAGTACCCTGTCCAGGGGAAAATTATAATTGTTCATGGCGAAGAGGAATACATGATAAGCCATCTAAATTCTTTCCGCTATGTAGAATTAGATGATGAATTCATCGAAACCCCTTTTCAGCATTTTGAAGAGGTGGCTCAGGAGATTGAGGCAACCAAGACAGTGTCTTCTGTACCTATGATTACCCGACCTCCGCCTCGGATGTCATCTCTCAAAGACGCAAAGGCTGTGATTGAAGAAGGAGGAAGCACAATCTGGGGGCAACTTCCCGACTTTCCCTTTAAATCTGATAAATTCGGATTGGGTTTCACTGCTTCTGCTCAAAAGGTTGTACGTCGCTCCCGGGCCAGAGGGCCACCAGTGAAGATCACCCATCATGGAGTCAGTGCTTTGGAGGATGGTGAAGAGGAGAGAAACTTGGAAGACTGGATTTTCCCTATTGTTGACGGAGGATTGTGCAATTGGGAGGCAAAGGACTTTGTTCCTATTACTTTCATAAATCAGTAATTTATCTTTCAAACATTTCTGTTGGTTTGTAATAATTCTTAAACAATTCGTACACTTTTAACCTTGTGTCTTACCCGAGGCACATAGGTCCATTTGTAAGGGTTTGATTTTTCATCTTCATATGTCATTTTAATGAATCATGGATGTTTTCACATATAAACTTTTGTGTTCATTTTCCTTCTTTTTACATTTTATTTGTTTAAAGGTGGTTATCCCTTACACACACCCACACTCACAAATGCAGGTACCCTTCCATTCCGGATTCCATGGGTAACAATTCTGCTATGACCTTCAGTGGCTCTGAAGATCTGGTCTACCATGCCGAATACGAAGGTGAAGAAGACTGTGAAGTGCCGGGAGAATTGGCTAGACTGCTACAAGAGGAAGAAAGGGCTATTCTACCTCATGAGGAGTTGTTATAGACAATCAACTTGGGTACTGAGGAAGATAGAAAAGAAGTCAGAGTGGGTGCCAACCTAGAGCCAAATGTCAAGGAGCGCTTAATTCAGTTGTTGAATGAATATGTTGAGATCTTCGCCTGGTCCTACGAAGACATGCCGAGACTTGATACAGACATTGTGGTACACCGTCTCCCCACAAGAGAAGATTGTCCACCCGTTAAACAAAAAGTTCGTCGCATGAGGTCCGACATGTCTGAAAAGATCAAAGCAGAAGTTATGAAGCAGTTCAATGCTGGATTTCTTGCTGTTACTTCCTATCCACAATGGGTTGCTAACATTGAAGGACGGCAAAGTGAGAATGTGCGTGGATTATAGAGACTTAAGCAGGGTCAGCCATAAAGATGACTTTCCACTTCCGCACATTGACATCTTGGTTGACAATACAACTCAGCACAAGGTATTTTCTTTCATGGACGAATTTTCAGGTTACAACCAGATCAAAATGGCACCTGAAGACATGGAGAAAACTACTTTTGTTACACAGTGGGGTACGTTCTGCTACAAAGTGATGCCATTCATACTGAAGAATGTCGGGGCAACCTATCAACGCGCCATTGTAGCTTTGTTTCATGATATGATACATCATGAGATAGAGGTCTACGTAGATGACATGATAGCCCGATCACAAATGGAAGAAGAACACCTTGACCACTTGCAAAAGCTGTTTGTCAGGTTGAAGGAGTACAAGCTTAGATTGAACCCTAACAAGTGTACCTTCGGAGTCCGGTCCGGTAAACTCTTGGGTTTCATTGTCAGCAACAAAGGCATTGAGGTTGATCCTGCCAAAGTCAAAGCTATACAAGAAATGCCCGCTCCTCGCACTGAGAAGGAGGTCAGAGGTTTCTTGGGACGCCTAAACTACATTGCAAGGTTCATTTCTCACCTAACATCTACCTGTGAACCAATCTTCAAGCTGTTGAAGAAAGATCAGGTAGTTAAATGGAATGATGACTGTCAAGATGCTTTCGATAAAATCTAGGAGTATTTTCTAGAACCTCCTATCTTGATGCCACCCATCGAAGGAAGACCGCTAATCATGTATCTGACCATCCTAGAGAATTCAATGGGGTGCATACTGGGGCAGCATGACGAGTCTGGCCGAAAAGAGCATGCCATTTATTACCTTAGCAAAAAGTTTACCGACTGTGAAGCAAGATATTCACTGCTCGAGAAAACTTGTTGCGCTTTAGTATGGGCTGCTCGCCGGCTAAGGCAATATATGTTGACTCATACCACTATGTTGATATCTAAGATGGATCCAATCAAATACATCTTTGAGAAGCCTGCTTTGTCTGGAAGAATAGCTAGATGGAAAATGATCCTCACAGAGTATGATATACAATACACGACCCAAAAAGCTATAAAGGGGAGTGTGCTAGCTAATCATCTGGCTCATCAAGCTGTCGAAGATTACCAATCCATGAAGTTCGACTTCCCCGACGAAGACATCATGACATTGGACAATGTTGAAGAATTCAGACCATATGATGGACCTGAACAAGGATCCCGATGGACCATGTACTTTGATGGTGCTTCCAATGCACTTGGAAACGGTATCGGTGCTGTGCTCATATCTCCAGAGGGTTGCCATACTCCTTTCACAACTAGACTTTGCTTCCACTGTACCAACAACATGGCCGAGTATGAAGCTTGTATCTTTGGTCTCAAGGCTGCAATAGACTTGGGAATCAAATCTTTAAATGTGTTTGGGGACTCAGTTTTGGTTATCAGTCAAATCAAAGGAGAGTGGGACACTAAACATCCCAACCTCATCCCTTACAAAGAACATGTCTTGACGTTGTTATCACATTTCGAGCAGATTACCTTCGAGCACTTCCCGCGAGAAGAAAATCAGCTAGCAGATGCTCTAGCTACAATGTCATCCATGTTTAAACTTAATTGGGACAACGGGGCTCCCAAAATCACCATTGAACGGATGGACGAACCCGCACACTGTCACAAGATTAATACCGAAGAAGTAGTGGACTGACCTTGGTTCCATGAAGTCAAAAGGTATCTCGAGGCTCAAGAAAATCCTGAAGGAGCTTCAGTCAATGACAAAAAGTTCTTAAGGAGATTCTCAGCTAAGTTCTTCCTGAGCAATGGTATTCGTTGTACCCCAAAATTTGCCCTCCCATATTTCTCAAAACATTTCAAGAAAGATTCACAAGTCCAACCCGGCGCGTCATATTCAGGTGTTCTTTCGCCAAGATATCTCTGATAACGTATTCTCAAATTCAAGTTCGGCTCAAGAGTCAATTCTTTAAAGAAGGTATCCGAATGTGTGAGTTTTCTCGAAGAAATATGGTGAAAAAGTGTGCTGAAAGTGCAGTTTTTACGCGCTAAAAAATTCATAACTTGAAGATCGTGCCTCGTTTTGAACCCGTTCCAATGGCCAAAATTCTGTCTTTACGTCATCTATGTTTTCATCTATCATGACTGGAAGCCAATTTCGATCAGAAGGTCTTCAAAAATACGGATTTATCAAGTATTTTCGTACAAAAAATTTGTGACAGAAGTTTATTTGCATCATGTTCAGAAAATCATAACTTGGTCGATTTTCATCGTATCGAGCTGGTTCTGGCGCCAAAATTTCACAAATTGAGTTGGCTAAGTTTTTACAGAAGGTATTGAGTTCGAACAGTATCCAAAAGGTCTTCGTTTTTTGTTCAGAGTACGCGTGACGCGCCGAAAATCCTGAATGCTAAATATTATTTTATCTGGGTCGAAACTTCGAAAATTCATAACTCGGTCAATTTTTATCGGATTGGGCTCATATTTTTACACAAGGTCACTGACTCAGATATCTATAACTTTTCTTCAAAAGTCGAGACCGAATTATGCTCCGATCAATACCAGTTTTTTATTGAAGAACGTGTCAGAGTCGACACTGGAGCCCAAAATAAGTTTGTCTGAGCTGAAACTTCAAAAATTCATAACTAATTCACCGTTTATCCGATTGAGCCGATTTTCGGACAGGAGTTAGTTCTCGATGTCGGCTACATTTTTTTTCACATTTCAACTTCAAAAATTGCACTTAAGCCCCTGCGATTTAGCCTGCAATGTGACGAACTCAAGTGAACATTGGAGGCCCAATTGCACATTCAAAACCCATTTTTTGCTCTCTAATTTCCATTATATAATCACATTCTTTTCACACAAGGGAGAAGAAAAAAAACCTTGCTACAACGCTGTCAGAATATCAAATTCTTTCAAGAATCCTAAAACCTTGAAATCCTTATTACAAATCCCCCTCTCACTACAAACAAGCCATCCCGGTTACAAACCAACATCTCACTACAAACAAGCCATCTCGGTTACAAATCAACATGTCACTACTTCTCCAGTAAGGGTAAGGCTGGTTTGATCTCCATGATCAAAAGGGCATAAAAGCATTCTTATCACTATTTCTCCAGTAAGAGTAAGGCTGATTTGATCTCTATGATCAAAAGCGTATAATCATTCATATATGCCATATTGGCTTAAATATTAAATTTCTTCATATATTGGCTTTATTTGTATTTCATGATATATAGTAATTTATTTAATGTGTTCATGAGATTCAACACTGCAGATTTAGACAAGATCTCATGCAGGTTCATTAAGGAACGTTGAGGCCAAAACACAAATGACCAAAAGCCAAAACACAAATGGCCAAAACAAAACAACTTACACATGACACCAATACATGGCGAGGCAGACATCCTGAGAAGTTAAGGAACGTTGAGACCGGAACACAAATGGCCAAAAGCCAAAACACAAATGGCAAAAACAGAATAGCTTACACATGACACCAACCGCTGTTGCACCCTAAAATCAGGTCAATTTCTCACCCTTTATTTCCTTTTTCTATATTTTTTTAAAGTAATTTATTTATTATTTTTACTAACAATTAATTAATTTCCTTTTTATCAAAAATCACAAAAATATTTTTATGTCCAAATAAATTTAGAATTTTATTTTTATCAATAAGTATTAATTAATTTAATTAGGTTAATTTTAGATAACTTTCATTTATTTTGTAAATAATTAAAAATTAATTAGAATAAATAGGTTTTATTACTAACTTAATTGTACTTTATTTTTTCCCCTAAAATAACCAAAAACCAAAAATAGGTCTTGTAATTATTTTCATTATTTAATCACTAATTAATTTAGAATTTAATTTTAAAATCTAAATTCTTTTCTTTAAAAAATATTAAAAACAAAAAAAAAACAATTTTCTTTTTAATTAGGTTAGAAGGGTCAAAACCCTAATTTCGCATTCGATCCAATTCACTCGCGCGATTTATTTTTCCTTATTCGATTATTAATGTATCTGCTCCCAGTTTGTAATAATTAATTAGGATATTTATTTTTCCGCTTTTACTTTATTTTCAAAGGGTTGCTTTTGGCGATGTAAATACCCGACGCCTTGTAATAGTTAGTTAAATTTCCGCATTTTAATTCCGCAAATTATACATCTGTTAGATGTTTGGTAATAGGGTTTGCATGACAAGAATGAATGCCTAAATCTTAAAATGGTTAGATCACCATAAACACGTGCAAAGATAAAAATAACCGAAATCAACACACTCGCACATGCACACTCCTAGGGTACACCCCACTTGGTTGCCTTTGTAAGCGGTCATTGAGTATAGGTCGTTTTAGAGGTCGCCCTCTTGTCTAAAAGATCATAGTCGCCTCGAAACGGTTGCCTCGGATATTGTTGCCTCAAACAAATGATCTAAGACATTAGGGTTACCGCTAAGGCATCCTAACATTGCTTTAGTGACCGTATGTCCCTCATTCGAATTGACCCTTAAAACTCCAACGACGATGCTACCTACTCATCAATAGTGGGATAACATTGTCTAAAGGAAGATAGCATAGAACGATTCCTTTTTTCAAGTAGGTAGATGGTTCTTAAGTACTTGCTCTTTTCAAAAACAAAATCTTTTTCACACTTACACTTTCCGAACAAAGTTTTCAAAAACACTTCATACGCTCTTGAGGACAGAAGCAAGAGTTAAATCGAAGTTTTCAAACAAACTTTTTTTCAAAACCCACAAACACAAAGAAAAGCAATTTTGAAAACAATATGAACAAGTACCTAAGAGCCCGTGGATAACCACGAATAGAAAGGGTGCTAACACCTTCCCTTTCTATAATCTACCCCCCGAACCCGAGAAACATCTCGAAAAAGGAATTTTTCTGTGCTTTTTTCCTTTCCTTGTTGGATAAAATAAAAGTCGGTGGAGACTCTTGCTTACCGCAACATTTTGCAAAAACAAACGCAAAACGCGAACCAGCATTCCAAAAACAGTCAATTCTTCCCACCGTATCACAATATCCTATACAAGCGCAATCATGATTGCATTCTGCTCCGTTGTGTGGACAAGATTGAAGCTGACAGATCATGGCTGAACTGCACAATGGTACCTTTGGCACCCACTCTAGCGGTCATACGATGGCTAAGAAGATTCTAAGGGCAGGCTACTACTGGTCTACCATGGAAGCTGACTGCTATCAATATTCCAGTACTTGTCACAAATGTCAGATTTATGCGGACAAGGTACATATACCTCCAGTTCCTCTTAATGTCTTAACAACTCCTTGGCCATCGCTATGTGGGGAATCGACATGATTGGAGAGATTAAGCCTACGGCATCCAATGGACACCATTTAATTTTGGTGGCCATTGATTACTTCACAAAGTGGGTCGAAGCAGCTTCCTTCGCATCTGTTACAAAGAATGTTGTTGCCCGCTTCATCAAACAGAACCTCATTTGTCAGTACGGTATCCCCGAAAGGATCATCATTGACAACGGTACAAACCTTAATAACACTATGATCACCTCCTTATGCGAGCAGTTCCAGATTCAACATCACAATTCATCTCCCTATCGGCCAAAGATGAACGGTGTTGTCGAAGCTGCGAACAAAAATATTAAGAAGATTATACAAAAGATGACAGTCACCTATAAAGACTGGCATGAGATGCTACCGTTTTCTCTCCACGGGTACCATACCACGGCTCGCACTTCAACTGGGGCAACACCCTATTCCTTGGTATATGGCATGGAAGCTGTTTTACCTGTCGAGGTTCAGATTCCCTCCTTGAGAATCATGAAAGATGCTGGTTTGAGTGAAGACGATTGGATCCAAACCCGGCTTGATCAGTTAAACTTAATTGACGACAAAAGACTTACTGTTGTTTGCCATGGTCAGACGTATCAAAAACGAATGATCAAAGCTTTCAACAAGAAAGTCAAGCGCCAAGTATATCAAGTTGGAGATCTTGTGATCAAGCATATCATCTTTCCGCAAAGTGATCCCAGGGGCAAATGGATTCCTACCTACGAAGGACCGTTTGTGATTAATAACATCTTTTCTGGTGGGGCAATGATTTTAACCACCATGGACGACGACAATCTGCCGCACCCTACGAACACGGACATGGTCAAAAGATACTACGCATAAGAGACCCACTAGGTTGATACACCTAGGCAAAACAAGGGCATCCCGGTGAATCGAAAACCCGAAAGGGCAGTTCAGGCAAAAATTAGGGATAAAACAAAAAAAATTGTACACCCGACAAGTTGAAAACCTGAAAAGGCGACTTGGGCAAAAAAGGGTTTCCCGGTTGACTGAAAAACCGAAAGGGCGGTCCAGGCAAAAGTTAGGGAATTAAAGCGTATGACTATGTCTCGTCGGATCACTTTAAGGACAAACCTCTTCACAGACAAATTTTGAGGCTTCTGATCAATCCAATCATCTTCCGACGAAACAATGAATGGACAAGATATTCGGAGATACGGAGGCTATAGCAGAATGGGAACCCCATGGGATTTTTACACTTAGCCATCTTTCTTTGTATAAATTTTTCTCATTTTTACGACACCATCCTCTTACTAGGATGTTTGTCTCCTTTGTACAAAACACTTATTCAAAGTAAATACAAAAGATACCTCTTTTAAAGTACAAAAAACTATTTGCTTTTTCTTTACACTTGTGTTTTATTTGCAAAAAACGTCCAATGATTCATTAATGAACATATGCATTTGAACATAATTACTGTTTACAAATAAACAGGATGAAAAGAGTAATTACTGACAGGTAGAAAGATTAGGAAAACGTCTTTAGGCTATTCCATGAGCAATCTCTACAACACGTCATTAAGATCCCCTAGTGGAGCCAAAACTTTGAACTACAGATCCCCAGCAAAGATGAGACTACCCACTACCAATCCCCAGTGGTGCTGAAATTTCCAACCCACAGCAGAAATCATCCAGTTTCTCCAGGTTTCCCCAGCAAGTTGTCTTGAAGCCTGAAGATTAACCAGTTAACGGTTAACTTTTTGTTTCTCCCCAACCTAGGGTAACTCCCCAGTGACCAGTTAATGCAAAATTAGGCCAGAAGGATATCAGAGTTGTTGTATTAGAATAATGAATTAATTTGGAGAACAGAATTTGTCAATACTGTTCTTAGTTAGGTTGATATCAGGCAAAGAATTAGAACAATAGGATGAATAGAAAATAACAGTTTTGATGTGAGACGTAGGTTGTTAGAAGTTGTGTGGCTTAGTGAAAGATGGAAATTATGATGTCAGAAGTTGCGTTGAATCATTAGAAAGTAACAATTCTGATGTTAGAAGTTACATGGGTTAGAAGCTATGCTGTCAGAAGTTGTGCTGTCAGAAGTTATGTTGTCAGAAGTTATGATGTCAGCTGTCAGAAGTTGTGCTGTCAGAAGTTGTGCTGTCAGAAGTTGTGATGTCAGAAGTTGTGCTGTCAAAAGTTATGCCGTCAGAAGTTGTGCTGTCAGAAGTTGTGATGTCAGAAGTGTTGTTGTCAGAAGTTGTGTTATTAGAAGTTGTGTTGGTTAGAGGTTATGATGTTAGAGGTTGTGTTGGCCAGAAGTTGTGTTGGCCTTTGCGTTGTTTTTGTACAAAATATGGAAGTTAGATGCTTAGAAGTTGTTGTTTGAACTATAACAATAGGAATAGTGACAGTGATGACGTTTGAGTTACAAAATAGCAGTATTGATTTACTGTGGAATTAATGTTCAGCTGAGTTATTAGTGAGAAGTTATTCATGATGTTCTGATGATGATTTATAATAAATAAATGATGTTTGATGATTTATAATAAATAAATGATGTTTAATAAATTATTTTGATGATATGAGATGTTGATGACGAGACGTTGAGATGCATTTGAGATGTTGTTATTTTGAGATGCTTTTGAGATGTTAATTCAGATGTTTTTGAGATAATTTGATATGTTGTTAACTTGGTTGTTGTTATTACATTCATGGTTGTGTCGCATACATTGCATTTTTGAGATGGAGCTTATGCTCGTCGAGATGGCCTGTATTGGCGAATTTTGAAATGAAGACTATGCCTTGTTGATGCCTCTATTAATTGGCAAATTTTTGAGATGGGAGTTCTGCTCCAATGGTACCACATGCATTTGCATAGTATTTAGTAGCATTATATGATTGTTTAGAGAAGTATATTTTGATGTTGATGAATGCGTATATGCGTTGTAATTATTGTAGATTATGAGATGAGAAGTGGTGATGTTATTGATCTAATTTAATATATTAATTATCATGCGCTTTATTATATTGTTAGATATCTCACCCCTTCTGTTTGAATGTTGCCCTTATTTTGGTAACGTGCAGGTAATCGAGAGCGAAGGCTGTATACTTTCTGTGGTTTGAGTCGGTGTCATTGCTCTGATATGTAACACTCGGGGGGATGAACGCTTGCTGTTTTTTATTGTTGATTATTATTAAATTGTGTTGTTTTGAAGTTGTTGTATTGATGATGAAATTGTTATTAAGAATTTCGATGCGTAAATGTTGAATTATCTGATTAAAGACGTTATGTTGATGGTTCACCCGTTGTTTTAAAAAGTGTTATATATCCATGATGAATGAAATGAATTTTGATAGAAGAATTTGTGACATCCCGATTCGTTTGTATGATTGAAATTTTATAACTCTGATTTATTTATATAATTTGCCGGGGTAGAATTGGGGTGTTACAAAGTTGGTATCAGAGCAAAAGGTTGGTCTGACCTTGTCGTTGAGTCTTAGTTGTCTAACAGCCGAGTATTGTTATTTGAGTTCTAATCGTTGTTTATGTTGTAGTGAGAAGTTGAGATGGCTGGAAGGAATGATGTTGCACTTGCTGCTGCTCTAGAAGCAATGGCTCATGCGATGGAAAATCAGCCGAATGCTGACAGGAATGCTGGATCTCATAGCTTGGCGACCTTCCAGAGAGAGAATCCACCTACGTTCAAGGGAAAGTATGATCCTGACGGAGTATTGGAGTGGTTGAAAGAGATTGAGAGAATCTTTCGCGTGATGGACTGCACTCCAGCGCAGAAGGTTTGGTATGGGACTCATATGCTAGCAGTCGAGGCTGATGACTGGTGGCTAGAGACTTGTCAAAAGTTAGAAGCTGCAGGTGAGAATGTCACTTGGGCTGTGTTCCGAAGGGAGTTTTTGAGAAAGTATTTTCCAGAAGATGTCCGTGGTAAGAAGGAAATTGAGTTCCTTGAGCTAAAGCAAGAAAGTATGTCAGTTGTTGAGTATGCTGCCAAGTTTGCTGAGTTGGCCAAGTTTTATCCGCATTACGCTGAGGAAAATGCTGAGTTTTCAAAGTGTATTAAATTTGAGAATAGGTTGTGCCCGAAGATTAAGAAGGCAGTTGGATACCAGAAAATTTGTGTCTTTGCTGATTTGGTTGATAGCTGTAGGATTTTTGAGGAGGATAATAATGCTCATTACAAGATTATCAGTGAGAAGAGGGGTAAGCACCCATAGAATCGTGGTAATCCTTATGATGCCCCAACTGGTAAAGGTAAATAGAAAGTTGATCATGGTCAGAGGACTAGTGGGGGAGATGCTCCTGCTGGTGTGATTTGCTTTAAGTGTGGGAAACCTGGGCACAAGAGTAATGTGTGCACTGCTGAAGTGAAGAGGTGTTACCGTTGTGGTAAGAACGAACATGTTGTATCTGAGTGTGAACACAAGAATGTGGTTTGTTTCAACTGTAAAGAAGAAGGGCACATTGGTAGCCAGTGTTCGAAACCGAAGAGGGCTCAGTCAAGTGGAAAAGTGTTTGCCTTGGTTGAGGATTAGACAACTGCGGAGGACAGACTTATTAGAGGTACATGTTTCATTAATAGTACTCCTTTAATTATTATTGTTGATACTGGTGCTACGCATTGTTTTATTGCTGCTGATTGTGTTGAAAGATTGGGTCTTGTGTTGTCTTCTTTGAATGGAGAAATGGTCGTCGATACTCCAGCCAAGGGGTCGGTGACTACTTCTTTTGTGTGTGTTAAGTGTCCCTTGTTGATCTTTGACAGAGACTTTGTTGTTGATTTGGTTTGTTTACCATTAAGAGATTTGGATGTAATTTTGGGTATGAACTGGTTAGAGCATAACTGTGTTCATATTAACTGTTATGACAAGTCGGTGAAGTTTTCTACTCCTGAGGAAGAGGAAGATGGTTTGTTGTCTGCTAGACAATTGAGGAAGTTGATGCAAGAAGAGGCACAAATGTTTTCGTTGATGGCGTCACTATCTGTAGAGACTCAAGCTATAATTGAGGAATTGCAGGTGGTGTGTGATTTCCTGAAGTTTTCCTTGATGAAATTCCTGATGTACCGCCAGAGAGGGAAGATGAATTTTCAATTGATCTTGTACCTCGTACCAGACCTGTGTCTATGGCCCCATACAGGATGTCTGCATCTGAATTGTTTGAGTTGAAGAAGCAATTGAAAGAGTTACTTGAGAAGAAGTTTGTAAGGCCAAGTGTATCGCCATGGGGAGCTCCAGTGTTGTTACTAAAGAAGAAAGATGGAAGTATGAGGCTTTGTGTTGATTATAGACAGTTGAACAAGGTGACGATTAAGAACAAGTATCCGCTTCCAAGAATAGATGACTTGATGGATCAATTGGTGGATGCTCGTGTGTTTAGTAAGATTAATCTGAGGTCGGGTTACCATCAGATTAAAGTGAAGGATGAAGATATTCAGAAGACGGCTTTCAGAATGCGTTATGGACATTATGAGTATTCGGTGATGCCTTTTGGTGTTACTAACGCGCCGGGTGTATTCATGGAATATATGAATCGTATCTTTCATACTTATTTGGATCAGTTCGTAGTGGTGTTCATTGATGATATTTTGATTTACTCTAAGTCAGAAGAAGAGCATGATGAACACTTAAGAGTATTATTGCAAGTTTTGAAAGAGAAGAATTTGTATGCAAAGTTGTCCAAGTGTGAATTCTGGTTAAAAGAGGTTCGTTTTCTTGGTCATGTGATTTTAGGTAGTGGCATTGCTGTAGATCCATCGAAGGTTGATGCTGTGTTGCAATGGGAAACTCCAAAGTCAGCTACTGAGATTAGAAGCTTTTTGGGATTAGCTGGTTATTATAGAAGGTTTATCGAAGGATTTTCTAAGTTGTCACTTTCGTTGACTAAGTTAACTTGTAAAGGTAGAGCTTTTGTGTGGGATGTTCAGTGCGAAGAAAGTTTTACAGAATTGAAGAAGAGGTTGACGTTGACTCCGATTTTGACGTTGCCTAATCCAGGAGAGCCTTTTGTGGTGTATTGTGATGCTTCTAAGATGGGTTTAGGAGGTGTGCTTATGCAGAATGGTAAGGTAGTTGCTTATGCATCAAGGCAGTTAAGGACTCATGAGAAGAACTACCCTACGCATGATTTAGAGCTTGCTGCAGTTGTTTTTGCATTGAAGATTTGGAGGCATTATCTTTACGGTTCTAGATTTGAAGTGTTTAGTGACCATAAGAGCTTAAAGTATTTATTCGACCAGAAAGAGCTGAATATGAGGCAGCGAAGATGGTTGGAATTGTTAAAGGATTATGATTTTGGTTTGAATTATCATCCAGGAAAAGTGAATGTGGTAGCTGATGCATTGAGTCGAAAGACTTTACATATGTCAACAATGATGATTAAAGAGTTGGAATTGATTGAGCAGTTCAGAGATATGAGCTTAGTTTACGAGGTTACTCCGCAAAGTGTTATGTTGGGTATGTTGAAGATTAATGATGAATTTCTAGACAGTATCAAAGAAGCTCAGAAGTTGGGTGTGAAACTGGTAGATTTGATGGTTGGGACTGATCAACCTGAGAATAATGATTTTAAGCTAGATGCGCAAGGTGTGTTGAGATTTAGTAACCGGATTTGTATTCCTGATGATGCTGAGATGAAGAAAGTAATACTTGAAGAGAGTCATAGAAGTAAGTTGAGTATTCATCCAGGAGCTACGAAGATGTATCAAGATTTGAAAGGTTTTTTTTGGTGGCCTGGGATGAAGAGTGATGTGGCTTGGTTTGTGTATGCATGTTTGACTTGTCAGAAGTCGAAAGTTGAACATCAGAAGCCTGCAGGATTGATGCAACCGTTGGAAGTTCCAAAATGGAAATGGGATAGCATTTCAATGGACTTTGTGACAGGGTTGCCTAATACTTTAAGAGGACATGATTCAATTTGGGTGATTGTTGATAGGCTTACGAAGTCAGCCCATTTTATTCCTATTAACATCAGTTTTCCAGTGTCGAAGTTGGCTGAGATTTAAACTAGTGTGATTGTGAAGTTGCATGGTGTTCCTTTGTGCATTGTGTCAGATAGAGATCCAAGATTTACTTCTTATTTTTGGAAGATTTTGCAAGAAGCGTTGGGTTCTAAGTTGAGGTTGAGTTCAGCGTATCATCCTCAGACAGATGGTTAGACTGAACGGACGATTCAATCATTAGAAGACTTGTTAAGGGCATGTGTTCTTGAGTAGGGAGGTTCGTGGAATACTTATCTTCCGTTGATAGAGTTCACGTATAATAACAGTTACCATTCTAGTATTGGGATGGCACCTTTTGAAGCGTTGTATGGTCGAAGATGTAGAACTCTGTTATGTTGGCATGAATCGGGAGAAAGTGTAGTACTTGGACCTGAACTTGTTCGTGAGACTACTGAGAAGGTGAAGTTGATTCGAGAAAAGATGAAAGCTTCACAAAGTAGACAGAAGAGTTATCATGACAAGCGAAGGAAGGATTTAGAATTTCAAGCTGGTGATCATGTGTTTTTGAGAGTTACACATGTGACTGGTGTTGGGAGAGCATTGAAGTCTAAGAAGCGCACTTCTCGTTTTATTGGACCGTATCAGATTTCAGAGAGAGTGGGGAATGTTGATTATATAGTGGCCTTACCGCCTAATCTTTAGAATTTGCATGATGTGTTTCATGTGTCGCAACTTCGGAAGTATATTTCAGATCCATCTCATGTGATTCATATGGACGATGTGCAAGTACAGGATAATCTTACGGTGGAGAAGATGCCTGTATGGATCGTGGATCGTGAAATGAAGACTCTGAGGGGAAAAGAGATTGCCTTGGTTAAGGTGGTTTGGATAGGAGCTGCTGGTGGAAGCATGACTTGGGAGTTGGAGAGCAAGATGCGAGACTCCTATCCTGAATTGTTTGATTGAGTTAAATTTTCGAGGACGAAAATATTCTAGTGGGGGAGAGTTGTAACGCCCGTAATTTAATTAATTATTTAATTAAATTATTTTTGGAATATTTGTGAAGATGTGTTATAATTAATTGGATTTATTTTATTAAGTGGAGAAATAATATTAGAGATATAATATTATGTGGTGAAATAATATTAGAAGTATAATAATATTATTTGATGTGGGCCTATTTTGAAGTAATAGAAGTAATAAGGGGGTGTATTTGTTTTAAGCCCATTAAGGAGTAAATAGAATAATAGGGTTATTTTATTGTTCTTAGAAGACAATAGAAAGAAAGAAGCGGTAGAAGAATAAGGATTGAGAAGGAACGTGCAAGCTGCTAGAGAAAGTGGAAAACGGCAAGCACGAGAATTCAATCGGAAATTGTAGAGCGACCTTCAATCCAAGGTAAGGGTGGGGTTCTGACTCTATAATTGGGTTCATCATAATTGGTATGTGGGGTTAGAGATGATTGTTGTCTTGTTCTTGAATTGAGAACATATGATTGATGTATGATGAGAATTGATGAATTTCGATGAATAATGATGTCATGATGTTGTTTAATTGATGTAGAATTATAAGGTAAATTATGAGTGATGATTATCCATGATTATATTAAGTTTTAGGGCTTTAGGTATGAATTCCGTAGTGCAGTGATGAAAAATGCAGAATTAGGCCAGAAGGATATCAGAGTTGCTGTATTAGAATAATGAATTAATTTGGAGAATAGAATTTGTCAATACTGTTCTTAGTTAGGTTAATATCAGGAAAATAATTAGAACAATAGGATGAATAGAAAATAACAGTTCTGATGTTAGACGTAGGTTGTTAGAAGTTGCGTGGCTTAGTGAAAGATGGAAATTCTGATGTCAGAAGTTGCGTTGAATCATTAGAAAGTAACAGTTCTGATGTTAGAAGTTGCATGGGTTAGAAGCTATGCTGTCAGAAGTTATGCTGTCAGAAGTTGTGCTGTCAGAAGTTGTGCTGACAAAAGTTGTACTGTCAAAAGTTGTGCTGTCAGAAGTTGTGTTGTCAGAAGTTATGCTGTCAGAAGTTGTGCTGCCATAAGTTGTGCTGTCAGAAGTTATGCTATCAGAAGTTGTGTTGTTAGAAGTTATGTTGTCAGAAGTTGTGTTATTAGAAGTTGTGTTATTAGAAGTTGTGTTGGTTAGAGGTTGTGATGTTAGAGGTTGTGCTGGCCAGAAGTTGTGTTGGCCTTTGCGTTGTTTTTATACAGAATATGGAAGTTAGATGCTTAGAAGTTGTTGTTTGAACTATAACAATAGGAATAGTGACGGTGATGACGTTTGAGTTACAGAATAGCAGTATTGATTTACTGTGGAATTAATGTTCAACTGAGTTGTTAGTGAGAAGTTATTCATGATGTTCTGTTGATGATTTATAATAAATAAATGATGTTTTATGATTTATAATAAATAAATGATGTTTAATAAATTATTTTGATGATATGAGATGTTGATGACGAGACGTTGAGATGCATTTGAGATGTTGTTATTTTGAGATGCTTTTGAGATGTTAATTGAGATATTTTTGAGATGATTTGAGATGTTGTTAACTTGGGTGTTGTTATTACATTCGTGGTTGTGTCGCATACATTGCATTTTTTAGATGGAGCTTATGCTCGTTGAGATGGCCTGTATTGGCGAATTTTGAGATGAAGGCTATGCCTTGTTGATGCCTCTATTAATTGGCAAATTTTTGAGATGGGAGTTATGCTCCAATGGCATCACATGCATTTGCATAGTATTGAGTCGCATTATATGATTGTTTAGAGAAGTGTATTTTGATGTTGATGAATGCGTATATGCGTTGTAATTATTGTAGATTATGAGATGAGAAGTGGTGATGTTATTGATCTAATTTAATATATTAATTATCATGCGCTTTATTATATTGTTAGATATCTCACCCCTTCTGTTTGAATGTTGCCCTTATGTTGGTAACGTGCAGGTAATCAAGAGTAAAGGTTATGTACCTTCTGTGGTTCGAGTCAGTGTCATTGCTCGGATATGTAACACTCGGGGGGATGAACGCTTGCTGTTTTTGATTGTTGATTATTATTAAATTGTGTTGTTTTGAAGTTGCTGTATTGATGATGAAATTGTTATTAAGAATTCCGCTGCGTAGATGTTGGATTATCTGATTAAATACGTTATGTTGATGGTTCACCCGATGTTTTAAAATTTTTTATATATCCACGATGAATGCAATGAATTTTGATATAAGAATTTGTGACGTCCTGATTCGTTTGCATGATTGAATTCTATAACTCTGATTTATTTATATAATTTGCCGGGGTAGAATTGGGGTGTTACACTTATCCCCTCCCCAATATTGGCAAACTAGTCGACAACTCGGCCGATTTCAAATTATTAACTTTTATGGATGCATATTTTGGATACAACCAGATTCTAATGGTGAAAACGGACAAAAAGTATACCTCTTTCATGACTGAGTCAGGCAACTATTACTACAATGTAATAATACCCTTTGACCTGAAAGTCGCAGGCGCTATATATCGGCGTATGATGAACAAAGTCTTCTGCAACAAAATAGGAGACATGCTTGAAGTCTACATGGAGAACATGATAGTCAAATCAACGGAAGAAATCGACCATGCCCTCTACTTGAAGAAAGTGTTCGAGCAGGCCAGAAAGTGCCGGATGCGATTTAACCCAGAAAAATGCACCTTTGGCGTACGGACAGGCAAATTCCTCATATTCTACCTCATAGAATGAGGGATTGAGGCAAACCACGACAAATGACGAGCGTTTTCTGATTTTCCAACACCCACTTCAAAAAAGTCCATTCAAATGTTGAACGACATGCTCACTTATCTCTCTCGATTTGTGGAAAAATCTGCCTAGCATGTGCCCCCCCTCTTCAAATTCTCCCGTAAGGATGCTGCCTTCGAATGGATGGCAGAGTGAGTGCAAGACCTCACCCACTTGAAGTAAGCACCATCGTAACTTCCCGTATTTTATCGACCAGAAAAGGATGAAATCATCTATCTCTATCTTACTGACACCTCTGAGGCAATAAACGCAGAACTAATCAGAGAAACCCCATAAGGGCAGACGCTCGTCTACTTTATGAGCAAGGCCCTGCAGAGACTGGATGTGAGATATCAACAAATTGAAAAGGTGGACCTAGCCCTCATCAATGCGGCAAGGAGACTCAGACACTATTTCTTGGCACATACCATAGTCGTTCGAACAGATCAACTAATAAAGCAACTGCTCGGTAGGCCTGACATGGCGGGCAAAATTTTAAAATGGTCACTAGAACTCTCCGAGTTCGACATCTGGTACGAAGGGAGGAAAGCCCCCAAAGCTCAATCAATGGCTGACTTTGTTGCCAAAATGACCTCTCCCGCACCCCCGAACGAAGCACGCCGATTTACAATCTTCGTCGATGGTGCCTCCAGTTCGACGGGTAGCGGCGCGAGCATTATATTGGAAAATGAAGAAGGAACCCTAATCGAGGTCTCCCTTGAATTATCCTTCCCCAATTTGAACAACTAAGCCGAATACGACGCAATCCTAGTAGGTTTATGCCTAGCCGAAAACCTAGGAGATAAGGAAGTGAAAATCTTCACCGACTCTCAGCTCGTTGTGTCCCAAGTCCAGGGATAATATCATGTGAAAAACGATCACCTCGCTGAATATTGGGCCATGGTCCAAGAGAGAGAAAAGAAATTCAAATCCGTGGACGTACAACATGTTCCCCGCGAACACAACACCCCGGCAGACATCTTGTCCAAACTAGCGAGTGCAAAGAGGAAAGGGCAAAACAAGCCGGTGATACAGGAAATCCCTCCTCGACCGAGCACCCAGATACCCCCCTCGACTTTGGGAGTATTCGCCATAGGGGACAACAACTGTTGGATGACCCCCGTGCACGACTACCTCGCAAAAGGGGAGCTACCCGCCAACTCGAAAGAAGCGGCCATGGTCAGACAAAGAGCCTGCTCGTACGTCCTGGTCGAAGGCAAATTATACAGGAGAGGGTTTTTGATTCCCCTCCTCAAATGTGTTGATCAGGGAAAAGCAGATCGTATCCTACTCGAAATCTATGAAGGGATAAACGACCAGCATCTAGGCAGAAGACCCCTTGCCAGGAAAACTCTGCGAGCAGGGTATTACTGGCCCACCATGCAGCGCGATGCAAAAGAGCACGTGAAAAAATGTTACAATACCAGCAGAACGGGGACATGCACTTAGTTCCCTCAAACGAGCTCATGTCCCTCTCTTCTCCCTGGCCCTCATCACGTTTTTATTTTTCTATTTGAAAATCACAAGAAGATTAATCTTCTTGGTTCATAAAAAGAAAAATAAAAATGCAAGCAAAGTTGTCCAAATAAAAAAAGAATGCAAGCAATTTGTCCAAATACAACTAGGCTGCCCAAACAAGTGAAAATATGCAAGCAGCATGGCCAAACAGATATAACAGGCAGCAGGCGCGCAAATTGCCCAATGGCCAAACAATAAGTCTGTCTAAACAAGGCGCAGAACGGGCCAAACTATACAGCAGCATCAGCAAAAAACAAAATGCAGACAAAGTATAAGCAACAACAGCATCAGCAAGAAGAAAATATAAAACTAAGTCAACAAGCAAGAAGAGGCTTGTTCAATAAGCCATTTTTCATCATTTTCCAATTAAATTGCAAACTTTTCAGGAAAAATTATTTGGCTTAGGGTCATTAAGAGAGGAAGAGGAAAGAAGTCACCTAGGGATGCTGCCCTGTTGTCACAATTGCACCAGAAATGCTAGAAAACAAAACTGCAAGGAAAAGAGCATAAGGAGAACATGCCCAAAGTGTTCAAAATTTGGTAGTTTTCCCACCATTTTGAACAAGCTATCAAACAAAAAGCCACATGAATAAAACAGTAGAAAAAGCTCAAGAGAAAAAAAAACATTAAGTCAAAAACGACATTTTGTCAAAAAGTTCAAAAAACTCTCCAAACTGCATAACCAGTTCCAAAACTCTCCAAACTGCATAACTCAGTTCTCAAACCTGCCAAACTGTCAAAGAAACACAAAACTACCATCAACCATCCACCAAACCTGTTAAAACAATACCAAACTGTAAACCAGAAAATCGCAAACAAAAACTCCCTGCATCTCCCATCAAACATTTTATCAAAACTGTCAAAAGGCATTCCAACTGCCATCAACCTCCAAACACCACCAACCTTCAACTGTAACCAAACCAGAAGAAAAGCATTTTGTTGTACCCCAAAATTTGCCCTCGCATTTTTCCATAAGAAATCGCAGCTTCCGGCATTTCCTGATTTTTCAGATTGGCTCAAGAATCGGACAAACAGACTTTTCTCGTCAGTCAAGCAAAATTAGGGTTTTACTGATTTTCAGGGCTCCGGAATGTTTCACACAAGTTGGCTTAGGGTTCTGGTTGATTCTGGCTCAATTGTGATCAGGCGAATGTTCGTTGGCATTTAATCAGGAATTAAGGATTTTGTGGGCATATTCTCAGAAGGATTTAAATTCTACAGCACTTTGCAAGTTATTCCGAGATTCGGTCTGAATTCGCATTGTTTTGATTTAATCAGTAAAAGAGACAATTGGTTTGAATTCACGTTGGTTTGTTTGAGCCAGTCAAAAGAAATATACAGTATTGGATTTACAGTGCTTGGTAAGAAATCAGTAAGAAAGGAATGCGTCTGATCAGTTATTGCATATTGACTGTGCGTTGCTTTAGATGATGGAGGCGCCAAGTTCATTTATTTTGATCAACGAAGAATCAATATTTAGTTGATTATTTATTATTCTAAGGATTAAATATCTGAAATTTAATTTTCATTTATTTTAATTTAAGGAACTATAAATAATAAGTAAATAATTGAAAAAAGGATAAAAAGAATTAAGTGGATCAATAGAATTTTTATTTCATATTTAAACATTTGTTACAATTATTATTTAGATACAAGTATGCATTTACGAAGTATTTAAAATAATAATAGTTTACAATGATTAAATTGAAAATAAAAACTATCCTATTTTTCTAAATATTTTCTAAGTCCCTAATTCTTCAGTCTTCACTTTGCTCCTCTCCATCCAAATATTCATCTGCAAAAAGAAAAGGAGAAAAGTCAGTGACTGATAAATAAATAAAGACAGATAAAAGAAATTCATCACTAAAGGCCACTGATTGGGATCAGTTAACCCTCTCTGCAAATCACGGGATTTCTCCCGGTTCACAAAGAGGGAAGAATTTTATGCAAAGTTGAGAAAAAATGCAAAGTGTCAAAAATGCATAAGTTCAAAATGTCAAACTGCATAGTTCAGAAGCAAGTTCAAACCAAACTGAAAATCCAAATTGCAACTTTCTGTCCAAATCCAAAAGTGTCAAACTTACTGTCAAAATGCCAAGAAGTCTACTCAAAGCTGTCAAGAAGAGGATTTGGTAAAGATATCAAAGAAGATAAAAGTACAAAAGCTGTCAAAGAAAAGATAAAGAATGCAGAGGAAATCTATTATGCAAGCAAGCTATATTTTTCATCATTTCCCAATGGCCCTTTCAGAAAAAAGGTACAGCACAAGCATATTAAAATATTTAACTGTACTGAGAGAGAAGAGTGGAGAGATAAGGAGCAGGTTTTTAGGCTTTTAGGCAGAAAGAAGCAGATACAAAAGAAAGCAAAACACAGTAGAAGAAAACAGAGAGAAATATATAAAACAGAAAACACCTCCAAACTGAGAACCTGTTAAAGCTCAGGTCTGCAAGCATAATTTGCAAACCAACCATCAAGCAATAATCAGCATAACCTCAAACACATAACCTGCTAAGCCTCAAGCATCATACCTGCTAAGGCCATCGACCAGAAATAAAGCCATACCAGCATATACACTAAACCATTGCCTACTGCACTACAAAAACCTGCTGTCTGCATTGCCACAACCTGCCTAAGCATTACCAAAATCTTGGCCTAAACATAAAAAACCTGTTCAAGGCCAAACCTGAAACCAACATGGCATAAACCATACCTGCATTAACCTAAACCAATATACAAACCTGCAGAAGAAACTCACCAAAAGGCCTGTCCAGCTTCAAGCCTAATACATCAAACTAAAAGCCAGTTTCAACACAAATTACCTGCCTATTATCACACTCAAGCCAACCAACTCAACATAGGCCAAAAACCTGTTTGAAGCCTTCAAGCCTCAAGCATTAAGGGCAAACATTCAGGGCAAAGGGAGAAGAGAACAAGAAGTATATTCAAGGCAGGCCCTCAGGAAATTCATCACAGGGCAATCCAAAGGTATCTTAAAGCATATCCAAGTATATTCAAAGGCAACACGAGTCAGAAGAAGAAAGAAAATCTAAGGCAACATGGGCATACGAACGAAGTAGGCAAGCCTCAGACAACACCATCATAGGCCATTAAACAAGCTCAACAGCTTCAAGGGCAAGCTCAAAGCAACAAGTCAGAAGAAGAGGAAAAGCAATAAGCAACTAAGGCAACTCAGTGTCAAAACCCTCGAGCCCTCAGTAAGAACTCATCATTGGGCAAAAAGCAACATAAGCAAGCATCTCAACAAACGTTCAAGGCAATAAGCATACAACACAAGCAAATTCGAGGCTAACAGAAAGAAAAGATGAAAAGATGTTAAGATTCTCAGCTTAACATCACAGAACCTGAAGCAAAGCGCGCCTCCGCCTCGCCCTCCGCCCTTGGCCTCCTAGCTTTCCCCACCCTCCTTCCTCCTTCTCCAGGTAGCAACTTCACACTCTCCTTCGCTTTTCGCTCAAAATTCCTCGAATGATAACATAATAAAATCAACTCAGAATCAATAAACTTGAAAAATCATGAACATGCAACTATAACAAAAGCCTAACGAAAAGGAAAACGCTTATACCGTATATCAGTTGCCCCCTAGCGTCCGGTTGAAGGGAGGAGGAAGATGGAGAACCGGTGGCCTTGGGCTGACGAACTCACGCTGGGCACTCAGAAGCAAACGAGGAAGACGAAGATGAACGAAACTCCAAGATGAGCGCCGCTGTACACAAACCCTAAGCCAATTGTCCCAACTGAAAGCAAATTAACAAAACCCTAAAACTGTTCGTTCAACCATGGGCCTTGCCCGTCTCAGGCACACCTAAGCCCAAGACAATTCCTCATACCCCCCCCCCCCCCCCTTTGTCTTCAGTTTTGGTTGGGGCTTATTGCCTTTAAGGCCCATTTAGAGTTTTAAATCATTTTCTTTTATAAAACAAATTATTAATTTACTAACTTAATTTTTATAACAAATATTTTGTTAGCACTAACTTTTCTTTTTTATATCTAACTTTTCATTTTCTAATTTAAATTTTATTTGTACATAACAATTAAAAATACATTTCTTTTTAATATACATAATTCAATTCTTGATATTTAATTGAAACATATTTTGTACATAAATAATAAAAATACATTTTCTACATCATATAATTAAAATTGAAAATACCTCTTTTATTCTTTTAATTAAAATATCTTGGTACATAACAAATGAAAAATACTTTTTGTATACTTAATAAAAACTTAGAAATATTTTCTTTTCTTAAAACATCATTTTTATACATAATTTAATTAGGATTTAAAACATTTGATTAAAACATTTCCTTTTTTGTACATATTAAAAATATACAAATCAAAGGTTTATCAAACACATATTTAGGTCAACAATACCTTAATGCACATTTAATTTCACATTGTCGCACCTGTAAATAATCACGTACGCATATACTTGTACACTTACAAATACATTTACATTGCTCCTATACACATTTGTTTATCTTATACATTGATATACCTTGTTTACATTTGATTGCAAATTCGATTTGGTTGTAACTTATTGGATACTATAAGTCTCATCCCCATTCATACACATGTACCCCCACTCCCGGATACTTATTTTGTAATAGCGTAGATTTTACATTTCGCAATTTACCGCTTTCAATTATACCATGGTTAGACCTAGGGTTTGCATGTACATAAAATCAAACGCTAGATAACCTAATACAAGACAAATACATGAAATCAATACACAATCACACTTGCACCCTCTATGGTAATCCCACATGTTGCCTTCCAAAATGGGCCATGCTTGCACGTCGAGTTTCTTTGGCAAAACGAATTCAAAATGATCATAGTCCCTCGATAACACTTTCAAAATGTTGCCTAAACAAATGATCAAGTCCCTCAAAGCAAATTGCCAAAGACACTTGGCACCATTGCATTCGTGGTCCATACGATGACCCGCGCCCGTCCCGAACAAACTTCCTAAACGCAAGATTGCCCACCAAATTCAATGGTGGAACAAAATTGTTAAAAAGGGGTTAAAACATAACAAAAACCTTTGAGTACAATAGGGTAGACAAAACTGTTAGTTACTTGAGATCAATTTGCAAAAACACTTGCCTTCTTTTCAAAAACCACAATCCACAACACTTTTAAACAAACTCTCAAAAACATTTGAAACATCTTTTTGAAAAGATACACACTTTTGTAAAACACTCAAACATGAGTCCAATACATTGGTTGCCTGAGACAAGGTATCTCTTCAAAAACATTTTCAAAAACACTCACACACACACCATTTTTTTCAAGCAATCGAAAATCAAGGCAAGTGATCTAAAAAACCAAGTAACTAAGAGCCCATGGATAACCATGGATGAAAAGGGTGCTAATACCTTCCCTTTTCATAATCTACCCCCCGAACCCACGAAATATCTCAAAAGGTTTTTGCTGTGCTTTTTAACCTTTCCTTAGGATAAAATAAAAAGTCGGTGGCGACTCTTGCTCAACCGCACAAGTGCGAATATGAACGCAAAACCCTAGTCAGTTCTCCCACCGTATCACAGAACTGGCGACTCTGCTGGGGAATACCAAAGATAGACTCCACTGGGGATAATGATGATAAAACAAAGCAATCAATTGAAAATATTCCCCAGCGGGGTTTATCATTGGTGTCTTAGAACCCTGGTACTCGGGGCAAAGAAGTTGCCACCGATTCTTCTGCCAGGACGGAGGCACCAAAGAAGACTGCTGTGGAAGCCTCCCAACAAGAAATGGAGGAAATTCTTAAAATCATCAAAAAGAGTGACTTTAACGTTGTTGAACAATTGGGGCATACTCCCTCCAAAATCTCTATGCTATCATTGCTGCTATGCTCAGAGGCCCATGCAAAAGCCCTAATTTCATTTCTGAAAACGGCCCATGTGCCACAAGAGACCTCCGCGGATCAATTCACCGACTGTGTGGCTAATTTGACGGCTGACAATGGCTTAGGGTTCTCGGATGCTGACCTTACCGCCAAAGGGAAAAATCACAATGATGCCCTGCATGTTTCCATAGAATGCAGGGGAACTACTCTCGCACACGTGTTGGTGGATACCGGTTCTTCCCTGAACGTTTTGCCCAAGAAAGCATTGGATCGCTTGGATTGTGAGGGCCTGGAGTTGAAACCTAGTAACATCATTGTTAGAGCCTTCGACGGTTCTAAGAGGATGGTGCACGGTGAAGTAGACATCCCTATTCGTGTGGGTTCCCAAGTTTTCAACTCAACGTTCTATGTAATGGATATTCGTCCATCTTATTCCTGCTTATTGGGTCGACCCTGGATTCACAAAGCTGGGGCAGTAACTTCCACTCTGCACCAAAAGCTCAAATACCCTGTCAAAGGGAAGATTGTTACTGTGCAGGGTGAGGAGGAATACATGGTCAGTCACTTGAATTCATTTTGGTATATCGAGATGGACGGGGAGTTTATTGAAACCCCCTTTCAGCATTTTGAGGAAGTACCTCCAGTGTTGGCATCAGCTGAGGCAGTAGTTGAAGAGGACTTTCCGTTGAAGATGGCGTCCTTGAAGGATGCCCGGGCTGTAATCGAGAAAGGCAATTGTGCAAACTGGGGTCAGCTTCCTGACTTCACTCAAAAGAACGACAAGTTTGGGCTGGGATTTACTGCAGAGGCTCAAAGGGCTGTGCGCAAGGAAATGATCAGAAAGGCTCCGGTGTTTATCTCCAACCCAAGGGTGAATGCTATTGAGGAGGATGTAGAGGAAGCAGAGTTTGACAGTTGGATCTACCCGACTACCAGCAACAGACCAAGCAACTGGACGACAAAGGATTTTACACCTATCACATTTGTCACCCAGTAATTATTTCTTTTGATTTTCAATTTGTAACAAGCAATGTGTTAAAACTTTATTGGCTCGGTGTCCTACCCGGGGCATCGTAGCTCCATTTGTGAGGGCTTTTTGTATGACATTTCCATATATCATCAATCAAAACATTGGACGTTTGTTGCATTTCAAATCTTGTGCTCTTTTTCTTTATGTGTTATATATTGCAAAACAGCTATATTTACACACACCCACTTATACAGGTTTCAATCCACTCTGGATCTCACTAGTAACAGCTCTGCTACCGCCAGTTATGACTTCGAGAATCCGATCAACTTGGCCGAAGACAAAGGTGAAGATGATTGCGAAGTGCCTGGTGAACTCGCAAGACTACTACTTCAGGAAGAGAGGGCTATTCAACCACATGAAGAGCCGGTGGAAACAGTTAACCTGGGTACTGAGACAGATAGGAAAGAGGTCAAGATTGGTGCCAATCTAGAGCTCAGCATGAAGCAACGATTGATCCAGATGCTGCGTGATTACATGGAGATATTTGCTTGGTCCTATGAAGATATGCCTGGTTTGGATGCCGACATTGTAGTTCATCACCTGCCAACCAAAGAAGACTGCCCTCCGGTAAAGCAAAAGGTCTGCCGTATGCGCCCGGAGATGTCTGAAAAGATCAAGGCTGAGGTTATGTAGCAATTCGATGCCGGGTTTCTAGCAGTAACTTCTTATCCTCAATGGGTTGCCAACGTGGTACCAGTGCCGAAGAAGGACGGAAAAGTCAGGATGTGTGTCGACTACAGGGATTTGAACAAGGCCAGCCCCAAAGATGATTTCCCTCTACCTCACATCGACGTTCTTGTTGACAATACCGCTTAACACAAGGTTTTCTCCTTCATGGATGGTTTTTCAGGGTATAATCAGATCAAGATGGCTCCAGAGGATATGGAGAAGACTACCTTTGTGACTCAGTGGGGCACCTTCTGTTACAAGGTCATGCCATTCGGATTGAAAAATGCTGGGGCAACCTATCAACGTGCCATGGTTGCTTTATTTCATGATATGATCCATCATGAGATTGAGGTATACGTTGATGACATGATTACAAGGTCTCAAACTGAGGGGGAGCACCTTGATCATTTGAGGAAGCTGTTTGACCGACTCAAGTTATACAAGCTGAGGTTGAATCCCAACAAATGCACCTTTGGGGTAAGATCCGGAAAATTGCTAGGTTTCATTGTAAGTGATAAAGGTATTCAGGTGGACCCTGCCAAGGTAAAAGCCATTCAAGAGATGCCGACTCCGAAGACAGAGAAAGAAGTCAGAGGCTTTCTGGGACGACTGAATTACATTGCCCGATTCATCTCACATCTGACTGCTACTTGTGAGCCAATCTTCAAATTACTAAAGAAAGATCAAGTAGTACGCTGGAACGATGAATGTCAGGCTGCCTTTGAAAAGATAAAGGAATATCTCCAAGAACCACCCATTCTTATGCCACCAGTGGAAGGGAGACCTCTGATACTATACTTGACAGTACTGGACAATTCAATGGGGTGTGTGCTGGGGCAGCATGACGAGTCTGGCCGAAGAGAGCACGCTATTTATTACTTGAGCAAAAAGTTTACCGACTGTGAGTCTCGTTACTCACTGCTTGAGAAAACTTGTTGCGCTCTAGTATGGGCTGCTCGCCGGCTGAGACAGTATATGCTGACTCACACTACTCTATTGATTTCAAAGATGGATCCCATCAAGTACATATTTGAAAAGCCTGCTCTGTCTGGAAGAATAGCGAGATGGCAAATGATCTTGACAGAATATGACATCCAGTATACATCTCAGAAAGCAATTAAAGGAAGTGTACTGGCAGATCATTTGGCACACCAACCTGTGGACGATTACCAATCATTGAACTTTGATTTTTCGGACGAAGACATCATGGTGGTAACTGACTGTGAGGTACCTGGACCGGATGAAGGACCTGAGGAAGGATCCCGATGGTCTATGCATTTTGACGGAGCCTCCAATGCTTTGGGTAACGGTGTCGACGCTGTAATCATATCTCCCAAAGGAACTCATACTCCACTCACCGCCCGATTATGTTTCAACAGCACCAACAACATGGCAGAATATGAGGCATGTATCATGGGTTTACAGGCTGCAATCGACTTAAGGATCAAGTTTCTGAGTGTCTTCGGAGATTCCGCTCTCGTGATCAATCAGATCAAAGGCGAGTGGGATACGAAACACCCAAATCTTATTCCTTACAAGGAGTATGTGTTAACCTTGCTTCCCCACTTTGAAGAAATAAATTTTGAGCACTTCCCAAGAGAGGAGAATCAGCTAGCGGACGCACTAGCTACGATGTCTTCAATGTTCAAAGTTAAATGGGACAATGAGGCTCCCCGGATCATTATCTGGAAGTTGGACGAACCAGCATACTGCTGCGATCTTGAGGCCGAAAAGGTGGCTGAAAAACCCTGGTATCATGAGGTGAGGAGGTACTTGGAAGCTCAGGAATACCCTGAAGGCGCATCTGTCAATGACAAGAAGTTCATGAGGAGGTTTGCGGCAAAATTCTTCCTCAGCAACGGCATTCTCTACAAACGGAATCATGATTCAACTCTACTACGTTGTGTGGAAAAGGCTGAAGCAGAGAAGATCATGTTAGAACTGCATGAAGGTACATTCGGGACGCATTCCAGTGGACACACCATGACTAAGAAAATCCTTCGGGCAGGATATTTCTGGTCCACAATGGAAGCCGATTGTTACCAACACTCTCGAACTTGTCACAAATGCCAGATCTATGCTGACAAGGTGCATATTCCTCCGGTTCCTCTGAATGTCCTGACGGCACCTTGGCCTTTTGCAATGTGGGGAATTGATATGATCGGTGAGATCCGACCGACGGCATCCAATGGGCATCGCTTCATCTTAGTGGCGATCGATTACTTCACGAAGTGGGTTGAGGCAGCTTCCTACGCCACAGTAACCAAGAGCGTCGTGGCACGTTTCATCCGGCATAATCTAATCTGTCGGTACGGCGTCCCGGAAAGAATCATTACGGACAATGGTACCAATCTTAATAACAAAATGATCACTGAACTCTGTGAACAATTCAAGATACAGCACCACAATTATTCTCCCTACCGGCCGAAGATGAATGGGGCTGTAGAGGCGGCAAATAAGAATATCAAGAAAATTGTGCAGAAGATGACAGTGACCTATAAAGATTGGCACGAGATGTTACCGTTCGCTCTTCACGGGTACCGTACCTCAGCAAGGACATCAACCGGGGCAACTCCTTTCTCCTTGGTCTATGGCATGGAGGCAGTCCTGCCAATTGAAGTCCAGATACCCTCTCTCCGGATAATGAAGGATGCAGACTTGAATGAAGATGACTGGATCCAGACTCGACTTGATCAATTAAATCTGATTGACGAAAAGAGGCTCACTGCTATCTGTCATGGTCAAACGTATCAAAAACGGATGATCAGGGCGTTTAACAAGAAAGTCAAACCACAAGGGTATCAAGTTGGGGACCTGGTAATCAAACGCATCATCCTTCCTCAAAGTGATCCCCGGGGCAAATGGACCCCTACATACGAAGGGCCATTTGTGGTCAAACATGTGTTCTCAGGAGGAGCCATGATCCTAACCACCATGGATGGTGACGACCTTCCTCACCCCGCCAATGCAGACATAGTGAAAAGATACTACGCATGAATAAAAGACCCGCTAGGTTGACATACCTAGGCAAAAATAAGGGCTTCCCGGCGAACCAAAAGGGTTCGGGCAAAAATAAGGGATGAAATGAAAAAAATTGTACACCCGGCAAGTCAAAAACCTGAAAAGGCGGCTTGGGCAAAAATGGGTATCCCGGTGGACTGAAAACCCGAAAGGGCGGTCCAGGCAAAAGTTAGGGGTAAAGCGTAACACTATGTCTCATTGGATCGCTCTGCATCCGGAATTCGACATCGACTATCTGGCTCAGATTTCGGCATCGACCAATCAGCTTCATCTTCGACCAAGCAGCAAAGTGATGAGACGCTTGAAGACATAAAGGCGATAGCAGAGTTGGAACCCAGTGGGATTGTTCACATAGCTGTTTTGTTTTCTTTTCAAAATTGTAAACTCCATGTTATTTGGCGGCGTCCTCTTACTAGGATGTCAGCCTCTTGTACAAAAACGCCTATTCACAGGCAAAATTCAAATCAATACAAATTCACTTGTCCATACAAATTGCCATTGTTTTTCCTTTTTCTGTTTTGTCTTGCGAAGAACGTCCAATGTTCATTTTTGATATATGCATTTGACATTAAATTGCTGATTCATAAATATTTGCATATGAAACGAAAGATTAATTACAGGTGACATCAGAAACAGGGGCAATGTGGAGTTGTCTGATGCAGTCTGGTTGCTTTGTCCGCCAAGGTACCAAGGTAGATTCGATTGAAGAATGTGACCAAATCATCTCAACGCCCCGAAGAGTAAGACCAGATTCAGCAATACTTTCTCCAAGCGGAGTTGATTCACCGTCAATCCTGAAAAGGGTACAAAATTTACCGGCAGGTCTTAAAGCTCATCCCCAGTAGGTTTTGGAAGCTTGTTCCCTGCAGGGTACGGACGTCTCTCCCGAGCTTTATTCAGAGTTATTCCTCACAAGGGCTTATAACTGGGTTATCCTCAGCTAATTGCCACGGAAGATCGCCTTCGGCGAGGTTCTTTCAATCCCCAGCAGAGTCGCCAGTTCTGTGATACGGTGGGAGAACTGACTTGAGGTTTTGCGTTTGTTTTCGCAAATGTTTCGGTTGAGCAAGAGTCGCCACCGACTTTTTATTTTATCCTAAGGAAAGGTTTAAAAAGCACAGCAAAAACCTTTTGAGTACAATAGGGTAGACAAAACTCTTAGTTACTTGAGATCAATTTGCAAAAACACTTGCCTTCTTTTCAAAAACCACAATCCATAACACTTTCAAACAAACTCTCAAAAACATTTGAAACATCTTTTTGAAAAGATACACACTTTTGTAAAACACTCAAACATGAGTCCAATACATTGGTTGCCTGAGACAAGGCATCTCTTCAAAAACATTTTCAAAAACACTCACACACACACCATTTTTTTCAAGAAATCGAAAATCAAGGCAAGTGATCTAAAAAACCAAGTAACTAAGAGCCCATGGATAACCATGGATGAAAAGGGTGCTAATACCTTCCCTTTTCATAATCTACCCCCCGAACCCACGAAATATCTCAAAAGGTTTTTGCTGTGCTTTTTAACCTTTCCTTAGGATAAAATAAAAAGTCGGTGGCGACTCTTGCTCAACCGCACAAGTGCGAATACGAACGCAAAACCCTAGTCAGTTCTCCCAGCGTATCACAGAACTGGCGACTCTGCTGGGGAATATTTTTAAAGTGGGGTTACCTTAGGGTTTAGATCACCTTTATTTTCAATTGATTGCTTTGTTTGCTTTTACATTTGTGGGCTTTGTATCGGAGTTTCATAGATCCTAACCCGGATATGGGGAATACCCTTTTAGGTAGCATAATCTGTGAGGGACCTGTCCGGTGTATACCGACATGGGTGAAGCAGTGGCTACGTTGGTGTGGCGCCTTGGTCTGTACCGATATCCCTCGTGTTGAAACGGGGAGAATATGGGTCTTCCAAGGAGTCATTAAGCACCAACCAACCTTAGAACCCTAAATTGACCAACTTGGCCATTAGGACAGTAGCAGTATGCTACACTCATTGAGGCTAAACTCTCGCGATGGTTTCGGCCGCGAGAAAAGATTGCGATGCTGGAGTTATGACCGATTGAGGGTAGCCAATGATTTGAGATCCTCTAGAACCCGGTTACTTTTGATAGGACACGTTTTAACCAACAAACCGAAAGAGGGTAGTACCTGAACCTCATGCAAGCCTAAACCTAAGGACTTGTCTGCTTTGTGTGAATATGTTTGTCTGTATATACACTCACTTGCTTTTCGCATACATGTACATCATAACATCATACCATAGCATTTTCAATAACCATTTCAAGGATCTCGAGGGTTCTTTTGATGCAGTGTTACGTTGAACCAGACATCTACCAAGGGGCAAGAGGTTTCTCCTCTAAACAAATTCCATCAAAGATCCAGTACAACAACTTGAATCGGTGGCTATAACCCACTCGACATGGTGAGCTTGATTCTCGTGGAAAGACATCCACCGATACAAAGCTCTCCAATCAGAGATCAAGTGTAACAACTTGAATCAGTGGCTATGACCCACTTGACATGGTGAGCTTGATTCTCGTGGAAGGACGTCCACCGGTGCAGAGATCTCCAATCCAAGAGCAAAGTTCAACCTCTAACATTTTCTTGTGTTTACCCCAAGAGATACTTGAAAGCATGCATCCACACATCATGCATTGCATTTTGACAACATTTCCTTTTTCAGGTTTCCTCACTCTCCTGCTGTTTATTTCAGCAAGAGATGGCTCTAGAAAGGTCTGTCAAGGACATCCAAGACCAGACTGCTCAGCTGCAGGAGATGTTCCTGAACTTGTCTCTGGGGCAAGAAGAGATGAAAGCTCTCCTCACCAAGGGCTTGGAGAATTCCAACAAGGCCAGGAGTGATCAGCTTGCGGAGCTGCAGTTTGATCTGACAACCTTGAGGACCCAAATGATGGGACAGTTGGTGGGCCAGATGGCTCTCATCCAAAACCTATCTCAAAGACAAGAGGAACTCAGAGTTCTTGTCCGCCAACTGCTTCCAAACAACCAACTGGGGCAAACATCTGAGGTCGAAGAGTAAATCACCGCTCAGCCTCCATCCACTCAAGAAGACAAGGGGAAAGCTCCTTTGCTCGCTTCAGGGTCACAAGCCCGTCAATAACCTCGCCAGCGTCAACGGGGTAATCGGCGTAAACAAGAAACGTCGGGAAGACAGTTCACGGAGACTGAAATACCATCATTCTTCATACTGAAGCGCCTGTTGGAGGTCAACTTGCTTACCGTAAAGGACCCTCCTCAGAAGCTCAATACCTCCTCTCCTAACTATCGTCCCGACGCATTTTGTGTTTACCATTCCTACAGCCCGGGACACGACACCAACGACTGTTGGGCCTTGAAGAACAAGATTCAAGATCTGATTGACATTGGAGTGCTGGAATTCATGCCAGACAGCGAGATGAAAATCTTCCGTTAAAGGGTTCTCCACTTGAAGTGACGAAGCTCAAGCTGAAAGACTTTTGCTTCTTTTTGAATTTTCAAAGTTGTAATTCTTTTTGCTGTCAAACAATTCTCTGTTGATGTTAAACTCTGTTTTCGTTAATGCATTGCATATGTTTGTCTTGAATTCATCCATTCGTTTCACTACTCTCATGCTTTTCTTTATGATATTTGACTCTTGATAAAAAGCTGCAAGCCTTTAGAGGGAGGATGATGAAACAATACCATAATCTTATACAGTATGCTTTTGAACAGACCTTGCTGATGATGTACAGGCATTTCTTTCAATTCCCAAACACTGGAGTTATAAGGAAGTTAATCCCTAGTCAACCCCTTCGAGCCAAAGAAGTAGGAGTTTTTTGTTCTAAACGATCAAAACCTTTGATATAAACCTGGGGCAGGGTAGTATCTCAGTTAATTCAAAAGAAAATGCGCATTGAAGTCGCAAACTCTCAGTTCATAACACAACGAACGACGTCGAAAAAGAAAGCATTCCTTCGGAATCAAAAGACAAGGGTGGTTCCCTATCACATAGACAGTCAATCTCTTAAAAGAGAAAAGCCCACTGAGCCAAAACCTATAAAGGAGGCTTAAGAAAGCTGGGGCATCCCGCTGACAGTAATCTCGAAAATGGGAACAGTCAGGCAAAAGTTAGGGATAACAAATCAAAATCAAAATAGTGAGGTCATTACAAAATCCTCGACAACATGAAAAAAAAAATGTTGAAAAAAGAAAAAAAGGAGATGATGACTGTCTTCCCAAATTCAACTGGTGAACCATCGCCCAAAAGTCGTTCAAAACTCAAAACAGAGTGTGACGCACAATTAACTGAGCTTAGGTTGAAGGACATCACGAAGAGCGGGTGGGTACAAATGTACTTTGAGCCTTTATCCTTTGTTTCCTAAACCGTGAACCAGGCCACGTTACAACCCTTCAAATGTCCTAATTGAAGCATGGGTTATTTCGAAAGCATACTATTACAAAAGGTATCCTGACTCCTGTAGGGCTTTACTCTAAATCTTGTGTTAACTTGTCTTATGAAAAGTTTTCTGCTAAAAACGCATTTTTCAAAACTTCGAGACAAACATAAACTTTGCATTACTTGAATATCACTGTCTGCATTTGGATTTTTTGTTTGACAGCGAAGAAATTCATACAGCGAATGTTCGGAGGAACGAAAACTCTCTCAGTAAGTGAAAATCACTTCAAGAGGATAACACTTCCATCAAATCTCCTATCAACAAGGGGCATGACATGTCACAATTCAATTAACCTGGGGCAGTCCAGTCAAGGTCCAACAGATCTTTCAAAGTTCAGTTAACCTGGGGCAGTCCAGTCAAGATTTAGAGAAATCTCTCAATATGCAGAGTAATCTGATTCAAGACTCCTTCTTCACCACTTGGGGCATTCGAATGTCAAAAGTGTTCAACAAATCAACTGCCACATTTCCAGACTCGATTCCTGTATCTAGCCAGGGCACGTCTGAAGAGTTTGAAGATTCGATTCCTGTATCCAGCCAGGGCATATCTGTTGACCACATTTCCAGACTCGATTCCTGTATCTAGCCAGGGCACGTCTGAAGAGTTTGAAGATTCGATTCCTGTATCCAGCCAGGGCATATCTATCAACTATCACAATTCCATATTCGATTCCTGTATCCATCCAGGGCATATCTGTTGACCACATTTCCAGACTCGATTCCTGTATCTAGCCAGGGCACGTCTGAAGAGTTTGAAGATTCGATTCCTGTATCCAGCCAGGGCATATCTGTTGACCACATTTCCAGACTCGATTCCTGTATCTAGCCAGGGCACGTCTGAAGAGTTTGAAGATTCGATTCCTGTATCCATCCAGGGCATATCTGTTGACGACTATTTCCAGACTCGACTCCTGTATCCAGCCAGGGCATGTCTGAAGAATTCCAAATCAACACCTGTAACAAGTCAGGAAAACATCTGTGAATGACCGATTGTAGACCAACACCTGTAACAAGCCAAGACCTTATCTACATCACCACTTGGGGCATTCGAATGTCAAAAGTGTTCAAAAACCCGGTGCAGTTTTACACGGACTCATCGTCAGGATATCCTACACAGATCTCCTCGAAACAGGAAGACCCCGGTAGTTTGGCATACAACCCAAGCTTCTGATTCTCCCAGCAGTGGTCCCAAGACTTCTCATTTTCAACAACTGAAGACTCTTGCCCTCCACAGCAGCAGCCAAGGATTTATTTTCCCCGACAACAATCAAGATGCTTTTATCTTCAGCCATCTCGGATTCATTTATCCTCAGCAAGATAGTTCATCAGCTTACATGCGCATTCATATCATAACCATTAATGTCACATACATTGCATCATGCATCATAACATTGCATACAACTAACCCTTTGCCTTTTCAGGTAAGATCAGTCGACAGACACAGATCATCCTCCGAGATTCATCCAGAATTAGTTCAGATGTGACCCGGACACGGCGACATTCTGATGCTTATTCCAGATTCATCCAAATGCAGCTTTACACGAGCTCATCATCAGGAAACCCTACACCGGTTCCTCTTCAAGACATCTGAAAACAGTTTACGGATTCTTCCCAACAACGGATGTCAATCTACCAACTTGTTCAGATGCAATTTCTGAAAACAGTTTACGGACGCGTCCCAACAACGGATGCTGCTCTATTGCTTATTCAACTTCAAGACTTCTGAAAGCAGTTCACGGGTTCTCCAAGTAACGGATGTTAACCTATCACTTGTTCAGATTCTTCTCAAGACTTCTGAAAACAGTTTACGGATTCTTCCCAACAACGGATGTCAATCTACCAACTTGTTCAGATGCAACTTTTGAAAACAGTTTATGGACGCTTCCCAACAACGGATGCGGCTCTATTGCTTATTCAACTTCAAGATTTCTGAAAACAGTTCACGGGTTCTCCAAGTAACGGATGTTAACCTATCACTTGTTCAGATTCTTCTCAAGACTTCTGAAAACAGTTTACGGATTCTTCCCAACAACGGATGTCAATCTACCAACTTGTTCAGACTCTTCTCAACTTTTGAAAACAGTTTACGGACGCTTCCCAACAACGGATGCTGCTCTATTGCTTATTCAATCTCAACTCCTGAAAATAGTTTACAGACATGGATGTCAATCTATTGCCTATTCGGACCCCCAATTCAGAGATGTTCCAGAACATGGGTGGCTTTCTGATACTTGTCCACTCACCATTGACATACAGTTCAACATAACCAGATGGCATCTATAAGCCCATCCTCCTACCAGCAGTCACCAGATGGCATCTTTAAGCCCATCACCAAATGGCATCTTTAAGCCCATTATCAGATGGCATCTCTAAGCCCATTCCCCGACAAGACTCTATCGTACCAGATGGCATCTTTAAGCCCATCACCAAATGGCATCTGTAAGCCCATTCACCTCTACCATCACCTCGCCGAGTGCAAATTTTCTGGGCACTTTAGTGTCCAATCTTCTTTTACCTTCAAGTCGCGAAAGGCAAACTTGCCAATCTAACTCTTCAGGTCCAAGAAGATTGAACAGGGGCAACTGTTGTACCCCAAAATTTTCCCTCGCATTTTTCCACAAGAAATCGCAGCTTCCGGCATTTCCTGATTTTTCAGATTGGCTCAAGAATCGGACAAACAGACTTTTCTCGTCAGTCAAGCAAAATTAGGGTTTTACTGATTTTCAGGGCTCCGGAATGTTTCACACAAGTTGGCTTAGGGTTCTGGTTGATTCTGGCTCAATTGTGATCAGGCGAATGTTCGTTGGCATTTAATCAGGAATTAAGGATTTTGTGGGCATATTCTCAGAAGGATTTAAATTCTACAGCACTTTGCAAGTTATTCCGAGATTCGGTCTGAATTCGCATTGTTTTGATTTAATCAGTAAAAGAGACGGTTGGTTTGAATTCACGTTGGTTTGTTTGAGCCAGTCAAAAGAAATATGCAGTATTGGATTTACAGTGCTTGGTAAGAAATCAGTAAGAAAGGAATGCGTCTGATCAGTTATTGCATATTGACTGTGCATTGCTTTAGATGATGGAGGCGCCAAGTTCATTTATTTTGATCAACGAAGAATCAATATTTAGTTGATTATTTATTATTCTAAGGATTAAATATCTGAAATTTAATTTTCATTTATTTTAATTTAAGGAACTATAAATAATAAGTAAATAATTGAAAAAAGGATAAAAAGAATTAAGTGGATCAATAGAATTTTTATTTCATATTTAAACATTTGTTACAATTATTATTTAGATACAAGTATGCATTTACGAAATATTTAAAATAATAATAGTTTACAATGATTAAATTGAAAATAAAAACTATCCTATTTTTCTAAATATTTTCTAAGTCCCTAATTCTTCAGTCTTCACTTTGCTCCTCTCCATCCAAATATTCATCTGCAAAAAGAAAAGGAGAAAAGTCAGTGACTGATAAATAAATAAAGACAGATAAAAGAAATTCATCACTAAAGGCCACTGATTGGGATCAGTTAACCCTCTCTGCAAATCACGGGATTTCTCCCGGTTCACAAAGAGGGAAGAATTTTATGCAAAGTTGAGAAAAAATGCAAAGTGTCAAAAATGCATAAGTTCAAAATGTCAAACTGCATAGTTCAGAAGCAAGTTCAAACCAAACTGAAAATCCAAATTGCAACTTTATGTCCAAATCCAAAAGTGTCAAACTTACTGTCAAAATGCCAAGAAGTCTACTCAAAGCTGTCAAGAAGAGGATTTGGTAAAGATATCAAAGAAGATAAAAGTACAAAAGCTGTCAAAGAAAAGATAAAGAATGCAGAGGAAATCTATTATGCAAGCAAGCTATATTTTTCATCATTTCCCAATGGCCCTTTCAGAAAAAAGGTACAGCACAAGCATATTAAAATATTTAACTGTACTGAGAGAGAAGAGTGGAGAGATAAGGAGCAGGTTTTTAGGCTTTTAGGCAGAAAGAAGCAGATACAAAAGAAAGCAAAACACAGTAGAAGAAAACAGAGAGAAATATATAAAACAGAAAACACCTCCAAACTGAGAACCTGTTAAAGCTCAGGTCTGCAAGCATAATTTGCAAACCAACCATCAAGCAATAATCAGCATAACCTCAAACACATAACCTGCTAAGCCTCAAGCATCATACCTGCTAAGGCCATTGTGATCGGTGGATCTGGAACTGACTGTTTAACGCTGGTTCGCGAAATGTCGCGGAAGCAAGAGTCGCCACCGTCTTTTATTTTCTCCAAATGGAAAGGACAAAAGCACAGAAAAATTCCTTATAGAGATTGCTCTCGGTTCGGGAGGTAGGTTATAGAAAGGGAAGGTGTTAGCACCCTTTCTATCCATGGTTATCCATGGGCTCTTAGATACTTGCTCATTTGTGTTTTCAAAATGGTTTGTTTGCTTTTCAATGTGGGTTTTAAAAAAAGTTCCTTTGAAGATTTCAGTTCGACTCTTGTATCGGGCCTCAAGAGTGTTTGAAAAATTGCTTTCGAAAGCTTTTTGAAAATGTGTTGGTGTGAAAAGTATTTTGTTTTGTTTTGAAATTTAGAGCAAGTATCTAGAGTCGTCTACCTACCCTAAGGAATTCGTCTGTGTAAATGTCCTTTAAAGTAGTGCCATCCCACCATTGAGAGGTAGGTAGCACCACCGTTGGAGGTGTTCGGGTCAATTCGAGGTTCGGGACATGGTGATCACCAGAGCAATGGGAAGACACCTTAGAAGCTACCCTCATTCCAGGTTCCCGGATCATGAGGACTTACTAAGACATCCTCTACTCGACGATCACCTTTCGAGGCAAGGCAACAGTGAGGCGTACCCTAGGGGTGGTGTGTGATTTGTGTGTCGTTTTCATTTGCATTTATCTTGTCATGTTAGTGGTGTTCTACGCTTGTTTTTATTTTTGTCCATACATTCTTTCATGCCTTTGATTAACAGTTAAAAAGTTGCGAAAAAGAGTAAATTCTAAGCTATTACAAAAGGCGCGGGTCCACATCGCCAAAATTAACCAGGACCCGATTTGACAGAAAAATAAGGTAAAAGAATTTAAAGTGCGAAAAATTGAAAGGTTACATGGCCTTGGGAGAGATACATAAATATTCAAATGAAATAAAATAAATATGCGAATAAGAATTAAATCGAAACGAGGGCGTTGGACCCCTTTTTTTTGCAAAAATTAAAATTAAATGGAATTAATTAAAGTTAAAAGAAAGAACTTGTTTTTTGGTGTTTTTTAGTGTTTTAGGATTTGATAGAAAAAAGAGAATTAATTAAAATTAAAATAAGATGCAAACCCTAATCCTAATTATTTTTAATTTATTAAGAAAATATCGAAGTTTTTTAACCTAAAATTAATCTAATTATTATATGCAAATTTAATTATAAAAATAAATAAAATTACTTAATTATTATGGGAGAAAAGGGAAAAAAAAAGATGAAATTAATTAAAACCCTAATTCTATGTCTTTTAGATTTTTTTTATTAAAAGAATTAAAATTAACCTAATTTAAAACTAAATTTAATTACATGCAAATTTATTTACAAAAATGCTAGAAATAAAAAATTTATTATATTTTTTCTCTTTTTCTGACTTTTATGTGTATTTTTTATATTTATGAAAATAATTAATTAATCAAACAAATAATAATTAAAATAAAAGTAGAAACAATGCAAAAAGAAAATATAAAAAAAAAGCAAACCTAGGGGGGTGCCAGTCCCCAATATGGAGGTTCAAGTTTAGTAATCTGGCCCATTAATCTTGGCCTTTTTGGACTTTTGCCAGGTAGCATGCTGAAGCGTTGACCAGGGTTTATGGTGTTCCTCAATCCATGGCCTTTGATTTGATGAGGCTGGACGCGTGGCATACTGGATTTGGAAGTATATGGTGGTCTCCAGCATAGGCGCTACATATGAACGTCAGTTGAAAAAAATCAAATGGAAAGGGTGAAGACCTGGGATCGAACCCAGGTCATTAACATTACCAGTCTTATGCCTTGCCAGTTGTACTGAATGCGCGCTTTGTATGTAACGTAATAAACAAATAATATAAAACAAAACCAAATCGTTAGTGGGTTAGAGCGCGTAAATTCAAACTAGCCTATCACACCTTGCCACAATATCGTCTTCTTCTTCGTCCCTGAAACACAAAAACAAAGGCCACGGTTTTCTGAGCGTTTTCTTAGGCCGGTTTTGGAAAAATAACGACTAGCCCTATGACGCTCATAAATTGAGCGCGAGGGTAGCTTCTCCTTCGTCCAGACACGTTGAATTCAATGGCTTTGGTCTCAGCCTCCAATTTTTCCTTGTTTCAAAAGCCCTAATTCCAAGTCCTGTAAACCCTAAAAAATTGACAATGGTATATTGGCACACAGCGCATAAAAACACAATTGAATCATTGGGTTAGCTTCAGAATTGCATGAGGAGTATGAATCAATAATTAAAATGCCATGAAAATGCATAGATTTTAAAACACGATTATGAATTTTTCATGAGATATTCCAAGTTCTGTATACCAATTCTTGAGGTTTTGAGGAATGTTTTTGATTGGGAAACGTTCAGTGAACCTTGAGGAAGCTAATGAAACAAAAATTCTGCCTTGAATCGCCCTAGAATGTGTTTTTCAGTTTTGAGTTTCTTGACAAATTTTTCAAGTTTGTGAATGGTTTCTGCGCAGCTTCAATGATTTTATGCATTAGGTTTTCGTTTAGGCTTATGTACTGAATGAATTAGGTTAACAATTCTGATCAAAATCTCTTTCATTCATGGATTTTGAGATTTGATTTTCCATCATTATTTTTTCAATCTTTCCATGTACTTTTTGATACAAATCAACTCCAATCTCTCCAAATCTTTCCCTATTTGCATATGCACGAAATCTTGAGGATAAAACATGTACAAAAAGATTGGAAAACTTAGGTTAGCATTTTTCATGTATTTAATTTGATTTAAATGAATTATTATTAATAAAAATTCAAATAAATAAATAAAAAAATGAATAAAACTTCCCTTTGGGCCAAGTGGTCGTGAACATGTCATGGATGATGAATTATGGAAGAAAAATGGGCCCATTAGCAATTTTAGGTCATTTGAATCAATGTTGACTTTTCAAAATATCCAAAACTTTCCCAACTTCTACAAGGCATAACTTGCTCAATTTTTAAGATTTTCTCATGTTCTTGGACATTTTGGAAAGGTCTTTGAGTCCTCTAACCAATTCCTTTGGTCCCATGTCATTTTGATTTACCAATCTCAAGTTATGGCTTTTGACTTAAAGTCCCTTTTTGTTGACTTTTGAAAATGACCTATAATGTTGAAATTGATAACTTTTTGTGAGAGCATTTCTTGGACTTGAAGTATGAAGATGAGTTGTAGGAAATGTCTTTTTCTTCAAAATGAGCTTTGGATGGAATTTTTCTGATAATCCATGTGAAAGTTATGCCCTGGTCAATTTACAGTTGACTTTTTCAACTGTCCAAATAAGGAAACTTTTGCAATTTGATGATTTTTGAGCAAACTTTGAGAATCATGATCAATCTTTGATCAAATGATGTTTGTGGCTTCAAAATGATATGTTGACCAAAAATTTGAACTTTTGACTGTCAAATGACCATTTTGCCCCTACAGTTGACTGTAGTGCAATTAGGGTTTTGACTGTGCAATTTTGTGCTGAATGTCTTGAAACTTGATATGAGGATGCTTGACCATATTTGTAGGCTTGTGAGACTTGATTGGACCTTTGGAAACTTCATTTTCTTGATCAGAACACAAACCCTAATTTTGACTGTATAGGGGACCTTTGCACTGTGCAACCCTTGGGGAGATTTTGAAGCTTGACTTGGCAAATCTTTGAAGAATATGGGAGGGCAAATTTTGGGGTACAACAGTTGCCCCTGTTCAATCTTCTTAGACCTGAGGATGCGGATTGGCTGACGTGCCTTTCGTAATCCGAGGGTAGAAGATGATTGAACACTAGAGTGCCCAGAAATTTGCGCTCACATAGTAGCAGTGTGATGGAAATGGGCTTATAGATGCCATTTAGAGATTGATGAATAAGATGATGGGCTTATAGATGCCATCTGGATGTTGATCGCATGAGAGATTCCTTAGCGATAACTTGCGTACCTGCAAAACAAAAAAATGAGTACCTGACGCGTTGCAGGAGCTGGTTTTAAGATGCTTGGTATAGATGTGTCCTGATTGGTTACAGGAGCTGAGTCTGGAGCCTCACAAGATGATGAATGAACCAGGGATGGTTACTACCTTAGCATGAACGGTAAGAGAACCTTGGGTGACTTTAACTTCAACAACGCTCGTTGAGAAATCTTGGTGGGAATTACCATCTGAAAGGGAATTACATCTCACGCACCGCCGGGGAGAGGACCAAAGGAAATTATAACCTGAAAGGGAATTACATCTCACGCACCATCAGGGAGAGGACCAAAGGATATTATAACCTGAGAGGGAATTACATCTCACGCACCGTCGGGGAGAGGACCAGAGGATATTATAACCTGAAAGGGAATTACATCTCACGCACCATCAGGGAGAGGACCAAAGGATATTATAACCTGAGAGGGAATTACATCTCACGCACCGTCGGGGAGAGGACCAGAGGATATTACATCCTAAAAATGGAATTATATCTCACGCACCGTCGGGGAGAGGACCATAGGAAATTATAACCTAAAAATGGAATTATATCTCACGCACCGTCGGGGAGAGGACCATAGGAAATTATAACCTAAAAATGGAATTATATCTCACGCACTGTCGGGGAGAGGACCATAGGAAATTATAACCTAAAAATGGAATTATATCTCACGCACCGTCGGGGAGAGGACCATAGGAAATTATAACCTAAAAATGGAATTATATCTCACGCACCGTCGGAGAGAGGACCATAGGAAATTATAATCTCAAAAGGAATTATCACCTCACGCACCGTCGGGGAGGGAACCATAGGGAATTATAATCTCAAAAGGAATTATCACCTCACGCACCGTCGGGGAGGGAACCATAGGGAATTATAATCTCAAAAGGAATTATCACCTCACGCGCCGTCGGGGAGAGAACCATAGGGAATTATAATCTCAAAAGGAATTATCACCTCACGCGCCGTCGGGGAGAGGACCATAGGAAATTATAATCTCAAAAGGAATTATCACCTCACGCACCGTCGGGGAGGGAACCATAGGGAATTATAATCTCAAAAGGAATTATCACCTCACGCACCGTCGGGGAGGGAACCATAGGAAATTATAACCTGAAATAACTTCTACTGAGTCTTCATCAGAAAAATCTGTTGGGAGTCGATTTAGCTGGACTAGAGAAGGCCTTGGACTGGATAAGAAATCTTTGGAGTCGATTAACTGAACCGGTCTAGGTCTTGAAATAGCTGAGAACTTTAACTGGCTTTTTCCTGAAAGGTAAAGGTCAGTCATATGTAATGCATGATATGGATCAAGCAATGATGTTCTCAACATAAATGAGATTTGTATGATATGATGCGTCCATGCATGCTATAATGATGTATGTGATGTTTAGGAATGTATGTTTAGTCTAAGAAAGTAAATCCTTGACGGGTGCCGGGAAGTCACTCCTGGGCTGATGTTGGAGAATAAGCTTTTACTTCCGCTGGGGATGAGAGTTGCAAGAATACCGGTAGGAGAAGATGACTCCGTTGAGGAATAAACTTGGCGAATGGAAGATTCTGCGGGGAGAAAAATACTCTAGCGATCATGCTGGGGAGTGATACTCTGTGGGGAGAGAGATACTTTGCTGAATTGTTGATGGTAACTTGCTGGGGATACCCTTATTGTTGGAAGTGTTGATAGACTTCGCTAGGGATAAGAAAGAACTGTGTCGACGACGATCTTTCCGTGGCTTTTGGCTGAGGATAACCCAGTTATATCCTGTTAAGGAAATAACTCTTTAAATAAAGCCGGGCGACGCGTTCGCGCTCTGCAAGGATAAGCTTCCCGAATTTACTGGGGATAAGCTTACTGCTTGGGGAGATGGACTCCAACTTTCCTGGGGAAACTGGATTGGACTCTTCTGGGGAGTTTTTGAACTGTAATTTTGTAAGTTGAAAGAGGGCACATATGTAGGGTTGCCTGCTGATGAGCTCGTGTAAAACCGCATCTGAAATGGAGAAGGAACCTGTGTAGGGTTACTTTGATGAAAACTTCGTTCTTGGAAAGGGAGAACCTGTGTAGGGTTTCTGGGTGACGAGTCCATGTAAAACTGCATCTTAAAGAGAGGGAACCGGTGTAGGGTTGCTTGGTGAGGTAAGTTCATGTAAAACTTCTTGATGAACCGGGGTGAGGTTATCTTGGGCTAAATCCATGTAAGACTTCTGGGGGGAACCGGGGTTAGGTTACGGCAGGATAAGTTTGTGTAAAACTTCTTGATGAACCGGGGTTAGGTCATCTTGAGATAGGTCCATGTGAGACTTCTGGAGGAACCGGGGTTAGGTTACGGCAGGATAAGTTTGTGTAAAACTTCTTGATGAACCGGGGTTAGGTCATCTTGAGATAGATCCATGTAAGATTTCTAGGAGGAACCGGGGTAAGGTTGCATGATTTTGATTAAGTGGATGATTGTCCTGTTTGGTTTCGGATGTTAACCCACGATCTAGAATTTGTAAAGGTAGATGGTAATCATCCTTATGTTGATCTTTGTACTTCGGTTGTCAGAGCAATTGGATCGCCTGGATAACTCATTATTGCCCCTGTTTCGGAGGTGAGTGAAAAGGATACATGTGGGGGTAATTGACAAATCTTTAGGTAGACAAGTGATGAGATACTGGAACATAGTCGTACGCCTTGATCCCTAACTTTTGCCTGGACCTCTCTTTCGGGTTTTCAGTCCACCGGGATACCCATTTTTGCCCAAGCCGCCTTTTCAGGTTTTCGACTTGCCGGGTGTACATATTTTCCATTTTCATCCTTTATTTTTGCCCGAACCCTTTTGGTTCGCCGGGAAGCCCTTATTTTTGCCTAGGTGTGTCAACCTAGCGGGTCTTTGATTATGCGTAGTATTTTTTCGACTATGTCCACGCTCTCAAAATGTAGGGAGTTTCCCCTGTTAGAAGTATTTTGTCATGCTCCAGATAATGGGCAATGCTCCTACTGTGCCCCTTGATTGGAGGTATTTCTGTTCACAAGGTGTTCATCGCGCGAATTTCCCTGCTGTTCAAACAAATAGTCATATGCAAACAAGGTTATTTTAAGAATGCAAAAGCCTATGTCTGTTTTGAATTTTTGAAAATGCATTTTTTGTAATACAATGCGGTGTCAACTCAAGATTTTACAGCAAACCTTCAGGAGTCGGGATACCTTCGTACCAGTATGCTTTCGAACTAACCCATGCTTCAGCTAGGACTTTTAAGGGTTATAACGTGGCCTGGTTCATGGTTTAAGAAACAAAGGATAAAGGCTCAAATTATTTGTACCCACCCACTCTTCGTGATGTCCTCCAAACCTAAACTCAGTTGATCATACGTTAGACCTTGTTTGAGTCTTTGCTCTGATTTTCCGGTGATGATTCGGATGTTGATAACTTATTTTGAATAGACAGTCATTCCTTTTTTGTTGAGGGTTTATATGACCTCCTTTTTTGATTTTTTGTTATCCCTTTCTTTTTGCCTGAACTGTTTCCTTTTTAGAATTACAGTCAGCGGGATGCCCCGGTTTCATAAGTCCCTTTTATAGGTTTTGACTTAATGGGTTTTTATTTGAGAAATGACGACTGCCTATCTTTATGATTATTCGGAACCAATCACTGTATTTTGTTTTGTGAGGACCTCTTTGGTGCTATTCGTTGTGCACTTGGATCAACTGAGAGAACTACCCCGCCCCAGGTTATAATTAAGGGTTTTAATTTTTTTGTGAAAAGAAAAACTCCTACTTCTTTGGCTCGAAGGGGTTGACGAGGGATTATCTTCCTTATAACTCCAGTGTTTAGGGATTGAAACAATGCCTGTACCTCATCAACGGGGTCTGTTCAAAAGCATACTGTAAGGATCGTGGTATCGTTTTCGTCATCCTCCCTCAAGAGGTTTAGAATTTTCAGCCGAGAGTTAATCATCACAAAATATGAAAGCAGTTTTAAGTACAGTAAACATAATTAATTCAAGACAGACATGTGTAATGCATTCATGAAATAAAAGAGTTTAACATAATAATTGTTTGTTTGAATAAGAAAAGAAAGATACAACTTGAATTCAAATGAACATAAATCTCTCAATCTTAGCCATGTTTTGGCAAGGGAGCAGTGATCACGTTGGGGGTCTCAGCAGGTTCAAATTCGATCTCTTTAGCGTCGATCATATTCTGGATCTTGTATTTCAGCGCCCAACAATCCTCGGTATCGTGCCCCGGGCTATCGGAATGATAAGCACATCTGGCTTCTGGATTGTAGCTTGGAGAGGAAGTCTTAGGATTTGCAGGAGGATTAATCACCGCAATCAGGTTCATCTTCAACATGTGCTGCAATGCCTGTGACCATGGCATGTTAATGTTGGTGAATTGTCTTTTAGGCTCGTCTGGCCTTCGCTGGTTTCCCTTTTGTGGTTGGCGGCGTGGTGCAGAACCAGAGATCATGACTGCCCCTGCATGTTGGTCACGACGACTCTTTTGGCTGTATGCAGCATTAGATTCTTTCCTTCCCGTGTAAGGCTTTTTGTGAGTATCAGAAGGTGTGGCCTCTTGAATTTTCCCACTCTTGATACCAGCTTCAATTCTTTCGCCAGTTAGGATGAGATCGGTAAATCCTGCAGATGAATTATCGATGAGATGGTTGAAGAATGGCCCGGATAGGGTCCCCAAGAACATATCGACGAGTTCCCGGTCAGTTAATGGAGGCTGTACCCTTCCAGCAAGGTCTCTCCATCTCCGCGCGTATTCCTTGAAACCTTCACTTGACCCCAACGACATACCCTGGAGTTGGGTACGTGTGGGAGCAAGGTCGGCATTGTACTGGTACTGCTTGTAGAACGTAGTGGCTAAGTCTTCCCAGGTACGGATGTTGGCTCCATTCAGTTGATAGAACCAGTCAAGTTGAGTCTTTGAAAGACTCTCCTGGAAAAAGTGGATCCATAAGTTCCTGTCGGCCGTGTAGGGCTGGATCCTCCTCACGTATGACCTGAGATGCAGCTTTGGACAGGATGCCCCGTCATACTTTGCAAAGGCAGGTGCCTTGAATTTGTGCGGGATCACTACCCCAGAAGACAGACCTAGATCCTCGAAGTCCAGGCCAGGCACCTTTTGTATCTCCATAGCACTTAGCCGGTCTTCCAACTGTTTGTACTTATCCTCAGCCGGAGGGTACTGTTCGTCGTTGAAATCTGTCTCATTGTCGGAGACCACTGGACTGGGAACCCTTTCCTCTTGATGACTGCCTTTCCCCACAGATGGAGTTGTCCTCTCAGCTTGATCCTGCAGGGTGTTCCCAAATCTGCGTCTAGGGCTGAACAAAACAGTCCTCCTCTTCTTCTTTTCCTTCTTCAAGAGCAGAGCCTTCAGATCTTGTTGCCCCTGGGTCAGATTCATGATCAGCCCTTGGAACTGGGCATTCTGAGCCTGGAGGGCCTTGATAGTGTGCTCGGTTGAGGATTCAGGATTCATGACGAGACTGCTGAAATAAACAGCAAAGAAGGTAAGTAACCTGCAGAGAAAGGGTACCTGTTATGCAATGATATGTATGATATGCATGCAATGATTTCAAGGACCTCGAGGGGTAAACAAATTGTTAGAGTTGGAAACTGGTAACTTGATTGAAGGTACTTCATGTTGTTGAGAGTCCTTCTTCCGGGGTCAAAAGCTCACCATATCTAGTGGGTCATAGCCTCTGACAATTTTGTCTAGAGGAAAATAAATCCTCTTTGCCCCTTGTTGGGATAGCTGATTCACCATGACCTGCATCACAAGCCCTTGAGATCCTTGAAATGGGTTAGGATGTATGCAATGGTATGATGTTATGGTATGCATGGGGTAATGTAGGTAACCCTGTTATGAGTCCCAATTAAGGACTGCAAACCAAAACCTGTAAGAAACTTAGTATACCCTGTTATGAGTCCTTATTAAGGACTATAAACAAAACCTGCAAGGGAAACTCAAGTGTCAGATAACAAGCATGCAAATAGTCAAGTACGAAGGCACACAAGTCACACAAGAGAAGCCCTTAGAGTTTAGGCCAGCATGAGGTCTATGTATTACCCTCTTGAAGTTGGTGGGCTCAACCTGTCCTATTAGAAGTAACCGGGTTCTAAGGGTCCCAATATCACTGGATTGCTTTCATTGTTCATCGTTTCGATTTAGCCACTGAACTGGCGACCGAAATATTCCAGGAAAGCAACCCTCAATTGAGTGTAGTATCGAGTATCAACCAACCTCGGACTGCACCAAAGTCAGTTATCTCACTACCCTAAAGAGGCCAAGATAGTTCAATTAAGGTTCCTAAGGTCTGTTGATGCTTCATGACACCACGCGGAGGCCCCGTACTCTCCTTGACTGAACTCAAGGGTTATCGGTACACACCAAAGTGCCACATCAACGTAGCAGACTGTTTCAACCATGTCGGTATACCCTGCATAGTTCCCTCACAGTCTTGTTGCTACTTTCTAAGAAGGTATCCCCCAGATCCGGGTTAGGATCTATAGAACTCCCAAGCAACCCACGATAATAAAGCAAGCAAAGAAGACAATTGAAAACACAGTGATCTTAATCCTAAGGTACACCTCACTTTAAGTTTATGTCCCCAGCAGAGTCGCCAGTTCTGTGATCGGTGGATCTGGAACTGACTGTTTAACGCTGGTTCGCGAAATGTCGCGGAAGCAAGAGTCGCCACCGTCTTTTATTTTCTCCAAATGGAAAGGACAAAAGCACAGAAAAATTCCTTATAGAGATTGCTCTCGGTTCGGGAGGTAGGTTATAGAAAGGGAAGGTGTTAGCACCCTTTCTATCCATGGTTATCCATGGGCTCTTAGATACTTGCTCATTTGTGTTTTCAAAATGGTTTGTTTGCTTTTCAATGTGGGTTTTAAAAAAAGTTCCTTTGAAGATTTCAGTTCGACTCTTGTATCGGGCCTCAAGAGTGTTTGAAAAATTGCTTTCGAAAGCTTTTTGAAAATGTGTTGGTGTGAAAAGTATTTTGTTTTGTTTTGAAATTTAGAGCAAGTATCTAGAGTCGTCTACCTACCCTAAGGAATTCGTCTGTGTAAATGTCCTTTAAAGTAGTGCCATCCCACCATTGAGAGGTAGGTAGCACCACCGTTGGAGGTGTTCGGGTCAATTCGAGGTTCGGGACATGGTGATCACCAGAGCAATGGGAAGACACCTTAGAAGCTACCCTCATGCCAGGTTCCCGGATCATGAGGACTTACTAAGACATCCTCTACTCGACGATCACCTTTCGAGGCAAGGCAACAGTGAGGCGTACCCTAGGGGTGGTGTGTGATTTGTGTGTCGTTTTCATTTGCATTTATCTTGTCATGTTAGTGGTGTTCTACGCTTGTTTTTATTTTTGTCCATACATTCTTTCATGCCTTTGATTAACAGTTAAAAAGTTGCGAAAAAGAGTAAATTCTAAGCTATTACAAAAGGCGCGGGTCCACATCGCCAAAATTAACCAGGACCCGATTTGACAGAAAAATAAGGTAAAAGAATTTAAAGTGCGAAAAATTGAAAGGTTACATGGCCTTGGGAGAGATACATAAATATTCAAATGAAATAAAATAAATATGCGAATAAGAATTAAATCGAAACGAGGGCGTTGGACCCCTTTTTTTTGCAAAAATTAAAATTAAATGGAATTAATTAAAGTTAAAAGAAAGAACTTGTTTTTTGGTGTTTTTTAGTGTTTTAGGATTTGATAGAAAAAAGAGAATTAATTAAAATTAAAATAAGATGCAAACCCTAATCCTAATTATTTTTAATTTATTAAGAAAATATCGAAGTTTTTTAACCTAAAATTAATCTAATTATTATATGCAAATTTAATTATAAAAATAAATAAAATTACTTAATTATTATGGGAGAAAAAGGAAAAAAAAAGATGAAATTAATTAAAACCCTAATTCTATGTCTTTTAGATTTTTTTTATTAAAAGAATTAAAATTAACCTAATTTAAAACTAAATTTAATTACATGCAAATTTATTTACAAAAATGCTAGAAATAAAAAATTTATTATATTTTTTCTCTTTTTCTGACTTTTATGTGTATTTTTTATATTTATGAAAATAATTAATTAATCAAACAAATAATAATTAAAATAAAAGTAGAAACAATGCAAAAAGAAAATATAAAAAAAAAGCAAACCTAGGGGGGTGCCAGTCCCCAATATGGAGGTTCAAGTTTAGTAATCTGGCCCATTAATCTTGGCCTTTTTGGACTTTTTCCAGGTAGCATGCTGAAGCGTTGACCAGGGTTTATGGTGTTCCTCAATCCATGGCCTTTGATTTGATGAGGCTGGACGCGTGGCATACTGGATTTGGAAGTATATGGTGGTCTCCAGCATATGCGCTACATATGAACGTCAGTTGAAAAAAATCAAATGGAAAGGGTGAAGACCTGGGATCGAACCCAGGTCATTAACATTACCAGTCTTATGCCTTGCCAGTTGTACTGAACGCGCGCTTTGTATGTAACGTAATAAACAAATAATATAAAACAAAACCAAATCGTTAGTGGGTTAGAGCGCGTAAATTCAAACTAGCCTATCACACCTTGCCACGATATCGTCTTCTTCTTCGTCCCTGAAACACAAAAACAAAGGCCACGGTTTTCTGAGCGTTTTCTTAGGCCGGTTTTGGAAAAATAACGACTAGCCCTATGACGCTCATAAATTGAGCGCGAGGGTAGCTTCTCCTTCGTCCAGACACGTTGAATTCAATGGCTTTGGTCTCAGCCTCCAATTTTTCCTTGTTTCAAAAGCCCTAATTCCAAGTCCTGTAAACCCTAAAAAATTGACAATGGTATATTGGCACACAGCGCATAAAAACACAATTGAATCATTGGGTTAGCTTCAGAATTGCATGAGGAGTATGAATCAATAATTAAAATGCCATGAAAATGCATAGATTTTAAAACACGATTATGAATTTTTCATGAGATATTCCAAGTTCTGTATACCAATTCTTGAGGTTTTGAGGAATGTTTTTGATTGGGAAACGTTCAGTGAACCTTGAGGAAGCTAATGAAACAAAAATTCTGCCTTGAATCGCCCTAGAATGTGTTTTTCAGTTTTGAGTTTCTTGACAAATTTTTCAAGTTTGTGAATGGTTTCTGCACAGCTTCAATGATTTTATGCATTAGGTTTTCGTTTAGGCTTATGTACTGAATGAATTAGGTTAACAATTCTGATCAAAATCTCTTTCATTCATGGATTTTGAGATTTGATTTTCCATCATTATTTTTTCAATCTTTCCATGTGCTTTTTGATACAAATCAACTCCAATCTCTCCAAATCTTTCCCTATTTGCATATGCACGAAATCTTGAGGATAAAACATGTACAAAAAGATTGGAAAACTTAGGTTAGCATTTTTCATGTATTTAATTTGATTTAAATGAATTATTATTAATAAAAATTCAAATAAATAAATAAAAAAATGAATAAAACTTCCCTTTGGGCCAAGTGGTCGTGCACATGTCATGGATGATGAATTATGGAAGAAAAATGGGCCCATTAGCAATTTTAGGTCATTTGAATCAATGTTGACTTTTCAAAATATCCAAAACTTTCCCAACTTCTACAAGGCATAACTTGCTCAATTTTTAAGATTTTCTCATGTTCTTGGACATTTTGGAAAGGTCTTTGAGTCCTCTAACCAATGCCTTTGGTCCCATGTCATTTTGATTTACTAATCTCAAGTTATGGCTTTTGACTTAAAGTCCCTTTTTGTTGACTTTTGAAAATGACCTATAATGTTGAAATTGATAACTTTTTGTGAGAGCATTTCTTGTACTTGAAGTATGAAGATGAGTTGTAGGAAATGTCTTTTTCTTCAAAATGAGCTTTGGATGGAATTTTTCTGATAATCCATGTGAAAGTTATGCCCTGGTCAATTTATAGTTGACTTTTTCAGCTGTCCAAATAAGGAAACTTTTGCAACTTGATGATTTTTGAGCAAACTTTGAGAATCATGATCAATCTTTGATCAAATGATGTTTGTGGCTTCAAAATGATATGTTGACCAAAAATTTGAACTTTTGACTGTCAAATGACCATTTTGCCCCTACAGTTGACTGTAGTGCAATTAGGGTTTTGACTGTGCAATTTTGTGCTGAATGTCTTGAAACTTGATATGAGGATGCTTGACCATATTTGTAGGCTTGTGAGACTTGATTGGACCTTTGGAAACTTCATTTTCTTGATCAGAACACAAACCCTAATTTTGACTGTATAGGGGACCTTTGCACTGTGCAACCCTTGGGGAGATTTTGAAGCTTGACTTGGCAAATCTTTGAAGAATATGGGAGGGCAAATTTTGGGGTACAACAGCCATCAACCAGAAACAAAGCCATACCAGCATATACACTAAACCATTGCCTACTGCACTACAAAAACCTGTTGTCTGCATTGCCACAACCTGCCTAAGCATTACCAAAATCTTGGCCTAAACATCAAAAACCTGTTCAAGGCCAAACCTGAAACCAACATGGCATAAACCATACCTGCATTAACCTAAACCAATATACAAACCTACAGAAGAAACTCACCAAAAGGCCTGTCCAGCTTCAAGCCTAATACATCAAACTAAAAGCCAGTTTCAACACAAATTACCTGCCTATTATCACACTCAAGCCAACCAACTCAACATAGGCCAAAAACCTGTTTGAAGCCTTCAAGCCTCAAGCATTAAGGGCAAACATTCAGGGCAAAGGGAGAAGAGAACAAGAAGTATATTCAAGGCAGGCCCTCAGGAAATTCATCACAGGGCAATCCAAAGGTATCTTAAAGCATATCTAAGCATATTCAAAGGCAACACGAGTCAGAAGAAGAAAGAAAATCTAAGGCAACATGGGCATACGAACGAAGTAGGCAAGCCTCAGACAACACCATCATAGGCCATTAAACAAGCTCAACAACTTCAAGGGCAAGCTCAAAGCAACAAGTCAGAAGAAGAGGAAAAGCAATAAGCAACTAAGGCAACTCAGTGTCAAAACCCTCGAGCCCTCAGTAAGAACTCATCATTGGGCAAAAAGCAACATAAGCAAGCATCTCAACAAACGTTCAAGGCAATAAGCATACAACACAAGCAAATTCGAGGCTAACAAAAAGAAAAGATGAAAAGATGTTAAGATTCTCAGCTTAACATCACAGAACCTGAAGCAAAGCGCGCCTCCGCCTCGCCCTCCGCCCTTGGCCTCCTAGCTTTCCCCACCCTCCTTCCTCCTTCTCCAGGTAGCAACTTCACAGTCTCCTTCGCTTTTCGCTCAAAACTCCTCGAATGATAACATAATAAAATCAACTCAGAATCAATAAACTTGAAAAATCATGAACATGCAACTATAACAAAAGCCTAACGAAAAGGAAAACGCTTATACCGTATATCAGTTGCCCCCTAGCGTCCGGTTGAAGGGAGGAGGAAGATGGAGAACCGGTGGCCTTGGGCTGACGAACTCACGCTGGGCACTCAGAAGCAAACGAGGAAGACGAAGATGAACGAAACTCCAAGATGAGCGCCGCTGTACACAAACCCTAAGCCAATTGTCCCAACTGAAAGCAAATTAACAAAACCCTAAAACTATTCGTTCAACCATGGGCCTTGCCCGTCTCAGGCACACCTAAGCCCAAGACAATTCCTCATACCCCCCCCCCCCCCTTTGTCTTCAGTTTTGGTTGGGGCTTATTGCCTTTAAGGCCCATTTAGAGTTTTAAATCATTTTCTTTTATAAAACAAATTATTAATTTACTAACTTAATTTTTCTAACAAATATTTTGTTAGCACTAACTTTTCTTTTTTATATCTAACTTTTCATTTTCTAATTTAAATTTTATTTGTACATAACAATTAAAAATACATTTCTTTTTAATATACATAATTCAATTCTTGATATTTAATTGAAACATATTTTGTACATAAATAATAAAAATACATTTTCTACATCATATAATTAAAATTGAAAATACCTCTTTTATTCTTTTAATTAAAATATCTTGGTACATAACAAATGAAAAATACTTTTTGTATACTTAATAAAAACTTAGAAATATTTTCTTTTCTTAAAACATCATTTTTATACATAATTTAATTAGGATTTAAAACATTTGATTAAAACATTTCCTTTTTTGTACATATTAAAAATATACAAATCAAAGGTTTATCAAACACATATTTAGGTCAACAATACCTTAATGCACATTTAATTTCACATTGTCGCACCTGTAAATAATCACGTACGCATATACTTGTACACTTACAAATACATTTACATTGCTCCTATACGCATTTGTTTATCTTATACATTGATATACCTTGTTTACATTTGATCGCAAATTCGATTTGGTTGTAACTTATTGGATACTATAAGTCTCATCCCCATTCATACACATGTACCCCCACTCCCGGATACTTATTTTGTAATAGCGTAGATTTTACATTTCGCAATTTACCGCTTTCAATTATACCATGGTTAGACCTAGGGTTTGCATGTACATAAAATCAAACGCTAGATAACCTAATACAAGACAAATACATGAAATCAATACACAATCACACTTGCACCCTCTATGGTAATCCCACATGTTGCCTTCCAAAATGGGCCATGCTTGCACGTCGAGTTTCTTTGGCAAAACGAATTCAAAATGATCATAGTCCCTCGATAACACTTTCAAAATGTTGCCTAAACAAATGATCAAGTCCCTCAAAGCAAATTGCCAAAGACACTTGGCACCATTGCATTCGTGGTCCATACGATGACCCGCGCCCGTCCCGAACAAACTTCCTAAACGCAAGATTGCCCACCAAATTCAATGGTGGAACAAAATTGTTAAAAAGGGGTTAAAACATAACAAAAACCTTTGAGTACAATAGGGTAGACAAAACTCTTAGTTACTTGAGATCAATTTGCAAAAACACTTGCCTTCTTTTCAAAAACAACAATCCACAACACTTTCAAACAAACTCTCAAAAACATTTGAAACATCTTTTTGAAAAGATACACACTTTTGTAAAACACTCAAACATGAGTCCAATACATTGGTTGCCTGAGACAAGGCATCTCTTCAAAAACATTTTCAAAAACACTCACACACACACACCATTTTTTTCAAGCAATCGAAAATCAAGGCAAGTGATCTAAAAAACCAAGTAACTAAGAGCCCATGGATAACCATGGATGAAAAGGGTGTTAATACCTTCCCTTTTCATAATCTACCCCCCGAACCCACGAAATATCTCAAAAGGTTTTTGCTGTGCTTTTTAACCTTTCCTTAGGATAAAATAAAAAGTCGGTGGCGACTCTTGCTCAACCGCACAAGTGCGAATACGAACGCAAAACCCTAGTCAGTTCTCCCACCGTATCACACATTCAAATCCAAAAACTGCAGAACAATTCAAACCAACATCCTCATCAACCCAAAACAAAACAACAAGAACATTCAATAACCAGAAACTGATCTCAAGCCAAACATACAAATCAAAAACCAACAACATACCAAGCCCGGTTGTCAAAACATAACCAACATTCAAGACTGTCAACAAATCCAAAACATACAAAAAAAATACCCAAAAACCATTTTCAAACAAACCTGCAAACCATTTTCAAAACAACCAAAAACTGTATAAAAAAAAAAGAAAATAGTTCAAGCTAAGCTTCCAGACCTGCTAAACCAATATCCCAAACCAAAAGTCCACAACTATCAGCAAACAACATCATCAAATCATCAGCAAACAACATCCAACAAAGCACGAAAAACCACAAAGTCTCAGAAGCATCAGCATCATCCTCATTCAACAAAGAAGATAGACAAAGAAAAAGTTACCAGAAGCGCGCATTTTTCGTCATCATCTCTTCCTCCTTGTCAAGCCCGTCACCAGGGAGCGCCTCATCTCAATCTCACTATCCTCTCCATTCCACAGAAAAGCCCCAAAAGTATGGATTCTTCGCATCCCTCATAAATTGTTTCCCACATCTCAAATGTATAGCACAATAGGTTAGCAGAGAAGACATGAACAAAACAAACATAACAAAGCAAAAGAAACATCAAACAAAATCGTTACAAAGACAGAACATAATCATACCCTTTCAAGAAGCAAAAACATTGGCGCTTAGGATGTGAGAGAGAGAATGCTCCGGTAACGAGGGTGAGAGGAACATCAGAATAAGCATCAATTTCAAACCCTTAGACATAAGTTCCATTTCAGAACCTAGGTTTTTCCAGAAAAAAAGCGTTTCACTCACGAATTTAGGATGAGAAGAGGGACGTTGAGTTACAAAGATGAACGAGAGAGAGAAGCGATAGAAACGATCAGAAGCGGCGCCGCTGTGAGAAACACAAAGCACAAACCCTAATTTATCTGTTTACCCTAATCCAACAATTAGGCAAATGTATTGGGCCTGTCTTGGCAAATCCCCTAAGCCCATGTGCGTTTTTGACTCATACCCCCCTCTCAGTTGGCCTTGTTTCTTTCAGCAATGACAACACCTTTGGGCCTCACACCCTTAAATCCCATTAAGCCCATTTTCACTTGTTTTTGTTTCAACCTAATTTAATTTGTTTTATTTCTTTGTGTTAATAATATACTAATGATTTTTAAAACTTTATTTTGTAAAATAAATTTGATTTTTTAATTAGTTTTCTTTTATCATTTTCTTTTTATTAATTTTCTTACACTTAATAAAAACATCAAAAAACTTTGATTTAATTAGTTTTCTTTCTTTAAGCTTATAATTAATAAAATACACAAAAAATATAATAAAGATTTTTAGCGTAAATCATTTTCTTTTTAGATTAAGTTTTATTTTTCTTTTTTCAAGTAAATACATTGCATTTCATACTTTATTGATTTCTTTATTTCATAAATTGTCATAGCTTTGTATTAAATCACACAACGATTCGATTTGGTAGTATTATTTGGATATTGCTATTTTTATGTGATTCATCCCCATTTGTAATAATTGTACCCCCATTCCCGGATACTTTTGTATTAGCTTAGAATTTTAATTCCTGCAATTTATTGCTTTCTATATACTGTGTAGTAATTAGGCATGTATGGCAAGATTCAAAAATCAATCGCTAGATGACCTAATCCAAGAATAAATAACTTGAAATCAACACACTTCTCACACGCGCACCTCTAGGGTAACCTTGATTGTTGCCTCGAAAATACAATCATGTCCCTCGAATATGAGACACTCTAGCAATGACCCTCGATGTTGCCTTCGATAAAACGATCTCGTCCCTTACAAAAATTGCTAGAGCGTCTCACAAGTTGCCTTCAATGATTGTAAAATTGACTCGCGCCTGTCCCTTCACATCCAAGGATGGGGCTTCTTACCAAATCAATGGTAAGATAGTACCATTAAAAGGAAGAAAAAAAGAACAATTTAAGACCTTTTGAGTAGATAGATTCGCTTTTAGTTACTCGCTTGCTCACGACAAAAACTTTCACACCTACACTTCCATTTCCAAACCTTTTCAAAAGATAAAACATTTTGTATATGTTCTTACAGAGACGAGAACCATTGCAAAACCTCTTTTCAAAACACTTTTCAAAACACGATTCACAAACACATCTTTGAACCATTTTTCGAAACTAAACTTTGTATACGTTCTTATAGAGACGAGAACCATTACGAAGAAATTTTCCAAAATACTTTCAAAAACCACACCACAAGCACACAATCAAAACAAAAGCAAGTGATCTAAAACGAGTAACTAAGAGCCCATGGAAAACCATGGATGAAAAGGGTGCTAACACCTTCCCTTTTCATAATCTACCCCCCGAACCCGAGAAAATTCTCGAAAGGTCTTTCCTGTGCTTTTTTACCTTTCCTTTTGGATAAAAGAAAATTCGGTGGCGACTCTTGCTAACCGCACAAGTGCGAACGAAACGCAAAACCTCTAATCAGTTCTCCCACCGCATCACAGGGGGTTAGACCTCCTTGGTCCGTTCGTGGTATGGACCAATCAAAATAAATATTTGATAATAGCGTCGACTACTTCACCAAATGGATAGAGGTTGAAGCATTGACCAAAATTACCGACTAAAACGTCCTTCACTTCTATAAAAGAAACATCATTGCTTTGTTCGGCATCCCACAAACAATAGTCACCGACAACGCGACTCAGTTCACATATCAGACCTTTCAGGAATTCGTCACGGTTGGGCACCACCTAGCACTTTGCCTCTGTCGAACATCCCTAGACAAACGGCCAGACCGAGTTTGCAAATAGGGTGATACTCAGGGGCCTCAAACGAAGGTTAGACAAAACCAAGAAAATATGGGTCGAGGAGTTAAACAACATACTCTGGGGATACCGAACAACAGCGCATTCGTCAACTGAGGAGACTCCATTCCGACTAACTTATGAGACGAAGGTTATTATTCCCGTAGAGATTGAAGAACCCTCCAGGCGAACCAAAGATCCCTGAGATGAGGATATGAACGACGTCGCCCTACGGGAAGAACTAGACTTGGTTGAAGAGATCCGAATAGAAGTGGTCCTACGAGAGGCCCCTCTCAAACAAAAAATAGCCATGTGCTATGATGCCAAAGTCATACGATGAGAGTTTGAGGTCGGCAGTCTTGTCTTAAAGAGAAATCGCAAAGAATCTCGTGAAGGCAAACTCGCGGTGAACTGGGAAGGCTCTTATCGCGTCTACGCAAAAACAGGGACCCGGGCGTAAAAACTTAGAAAATCTACAAGGGGAACAACTTGCTCGATGGTGGAACACTGAAAAGTTAAAACAATATTACAGTTAAAATGTTGAGCAGTCAGCAAGCTTCGTTAACAAGACAAACTCATCCAGGCCCGAACACGCGTGGATGCCTAGGTACAAGCATGACACCCAAAATATCTTGAGGGGACGAGACTCCACTCTTGTAACGAGCGTGTCCTCAGCCCGACATGGACAACTTTACCAAGCTCCATCGTCATCAGAACACCCAGCTCACAATGAGAAGTTCATGCCGCCGAGCTCGGGTCCCCGAAACGAGACCTAAGTTCCGACCCTTGCCCAGTATTCTCCCTGGTTGTTTTTCTGGTTTCCCCATACCAGCGAAATTACAATTTAAATGAGCAAGTCTCTGCTATAAACTCTTAGCAAAATAAAATGTCTCAAGCAGACGAGCATAACAATAAACATGCAAATACAAATATCTAGAATAAACGACCACCATGACCATAAAATTAAAGAAAACAATCATTAAGGCCACCATTATACGAATTTTACAAAAAGAGAGGCCATTGGCCCCCCATCCAACAAAATAACTTTGTGGCTACAAGGATCATAAATATTCAAGAATTACATAAATGGGAAAAAATCTCGGGAAAACAAATTACAGTATATCGGCACGCATGCAGGAAAAGAGGAATAACTAGATAGAAATCAAGAATTTTGTTGGGGATCCTCCTCGATAACGGGCTCTTGACACGATGGTTCCCCAACGAGCACATCCAGACTCCTATGAGACAATCAGGAATTATGATCTGGCCGTATTCCATGTAATGATGAAGACACATCCCGGTCACATTCAGTTCAACCACGGGGTTCAGAACCCAAAGCTGCTTCACAGTGTTATCAAAGCTCCCCTCAACAACGGACAAAGAATCATCCAAAGCAAGTTGTAAGAAAGAAACCAGATCAACTCGGGTCTTCAAACCTTTGGTCTCTTCGGGCTCATCCTCGACGGGAGTGGCTTCAGCAATCAAGGTTGCCACCTGCTTATCGGAAGCCTTCTTCTCGAGCAGAAGCGCCTTATGATCCTTAGACAATTTACCCAGCCTGTCCTCCTCTACCTTTTAAGCAGTCTTCTCATCATCACACTCCTTCTTTGTCTCGGCCAGCTTCGATCACAACTTCCTCACCTCGACTTCCAGGGATGTACCCCCCTCAGTATATGCCATGACCATCTCCAAGATCCTCACGACTACCCCGACATCCTGAGCTAACGTTGTCCCCTTCATCGGGCAATCTAGCTCTTTGAGCAGAAGGGACTCACCCCAGAGAAGATACAGAGAAGAACCCTTGAAGAAGGACCTGTCGTGCAAGCAAGGGGGAAACTCATACTTTCCCATCTCCTTCTCCCCAGTCAGGTCCATAACATCCTCATTGTGCTTCCTCTTATGCCTCGAGGACACCTGTAGAGGGGAAATAGCCCCAGTCAGATTCCCTATCGACGAAGCACCCGATCCCGACATAGGGCCAGCGTCGTTCAAGAAAGCCCTGACACCTTTCTATTCCTTCTTCAGGTTGAAAGTGATTGTCCTAGCCAAGCGCTCCTGGGCAATATTCATCTTATCTGCGAGGAAATAACAAAGAATGGTCAGTAAAACAGAAGAATATGCGCGAACAAAGAAAATCAAATCTTAAAAGCGGCTACCAAGATAGGTCGTGGGGCCCTTGCTCTCGAGGATTTCCTTGACACCTATCATTCTAAGGTCGAACATCGCATTCCCATACTTGTTGACAACCGGTTTTCCCCCTCTGTCCATATGCGGAACAGGAGGAATCACCGCGACAAAGGAAGTAAGATGATCAAAGTTGGTTGCATCCTTGGTACCAAGCTGGTCTTTCTTCAAACATAGATGTTGGTTCCTGTTGTACCCCAAAATTTTCCCTCTCATTTCATCAACATTTTCTCATCATAAGACTCTTGGAACTCAAGATCAAACTAGGGTTTGCTCTGCTCAAGACACCTCCTTGCACTGTTGACCTAAATTAGGGTTTAAGTTTGCACAGGGATGTTTTTACCTACAATGCCCAAAGTGACTTTCATACTTCATTTTGGACTCACAAGTTTGTCCATACCAAGTTTCAAGCCTTGATTCAAATTTTTGCCCAGTCAATTGGACAGTTGACCTAGAAATCAGCTGTATTGGGGAAAAAGTCAAATGTGGCCAATTGACAGTCAAAACTCATGAAATTTGACCCACATAAACATTATGAACTCATATGAACCATTTGATCAAGTTTGGATCACAATTCCACAAGAAATTTGATCAGATCACCAAAAGGGCAAAATGGTCATTTTTAGGGTTTTGACTGCACAAAGGCAATTTTTGACTGTTTGACCTAACCAATGGCAAATCAAGCACACACATGGACTCAAGGACTCAATGGCATTGTCTTGACCCATTCAACAAGTTCAAAAGATCTCAAATGCATAGGATTGACAGATGAATTTTTCAGTCAACTGATCATAATTTGACTGTACACTGAAAAGTCAAACTTTGACTTTTTGGTCAAAATCAAGTGCCATGAGTCATTTTTCACCAAGACATGTCAAATTATGAAACTTGTTCATCAAGAAACTTAAAAATGCAAATTAGGGTTTAAAATGGAAAATTTTCATAACTTAGAAATTTTCTAAGTTATGAAATTTTCTTATTTTTTCCTAACTTTGTCCCATTTTTTCACCAAGATGCAAATTGATTCAAACAAAACTTGAAACATGAAAGTTGTATTCCATCACAAAGTCTACAACTTTTATTCACAAAGTTTTCTCAAAAGAATCTTGTATCTCAAGTTATGATTTTTGGAACAAGGGTACCTAAAACTTTTAACTTAGAGAAAATTTGCCCTAATCTAGACAGGATTTTGACCCATCTTCTTGGCCATTTTTCACATAGTTCCACTTGGAGTTTCAAGTTTCATTTTAAAGATGGATTATAGTACATGTTACAAGCTTTCAAAATTGTCCAAGAACTCCTCAAACACCCTTGTGGTTAGAGAGAATCGAATGCTTGAAGTTGGCAAAAACTCACTTTGATCCATGACCAATACATGTTCATACAAACTTGTATTTTCAAATCAGCATGCTTGGTACTAGTTGCAGGCCTCAAAACCAGTTTATACTCCATAATTTAATGCATAACCATTGAGCTAAGGTATTATCTTGTTCTTTTGGACATTGCATACAAGACTAATCCCTATTTGGAAAAAGGTAAAATGCCATTTTTGTAAAATTGCACTTTATGTCAAAACAAGATCCTTGAGGAATGGGGCCATATCCCTGAAGCAAGATTCAATATATCAATTCCAAGAACCAATGGAAAGGTGTGCAGCATAATAGAGGGCTTGTACAAGTTTGCATAGATAACATACACACTCTTGCTTCAAGTAGAAGAAAACTTACAAAACAGAAGGAATCTCTCACATCTGTAAAAACCAACTTACACAAACATTGCAAACAAGTTTGATACCTCATAACAAGCCAGAAACACGACCCTTTTGCCTCTCAAAACTCCTAGTGCAAAAATTCCCCATTTTCTTGCAAAACAGAGTCAGTTCTGTAAACTTCAAGCCATACTCAAATTCCATCGTGCGTTTTGTCCAAAGATACTTCAAACACCTTCCAACCAACATACCTAAGCTATCCAGATCATCCATTGCTAGCTGTAACACCCTTAACACACTTTGCCATTTCTGTTTCAAAGCTTTGCAGGTTGATTTCTGTAGCACGATTCAGGCTACTTCAAAGCAAGCCAAGCATTGGAAAAGCTTCAGTGGACCTCAGGCAAGCTCAAAAGAAGCTCAAGCACCCTTGGAAGTTGCTGCATTGTCCAGCTCGAAGTCAACTGAAACAGGTATTTCATGAACTTTTATCTCTCTATTTAGGAATAGTTAGGATTAGGTTTGTGAATGAAATATGTTGTACTCATAGCCCTGAAGCCATACATATGCTTAGTTTTCATTTACATTAATCGTGCTAGGAGAATTTTGTTCATGAACTTTCTGAAAAAACTAGGTTAAGATTTAGGGCCAGAGAAATTCTCTCTGGTCTTTGAGAGTTAGGTCAAGTTTTTTATATGGTTGGATTCGTTGTTTGATGCTCTACAAGTTCCATGTTATGAGTTTTGTCAAAAAGTCAAAGAATCAGGAGATAGCATGTGATGTACAAAACGTGCGTTTTTGTGAATCAAGGAAGAAGATGAAGTCTGACTCGGCTGAGCCTGGTCATTTTTGCTTCTAACACCCCATTTTTCAGTTTACACCCCAATGGCCCATTTATTTGTATATTTGTCATTTTGATATTTTTATTTTTTATTCTGACTTTATTATTTTTTGTCCAAATATAAAAAATGCCAAAAAATTATTTTCTATATTTTTCATATTTATTTGATTTTGATTTTGATTTTACTAGTATAAATATGTAAATAATTTATTATCTTTTTATTAAAACTCAAAAAAAATATTAAAAAAATATACTTATCTTCATTTATTATTTTTATTTACATTTGAAAACATTTTCTTGGATATACACATTTTTTGTAAATAATTAATTTTTATTTCTATATATTTAATATGTTTAACATATATATACTTATATACTTTATTTTATTAAATAATTAGGTCAAAATTACAAAAAATAATACATTTTCATTTTTATTAATATTTTACACTAAAAACATCTTTTTTACAATATAATTTTATTTTTTTATAAATTAATATATTATTGTATATAATTAATAAATAATACTATTTATTAAGAATTAGGGTTTTTGCCCTAAATAACAAAATAATTAAAATTGGCTTTCTTTTTTTATTATTTATTATTTTTACTTCACATTGAAAAATACTTTTTACATACATAAAAATCTTTTTTTGCATAATACATTTTATTTGATATTTATTTAATTGTATTTATTTAAATATTGTATTATGCCTTGTACATTCAATTTGGTTGTAATAACTTAGAATTTAATTTCTTGTCAAATACCCCCAATTCAAATTTGTACCCCCATCCCTATATCATGTTGTAATAGTGTAGCATTTAAATTCTCGCACATTTAAATGCTTCCAATTATGCCATGCTTAGACTTAGGGTTTGTATGCAAAATAAAATCAATAACTAGCTTGACCTAATCAAATACAAATATGCATGAAAAACAAACACAATGCACACTTGCACCCCTAGGGTTACAATCCACTTGTTGCCTTCAAAAATGGGCCATGGTTGCATGTCAAGTACTTTGGCAAAACAAAAACAAACAAAAAGATCATAGTCCCTCGATGACGCTATCTGAGTTGCCTAAACAAAATGATCAAGTCCCTCAAGAAAATTGCCAAAAATACTTGACACAATTGCTATCATGGTTTATACGATGACCCGCGCCTATCCCGTTTAACATCCTAACACAAGGTTATTCACCAAATACAATGGTGAAACAACACTGTTAAAAGGGTTAAAAACATAAGAAAAAATCTTTGAGTAAAATAGGGTAGATAGCTCTTAGTTACTTGATCAAGCTTGCAAAAACATCCTTGCTATTGTTCAAAACACACCTCACAACACAATTTCAAAACCCTACTTTCAAACATTGAAAACTTTTCAAAAGACAAAAACACCTTTTGTATACATTCAAACAAGAATCATTACAAAGGTTGCCACAACGATGGCCTCTTTCCAAAACATCTTTCAAAACCACACACAAAGCACCATTTCAAACAATTGAAAAGCAAAGTAAGTGATCTAAGCAAGTAACTAAGAGCTCATGGATAACCATGGATAGAAAGGGTGCTAATACCTTCCCTTTCTATAATCTACTCCCCGAACCCAAGAAAACATCTCAAAGGTCTTTCCTGTGCTTTTTGACCTTTCCTTAGGATAAAATAAAAAGTCGGTGGCGACTCTTGCTAAACCGAAACATTTGCGAACACAAACACAAAACCTCAAGTCAGTTCTCCCACCGTATCACAGAACTGGCGACTCTACTGGGGAGAACTTTAAAAGTGGAGTAACCTTAGGGCTTAGATCACCCTTTGCATGATTATTGTGTGCTTTGATTGCTTTACATTTAGTTCTCTTGTTTGGGCTTGAAATCCTCCACCTGGATTTGGGAAACATTCATAGGTAAATAGTAATACATTGTGGAAACTGTGCGGGGTATACCAACACGGTTGAAGCAATAGCTATATTAGTGCGACATATTTGTGAGTACCGGTAGCCTTTGAGTCAATCAAAGAGAATACGGGGCCGCTGAGTGATGTCATGAAGCACTAATGAACTCTTAGAACCTTACTTGACCATCTTGGCCTTTATTAGGGGTAGTGAGATGATCGGCTTTGGTGCAGTCCGAAGTTGGTAGATACTCGATACTACACTCATTGAGGGTTGTTTTCTTGGAATATTTTGGTCGCTAGTTAAGTGGCTAAACCAAAACAATGAACATAGAAAACAATCCAGTGATATTGAGCTCCTTAGAACCCGGTTACTATTTATAGGACATGTTTTAAGCCAACTAAACTCAAGAGGGTACTTACCTATGAAACCTCATGCAAGCCTGAAATTAGGGTTTTGTGTGACTTGCTTGTACATGTGCTTGTGCATACATCATGAACATCATAAAGCATCATATGTATCCACTAACCATTTCAAGGGTTTGGATCTTTATCTTTGTTCTTGTTTTGTAGATCATGGAATCTCTTCACAGGAAAATAATCCAGGTCAACCTTGTGAGAATCCCTCCTCAACTCAAGGAGCTTACTTCCAGGATTCCAGAGAATTCTCTCTTAAGTGAAAGACATGGTAGACTCCTCAACTTGGTCAACACCAACATTGAAGAAGACATGGTGAAAGTTCTCTTCCAGTTCTTTGACCCCCTACACCACTGTTTCACATTCCCTGATTACCAGTCGGTGCCTACTTTGGAGGAATTTTCTCAACTCTTGAGAATTCCTATTCTTAATCAACTACCCTAAAACGGTACGGAAAAAGAACCAAAGCCTGAAGATGTTGCTCAAGCATTACACTTGCAACCATCTGACATCAAGGGGCATTGGGAAACCAGAAGTGGTGTCAAGGGCTTCTTGGCAAAGTTTCTGTTCGAGAAGGCACAAGACTGCTGGAATTCTCTTGATCTATAAGCCTTTGAAGAGATTGTGGCACTCCTTATCTATGGGTTGGTCTTGTTCCCAAACCCTGATCAACTTATAGATGTGAATGCTATCAAGATTTTCATGTCCAGGAATCATATACCTACATTGCTTGGGGACATCCTACACTCATTTTACACACGAACAATGAGGAAAAGAGGTGTTCTCATATGCTGTACTCCTCTCCTAGCAAGGTGGTTTATTTCTCACCTTCCACAATCAGTTTTGAAGAATGAGCAGGGTTTAAGGTGGTCACAACGATTGATGACCCTCACACATTCTGATGTGCATTGGTGTTCTCGGTCCAGAGAAAATGTCATCATCATTGATCGTTATGGGGAATTCCCTAATGTCCCACTACTTGGCATTAGGGGAGGCATTACCTATAACCCTTGTCTATCTTTGAGACAATTTGGATATGCTCGGAGAGATGGCCCTCATGACATGCTGATTCCGGACCTAGTTTTTGACTTCGACAACGATACACAAGGACTTCGACAAAGGTTCATCAGAGCTTGGAGGATGCCTAACAAGGTGGATAGTAAGACACTGGGGCACAAGAATTCCATCCCCCTTGAGCCTTACCTCAAGTGGGTACGAACCCGCTCCCATAATCTTATGATGCCATACCCTCACATTCTCCCCTTGATCAAAGAGCCTGTTATGGAAGGAGAGGTTCCATACACCATCCTACATCTTGACATGCCAACATCATGGGAAGAAATGCAAAAGAGTTGGATCCAACTCAAGGAAGAACGGAATACCTTTGAAGCCAGCTTCTATGCCAGTGAGAAGAAGGTTTTGGAGCTTACCCGCCTGTGATACGGTGAGAGAACTGACTAGGGTTTTGCGTTCGTGTTCGCAAATGTTTCGGTTGAGCAAGAGTCGCCACCGACTTTTTATTTTATCCTAAGGAAAGGTTTAAAAAGCACAGCAAAAACCTTTGAGATTTTTCTTGGGTTCGGGGAGTAGATTATAGAAAGGGAAGGTATTAGCACCCTTTCTATCCATGGTTATCCATGGGCTCTTAGATACTTGCTTAGATCAACTTGCCTTGGTTTTCAATTGTTCGAAATGGTGCTTGGTGTGTGGTTTTGAAAATGTTTTGAAAAGATGCCTTGTATAGGCTACCCTTGTAACAATTCTTTACTCGAATGTTTTACAAAAGGTGTTTTGTCTTTTAAAAAGATGTTTCAAGGTTTTTTTGAAAGTTGGTTTTGAAAGTGTTTGTGAAGTGGGTTTTGAAAATAGGCAAGTGTTTTCTTTGCAAATTGGCAAGTACTTAAGAGTTATCTACCCTAAAGTTTTCTCAAAGATTTTTTGTTATGTTTTAAACCTTTTGACAATTTTGTTCCACCATTGCATTTGGTGGACAATCTTGTATTAGGAGGTGAAAGGGACAGGCGCGGGTCATCGTTTAGACCATAATTGCAATAGTGTTAAATGTCTTTGGGCAATTTTTCTTTGAAAGGGATTTTATCATTTTAGGCAACATTTTGAGGGACTATGATCAATTGATTTGTTTGTTTTACCCAAAGAAATTCAACATGCAATATGGCCCAATTTATTTGAAGGAAACAAAGTGGAATACCCTAGGGGTGCAAGTGTGAGATGTGTTGTCCATTTTCATACTTGTTTATCTTGAAATTAGGTCAAACTATTTTGTTCGTTTTATTCGCATACAAACCCTAATTCTAGCATGGCATGTTTAGAAAGCATTAAAGTGCGAATTTTAAATTCCTACACTATTACAACACAATAATATGGGGAGGGGGGTACAAATATTCAAATGGGGGGATATTTAGACAAGGAATTAAACCTAGCTATTACATTATTTTCTTTGAATATTTACAATATAAATAATTGCATAATTAAATGGAAATGAAATAAATATGCAAAATGTAGAAAAAAGGAATTTTTATGTGTATGAAGAAAAGTATTATTTATGTAAAAATAAAAAGAGATAAAAAAAAAGGGTATTATTTTTGGAGTATTCTCATGTTTAGGGCAAAACCCTAATTTTAATCAAAAGGGGATTAATTATTTAATATATATATAATATTTACTATTTATGTACAAAAAATAAAATAAAAATGAAGTATATTTGCAAAAAATGTATTTTTTAGTATTAAATATTAAAAAATAAAATATGTACATTTTTTGGCATTTATATCCTAAGTGTATTAATATATACCTATTTATTTATATTATTTACAAAATATGTATTATATATATTAATTAATAATATTTAATATTTAAATAAAAAAAGTATTTTTCTATAAAATATTTTCAGGAAGTAAAAATAAGATAAAAGTATATAAAATATATTTGTGCTATTTTAGTATTTTAAACAAAAAGTATATATTCATTTATTTATGTACAAACTAAAAGAAAAATCAAATAAATACCTAATAAATTCAAAAATGATGAGAAAAAATATTTTTATATTTTTAATATGCTGAGAAAAAATAAATGAGTCAATTAAAAAAAGAAAAAGTCAAAAAACAATAAAAATAAAGCAAATGGGCTCAGGGGGTTCAGAACAAATTATATGGTGCAAAAAGGAAAGTCAACATAAGCCCAGCCCATGAAGACCTTTCTTCAACCTCTGAACAACAATATTAAAAAAAAACGCGCGCCCTGTTCTTCCATCCCAACATCCTGATTCTTTGATCTTTTGCACAAACTTTCAACACAAAAAATGTTAAGCATGGAGCCACGATTCCAAATATATAAAGAACATCTCCTAACTCTCAGAAATGAGAGAGAATTTTAACAATCTCAAATCCTAACCTAAGTTTTCTGCCATTTTCAAACCTTAAATTCTCACAGCTCAAGCAAAAGAAATGAAAAGTAAAAGCATGTACAGGTTCAGTGGCATGAGTAGAACATTGCTTATTCACAAACTTAGAGCTAATGATGCCTAATGAGAGAGATAGAAGTTCACCAAAGTACCTGTTCAGTTGAAGTTCTATCTGGCAAATGGGGAGCTTTCAATGCAAGATAATGGTTGTTATAGCTTCCTTGAGGTGTGGTGATGCTGTTCCAATATTTACTTTGCCTTGAGACACCTTGAACTAAGCTGTAGAACTTCAACTGCAAAATGGAAAAATAAAAATGGTGGAACTTGTTAGAGGAGTTACAGGTCGTGTTTCAAGTCATGGTCAGCTTGCATAGATGCTAGGGAATGTGTGTGAACTGGTTTGGGCAAGAGAGCTTGAGGGAAATGGAAGATGGCACTCAAACTGCAGGCCTGGCCCTGTTTTTGCATTTTGAAGGTGATTCTGAGATTGGGAGTGTATGAGAGATGTTAGGGTCGTGTACTAGCTTGGTTATGATGTCCTGGATCTGTTTGACAAGTTTGCTTAAGTGTTTGTAAGCTGATATGAGAGTTGTGTTACAATATGCCAAGTTACTTACACTTTAAGCAACAAATGCCCAAGTTGTGTTCTAGGTCAGTAGAGGCCCCCTAATGAGCTGCATAATCTCTCCTTGATCAGAGTGTTTTGTCCATAATCTTGTGCCAATTAGATCTCATTTGTACTGCTTGGATTTTCAATTGGACATAAAGTTACCTTTTGCAAAAATGGAAAAAATGCTTTATCTAAAAATGGATTAATCCTTTAGGAAATGCTTGAACTCATGAAACAAGGCCTTGGCACAAAGGTTTTACATTGAATTATTGAGTGTCAAAGGGTTTTAGGACCTGTAATCTAGCACAAACTATGCTGACTTGAAAATGGCTTAAGTTATGAATATGTTCATGATCAATTCAAAAGTGAGTTTTTGCCAAATTGTGAAATTCGATTCTCTCAAGTTATAAGGTTGTTTAAGAAGTTCTTGGACATTTTGGAAAGCTTGGAATGTGTACTACAATCCATCTTTGAAATGCAAATTGAAATTCCAAGTGGAAGTGTATGGAAAATGGCCTTGAAGTTGGGTAGAAAACCTTGTCAAAATAGGTTAAAATTTCACTAAGTTAAGAATGGTTTAGTGCCCTTATTCAAAAATTTGTAACTTGAGATACAAGCCTCAAATGGGAAAACTTTGTGCATCAAAGTTGTAGATTATGCAACAAGCTACAACTTTCATGTTTTGACTTTTGTTTGAATCCAAATGGATCTTGGTGAAAAAGTGGGGCAAAATTGGGAAAAAATTAGGGTTTTTTATAACTTAGAAAAATTCTAAGTTATGAAAAATTCTAATTTCTAACCCTAATTTGCATTTTGTGATTTCTTGGTGAACAAGTTTCATGATTTGGCATGTTTTGATGAAAAATGAATCTTGACTCTTGATTTTGACCAAAAAGTCAAAGTTTGACTTTTCAGTATACAGTCAAAATTGATCAATTGACTGGGAAATTCAACTGTCAATCTTGTATACTTGGGATCTTTTGAGTTTGTTGAGCATGTCAAGATAATTCCATGGGGTCCTTGAGTCCATATGTGAGCTTGGTTTGCCATTGGCTAGGTCAAACAGTCAAAAATTGCCTTTGTGCAGTCAAAACCCTAAAAATGACCATTTTGCCCTTTTAGTGATCTGATCAAATTTCTTGTGGAATTGTGATCCAAACTTGATCAAATGGTTCATGTGAGTTCATAATGTTGATGTGGGTCAATTTTCATGAGATTTGACTGTCAATTGGCCATAGTTGACTTTTTCCCCAATACAGCTGATTTCTAGGTCAACTGTCCAATTGACTGGGCTAAACTTGGAATCAAGGCTTGAAACTTGGTATGGATAAACTTGGGAGTCCAATATGAAGCATGAAAGTCATCTTAGGCATTTTAGGTCAAAACATTTTTGTGCAAACACAAACCCTAATTTGGGTCAACAGTGCAAGGAGAAGTCTTGAGCAGATGAAACCCTAACTAGATCTTAATCTCCAAGGACTTTGTGATGAGAAATCCATGAGAAAATGGGAGGGAAAATTTTGGGGTACAACAGTTGCCCCTGTTCAATCTTCTTGAATCCGAAGAGTTAGATTGGCAAGTTTGCCTTTCGTGACTCGAGGGTAAAAGGAGATTGGACACTAAAGTGCCCTTAAATTTGCACTCGTCAAAGCAAAGGATGCGGGAATGGGCTTAGAGATGCCATTTGGAGATGGGCTTAGAGATGCCATCTGGAGGGGCGACAGAATCTTGTCGGGGATGGGCTTAAAGATGCCATCTGGAATGAGTATCAGGAAGGTGTCCAAGCTTTGGACCATCTCTGAACTGGGGGTCTGAATAAGCAATAGATTGACATCCGTTGTTGGGAGGAATCCGTAAACTGTTTTCAGGAGGTTGCATATGAACAAGTTGATAGATTAACATCCGTTGTTGGGAAGAATCCATAAACTGTTTTCAGAAGTCTTGAGAAGAATCTGAACAAGTGATAGGTTAACATTCGTTACTTGGAGAACTCGTGAACTGTTTTCAGGAATCTTGAGGTTGAATAAGCAATAGAGCAGCGTCCGTTGTTGGGAAGCGTCCGTAAACTGTTTTCAGAAAGTTGCATCTGAACAAGTTGATAGATTAACATCCGTTGTTGGGAAGAATCCATAAACTGTTTTCAGAAGTCTTGAGAAGAATCTGAACAAGTGATAGGTTAACATCCGTTACTTGGAGAACCCGTGAACTGTTTTCAAAAATCTTGAGGTTGAATAAGCAATAGAGCAGCATCCGTTGTTGGGAAGCGTCCGTAAACTGTTTTCAGAAAGTTGCATCTGAACAAGTTGATAGATTAACATCCGTTGTTGGGAAGAATCCATAAACTGTTTTCAGAAGTCTTGGATTCGAATAAGAACCGGTGTAGGGTTGCTTGATGATGAATCCGTGTAAAACTGCATCTGAAACTGTTAAGGATAGCTTTTTATTCTTATCCTGAAAAGGACAAAATGTCAGCTAAACACCAAATTATGTTGCATGAAATGTATGATGCGATATATGTTATATCAATGTTTATGATATGAATGTAATGAATGCGCATGTAAGCTGATGAGCTGTCTTGCTGGGGATAGATGAATCCTGGATGGCCGAAGATAAAAGCATCGTGACTGCTGCCGGGAAGAATAATTCCTTGGCTGTGACTGGGGAATAAGGAGCTTGGGTTGTATAACAAGCCTCTGGGGAATTCCTGATGACTTCTACTGGGGAGTACCAATCTAGTAGACTCCTGCTGGGGATGCAAGACTGAGAATCTTCAGTTTGGAGGGAAGCATCTCTGGCGACCTTACTGGGGAACTCAAGATTTGCTCTCCTAAAACTCTGTGGGGAGAAGGTTCATTAGTCTGGCTCCGTTGGGGATTCTGAAACTTAAACTCTGGGGGGAATTGAATTCCTGAGGACCCTCTGGCTGGGGGATTGTAAAGATAAGTTACTACTGGGGAAATTTGATGAACTCCGCTGGGGATAAGAAGAATTCTGGCGAGCGCGATCTTCCGTGATTGTTAGCTGAGGATAACCCAGTTATAAGCCCTTGTGAGGAATAACTTTAAATAAAGCTCGGGAGAGACGTACGTACTCTGCGGGGGATAAGCTTCCATAATCTGCTGGGGATAAGCTTCCAGAATCTGCTGGGGATTTCCTTTGAAGGGTATCAAGATATCCAATTGTTCCTTTGACCTATCAGTAATCCTCTTTCCCGACTCATAAGAAAATGATTATGTTTCAAATGCATATGCCTATTTAACAAAACATTGGACGTTTCTCAAAATAAAATAAATAGTGCAAGAGAAAAGAAAAGGAAATGACACAAATTTCTGGGAAAAGTATTTGTATTGATTTTCTATGAGTAGATTTGTACAAAGGAGACAATCATCCTAGCAAGAGGATTTTGTCGTAAGTATTTAAAAGGTTTATACAAAATAAGGATGGCTATGTGAAATAATTCCATGGGATTCCATTCCGCTATGGCTTTCACAACTCTGAATATCTATCCATTCAATGCTTTGCTTGACGATGACTGGATTGATCAGAAGCCTGGAACCGGTTGATGAAGAGATTGTCCTTGAAGTGATCCGACGAGACATAGTCATACGCTTTAATTCCCTAACTTTTGCCTGAATCGCTCTTTAGGGTTTTCGATCCACCGAGAAACCCCTTTTTGCCCAAGCCGCCCTTTCGAGTTTTCAACTTGCCGGGTGTACAGATTTTTTTTTGTTTTTTATCCCTAATTTTTGCCTGAATCGCCCTTTCGGGTTTTCGATCCACCGGGATGCCCATTTTTGCCCAAGCCTCCCTTTCGGGTTTTCGACTCGTCGGGTTATTTTATGCGTAGTATCTTTTGACTATGTCTGCGTTCGCAGGGTGCGGTAAATCGTCGCCGTCCATGGTGGTCAGAATCATTGCACCACCAGAAAATATGCTCTTGATCACAAATGGTCCTTCATATGTAGGAGTCCATTTGCCCCTGGGATCACTTTGCGGCAAGATAATCCGCTTGATTACAAGATCTCCGACTTGATACACTTGACGTTTGACTTTCTTATTGAAGGCCTTGATCATCCGCTTTTGATACGTCTGACCATGGCATATAGCAGCAAGTCGCTTTTCGTCGATCAGATTGAGTTGATCAAGTCGAGTCTGCATCCAATCATCTTCATTCAATCCTGCATCCTTCATAATCCTTAGAGAAGGGATCTGGACTTCCATAGGCAAAACAGCTTCCATGCCATAAACCAAAGAAAATGGGGTTGCCCTAGTTGAAGTACGTGTCGTCATACGGTATCCATGCAGAGCAAACGGTAACATCACATGCCAGTCTTTGTAAGTGACTGTCATTTTCTGAATGATTTTCTTAATGTTTTTGTTCGCAGCTTCAACAGCACCGTTCATCTTCGGCCGATAGGGAGATGAATTGTGATGATAAATCTTGAACTGTTCGCACAATGCAGTGATCACTGTGTTATTCAGATTTGTACCGTTGTCTGTGATGATCCTGTCTGGAACACCATACCGACATATGAGATTTTGCTTGATAAAGCGGGCAACCACATTTTTAGTAACAGAGGCAAAGGAAGCTGCTTCGACCCATTTGGTGAAATAGTCAATGGCCACCAGGATGAAGCGATGTTCGTTGGAAGCCGTGGGCTTGATCTCTCCAATCATATCAATGCCCCACATTGCAAAGGGCCACGGAGCAGTCAGGACGTTGAGAGGAACCAGAGGGATATGAACTTTGTCAGCATAGACTTGACACTTGTGGCAAGTACGGGAATGTTGATGGCAGTCAGCTTCCATGGTAGACCAGTAATAGCCTGCCCTCAGGATCTTCTTAGCCATTGTATGCCCGCTCAAGTGAGTGCCAAATGTGTCGCTGTGTATATCAGTCATGATCAATTCTGCTTCAGCTTTATCTACGCATCGGAGTAGGACACAATCATGGCTTCGTTTGTAAAGGATGTCGTTGCTCAGGAAGAACTTAGCAGCGAATTTCCTTAAGAACTTCTTGTCATTTACGGAAGCTCCTTCAGGATAATCTCTAGTCTCGAGATACCTTTTGATTTCCTGGAACCAAGGTTGTTCCACCATTTCTTCGGTATTAATCTTGTGACAATGCGCAGGTTCATCCATTCGCTCGATGGTGATTTGGGGAGCCTCGTTATCCCAGTTGAGTTTAAACATGGAGGACATTGTGGCTAGAGCATCTGCTAGCTGATTCTCTTCTCGCGGGAAATGCTCGAAGGTAATTTGCTCGAAATGAGGCAACAATGTCAGGACATGTTCTTTGTATGGGATAAGATTAGGATGCTTGGTATCCCACTCTCCTTTGATTTGACTGATAACCAAAGCCGAGTCCCCAAATACGATCAAAGATTTGATCCCCAGGTCTATAGCAGCCTTGAGACCAAAGATGCAAGCTTCATATTCAGCCATGTTGTTTGTGCAGCTGAAGCAAAGTCGGGCTGTGAAAGGTGTGTGACAACCTTCCGGAGAAATGAGTACTGTGCCAATACCGTTTCCAAGTGCATTTGAAGCACCATCAAAGTACAGGGTCCATCGGGATCCCTTTTCGGGTCCGTCATACGGTCCGTCACCTTTAATGTTGTCCAAATTCATGATGTCCTCGTCTGGGAAGTCAAATCTCATGGGTTGATAGTCTTCGATAGCCTGATAAGCCAGATGGTCAGTTAATACACTCCCTTTTATAGCTTTTTGGGTGGTGTACTAAATGTCATATTCAGTTAAGATCATTTGCCATCTAGCTATCCTTCCAGATAAAGCGGGCTTTTCGAAGATATACTTGATAGGATCCATTTTGGAAATCAACAAGGTAGTATGAGTCAACATATACTGTCTTAGTCGGCGAGCAGCCCATACCAAAGCGCAGCAAGTTTTCTCGAGCAGTGAGTAGCGAGTCTCACAGTCGGTAAACTTTTTGCTAAGGTAATAAATAGCATGCTCTTTTCGACCAGACTCGTCATGCTGGCCCAAAACACACCCCATTGAGTTATCCAAGACGGTCAAATACATGATCAATGGTCTTCCTTCGACGGGTGGCATTACAATAGGAGGTTCTAGCAAATACTCCTTGATTCTATCAAAAGCAGCTTGACAATCGTCGTTCCATTCGACTACCTAATCTTTCTTCAAGAGTTTGAAAATTGGCTCACAGGTAGAAGTCAGATGTGAGATGAATCTGGCAATATAGTTTAAGCGCCCCAAGAACCCTCTAACCTCCTTCTCAGTACGGGGAGCAGGCATTTATTGTATTGCTTTTACTTTTGCCGGATCGACTTCAATGCCTTTGTTGCTTACAATGAATCCCAGGAGTTTACCAGACCTAACTCCAAAAGTGCATTTACTTGGATTCAGCCTGAGCTTGTATTCTTTTAACCTGGCAAACAGCTTCTCCAGATGTTCAAGGTGCTCTTCCTCTGTTTGTGACCGAGCTATCATATCGTCTATGTAAACTTCAATCTCATGATGTATCATATCATGAAATAAAGCTACCATGGCGTGTTGATAAGTTGCCCATGCGTTCTTCAGCCCGAACGGCATCACCTTATAACAGAAAGTGCCCCACTGTGTGACAAAAGTCGTTTTCTCCATATCCTCGGGAGCCATTTTGATTTGATTGTAGCCCGAGAATCCATCCATGAAGGAAAGCACTTTGTGCTGAGCTGTATTGTCGATCAAGATGTCAATATGAGGTAGCGGGAAATCATCTTTAGGGCTGGCCCAATTCAAATCCCGGTAGTCCACACACATCCTGACTTTGCCATCTTTCTTAGGTACTGGCACAATGTTAGCGACCCATTGAGGATAGGACGTAACAGCCAGAAAGCCAGCATCGAATTGTTTCATTACTTCTGCTTTGATCTTTTCAGACATGTCAGGCCTCATTCGGAGAACTTTTTGCTTGATCGGTGGACAATCCTCTCTTGTGGGGAGACGGTGAACCACGATGTCTGTGTCTAAACCCGGCATGTCTTCATAGGACCAAGCGAAGATTTCAACATACTCATTCAACAATTGTACCAAGCGCTCCTTGACTTTTGGTTCCAGATTGGCACCCACTTGCACCTCCTTCCGGTCTTCCTCGGTCCCTAAGTTGACAGTTTCCAGTGACTCTTTATGCGGTAAGATGGCCCTTTCCTCTTGTTGCAGAAGTCTGGCTAGTTCCCCGGGTACTTCACAACCTTCGTCATCTTCATACTCGGCTAGATTGACCAGATCTTCAGAGTTATTGAAAGATATAGCAGAATCGTCACCCATGGAATCCGGAGTGGATGGGTACCTGCATTAGTGAGTGTGGGTGTGTGTAAGGGATAGCCATCCTTAAACAAAAAATGCAAAAGGAAAGAAAATGAACATAAGCAGTTTATCAAATGAAAAACGTCCAATGAATCATTAAACATGGCATATGGGTATGAAAAATAATCAAAACCCTTACAAGTGGACCTTCATGCCCCGGGCAAGGCAGGAGGTGAAAAGATAGTGTACGGATTGTTTGAAAGTAAATATTACAGACCAAATAGGAAATGTTTAACAGATAAATTACTGATGAATAAAAGTGATGGGGACAAAGTCTTTTGCCTCCCAGTTGCTCAATCCTCCTTTGACAGTTGGATAAATCCACTCTAAAATATTGCTCTCTTTGTCCTCATCCTCCAAAGCGTTGATTCCGTAGGGAGAAATCTTGACTGGCGCCCTTTCAATCTTCGCACGGCGCATAGCTTTCTGGCCAGCGGCTGTGAACCCTAATCCAAATTTGTCTGTCTTATGTGGAATGTCAGGTAACTGCCCCCATGCTGAATTCTTCCCTTCTTTTATTGCGGCCCTTGCATCCTCCAGAGATGCCATCCTGGCCATCTGCCTCGGTGTCTCAGCCGTCAACTTCGCTACTGCTATTTCAGGAAGGACTTCTTCGAAATGTTGAAACGGTGTCTCAATGAATTCTCCTTCAACCTCCACATACCGGAAAGAATTTAAGTGGCTAATCATGTACTCTTCTCCGCCATGGACGGTAATGATCTTTCCCTTGACAGGATACTTCAACATCTGATGCAAGGAGGAGGTAACTGCCCCAGCATGGTGTATCCAAGGTCTACCCAGCAAGCAAGAGTATGATGGACGGATGTCCATCACATAGAAAGTGGATTTAAACACCTCAGTGCCTATCTTGATAGGAATTTCAACCTCCCCATGGACCATTCTCTTCGAACCATCGAAAGCTCTGACAACAATATCGCTCGGCTTCAAATCCAACCCCTCACAATCTAGTCGGTCCAAGGCCTTCTTAGGCAAAACATTCAGCGACGAACCAGTATCAACCAAGACATGTGCGAGAGTAGTTCCTCGACACTCGACTGAAATGTGCAAAGCATCATTGTGATTTCTACCTTTAGGAGTTAGGTCGGCATCAGAAAAACCTAATCCATTGTCCGCAGTTAGGCTAGCCACGCAATTCTGAAATTGATCCGCAGAGGTTTCCTGGGGCACATGAGCTGCCTTCAGGAATTTTATCAGGGCTTTAGCGTGCGCTTCTGAGCAAAGTAGTAGTGCCAGCATGGAGATCTTGGAGGGGGTTTGCCCCAACTGTTCCACCACATCGTAATCACTTCTCTTGATTATCCTCAAAATCTCGTCCATTTCCTTCTTGGAGGTCTCCGGGATCACCAAGGGTTGAGCCCTCGTCCTGACGGGCTCATCTTGGATTCCCTTACCTTTGTCAGCAGCGGTAGGAGAGACAGTACTAGGAACAACAAAATCTTCAATCAAAGGAGTTCTAGTAGAAAGCTTTATTGGTGCAGGGACGACCTTATCAGCTGATGAGGGTCCAAAGACTGCTCTTGGAGGGGAAATCTCTGGAGAAAATATTCTCCCGCTCCTGGTGATTTTGCTAGTGCCCGCAATGTTACTAATGCTGGCTTCTTCATCGTCCGAACTTTCTTCAATTATTTCGATTTGTTTGATACCATGGTAGTAGACGTCACCGCCATAGTTCCAAGGTATCGACTTCTCAGAAACATAGGGAGCAGGCCCTGGCATTGTTATCTTCAAAGGAACAGATTTCGTAGCTGGTGTAATCTTAACAGGCTTTTTGACGGCCTTGGAAAGATTGGCGTGAATGGTTATGATTGAGACATCTTCAGTATGAACTGGAACAGCAGAAAATTTTTCAAACAAAATTTGTCGACTATCCATAAGGCCTTGGATGCCTTTCTTCAGTAACGGACAATTAAACGGCAGAGAGTAGCAACAATAGCAGTCCTCTTTACATCCCGGGAAGATCCCGGCCCTTAATAAATTCAATTTAATGGTTAGCAATGGAGTAGTCAGATCACTGACATCAGCAACATACAAATCTTCTTCAATGGCATTGACATTTCGGCCGTGCTTCGGCATGGGTGCAGATATCACATTAGGCTTCTCTAGAGCGTCAAACTCTACCTCCTTAGCCTCTATCAGGTCTTGGATTTTATGCTTGAGTGCCCAACAATCATTGGTGTCGTGTCCAACACTGTCTGAATGGTAGGCGCATTTAGCATTGGCATGATAATGTGGAGAGGATGTATTCACATTCTTTGGTGCCTCCTTGATGGTGGCAAGATTCAACTTCAACAGATGGGGAAGCACTTGCGCTGGAGTCATATTAATACGGGTGAACTGCCGTTGTGGCCGTTCCACTCGTTGTTGATTTGGTCTGGACTGGTTATAGCGAAGCTGCTCACTTGGAGTGTTTTGAATCATTACGGCCCCCACAGTTGGCCGATGTTCCATCTTCCCTGCTCTTCTCTGAGAATATACCACAGTTGTTTCCTTCTTAAAAGGCTTCTTCTCAACACTTGCAGCAACACCCTTCTGAATCTTTCCTGACTTGATGCCAGCTTCTATTCTTTCGCCTGTTAAGATCAAATCGGTAAACCCCGCGGAAGAGTTACCAATTAGATGATTGAAAAATGGCCCAGATAGGGTCCCAAGAAACATATCAACGAGTTCGCGGTCGGTTAAAGGAGGCTGCACCCTGCCGGCCAAATCCCTCCATTTTTGTGCATATTCTTTGAATCCCTCGCTTGTTCCTAGTGACATACCCTGAAGTTGGGTACGAGTAGGAGCAAGATCAGAATTATACTGGTATTGTTTGTAGAAAGCAGTGGCCAAATCTTCCCAATTTCTGACACTGGTTCCTTCTAGCTGATAAAACCATTCCAACTGAGCTCCCGAAAGGCTGTCTTGAAAGAAATGAATCCAGAGGTTTTTATCTGCCGTATAGGGTTGAATCTTTCTCACGTAGGACCTGAGATGCATTTTGGGGCAGGACAGCCCATCATACCTCACAAATACTGGTACTTTGAATTTTGGGGGAATCACAATCCCGGCGACCAAGCCCAAGTCTTCAAAATCCAAACCCGGTACTCTTTGTAATTCCATGGCGGCCAATCTGTCTTCTAAACCCTTGTACTTATCATCAGCTGGAGGGTATTGCTGGTCAGAATAATCTTCATCCTCTTCAACCTCTTCTTCTTCCGCATCAGACTCGGAAGGCACCGCAGCTCCATCTCTCTTACTGGTCCCTTCATCAGAAGTAGGAGGAAATTCAAGCACTCTCCGAGCTTCTCCGTCAAATCTTCTCCCCAAAGTAGCCACCCCAATCCTCTTTTTCTTCTTTTTCACTGGGTCCTTATTCCCCAATTGAGTCTTGATATCCTCCTGACCCTTAGCCAAGGTCATCAGGAGTTGCTGGAACTGTGCATTCTGAGCTTGTAGGTCTTTGACTGTTTGCTCGAGATCCATCCTACTGAAATAAACAGCAGACAGATAAGGAAACCTGGAGTGAGACCTGCTTATGCACATGATGAATGGTATGCTGATGTATGCAATGCATTCAAGGATTTAGAACATTCAAAATTGTTTCAGACAAAGAAGAACGCACGTCATATTAATAAGAAGAAATTTGTTAGTACATAAATGCCCCATGGGCCAAATATTACAAAATAAACTTCTTAAGGCAGAAAGACATTGCGCATCCTCTTTGGTGCGATGTAGGTGTTGAGGGCCTCTTGCTCGTGGAGTCGACGGGTAAGCTCTAGAACCTTCTTCTCACTGGCGTAGAAGCTAGCTTCAAAAGTATTACGTTCTTCCTTGAGCTGAATCTAACTTTTCTGCATTTCCTCCCACGATGTAGGCATGTCTGGATGTAGGATGGTGTAGGGAACCTCTCCTTCATTGACGGGCTCTTTAATCACTGGGAGTACATGAGGATAAGGCATCATTAGACTTTGGGCTCGGGCTCGTACCCACTTGAGATAGGGCTCAAGAGGGATGGAGTTCTTGTGTCCCAGAGTCTTGCTATCAACCTTGTTGAGTTTTCCCCAAGCTCTGATGAATCTTTGGCGAAGTCCTTGCGCATTGTTGTCGAAGTCAAAAACTAGGTTAGGAATCAACATATCATGAGGGCCATCCCTCCGTGCATATCCAAATTGCCTCAAAGCTAGGCAAGGGTTATAGGTGATACCTCCCCTAATTCCAAGTAAAGGAACATTAGGAAATTCCCCGCAACGATCGACAATGATGACATTTTCTCTGGACCGAGAACACCAATGCACATCAGAATGAGTAAGGGTCATCAACCGTTGGGACCACCTTGAACCTTGGTCATTCTTCAAGACAGATTGTGGAAGGTGCGAAATAAACCACCTTGCAAGGAGAGGAGTACAGCACATGAGAACACCCCTCTTTCTCATTGTTCGTGTGTAAAATGAGTGAAGAATGTCCCCAAGCAAAGTTGGTATTGGATTTCTGGACAAGAAGATTTTGACGGCGTTGACATCTACCAATTGGTCAGGATTTGGGAACAAGACCAACCCATAGATAAGGAGTGCCACAATCTCTTCAAAGGCCTGTAGGTCCAATGAATTCCAACATTCTTGTGCCTTCTCAAACAAGAATTTTGCTAAGAATCCCTTGACGCCGCTTCTGGTTTCCCAATGCCCCTTGATGTCGGATGGTTGTAGATGTAATGCTCGAGCAACATCTTCTGGATTTGGTTCCTTTTCCGTACCGTTGAAGGGTAGTTGATTAAGGATAGGGATCCTTAGGAGTTGAGAAAACTCCTCCAAAGTGGGTACCAACTGATAGTCAGGGAAAGTGAAACAGTGGTGAAGAGGGTCAAAGAACTGGAATAGCACTTTCATCATGTCTTCTTCAATGTTGGTGTTGACTAGGTTGAGCAGTCTACCATGTCTTTCACTGAAGGATGAATTTTCTGGAATTCTTGAAGTGATCTCCTTGAGTTGAGGAGAGATTCTCACCAGGTTGACTTGAATGGTGTTTCTGCGAGGAACTTCCATGACCTACAAAACAAGAACAAAGATGAAGATCCAAACCCTTGAAATGGTTAGTGAATGCATATGATGCTTCATGATGTTTATGATGTATGCACAAAACATATGTACAAGCAAATCACACCAAACCCTAGTTTCAGGCTTGCATGGGGTTTCATAGGTAAGTACCCTCTTGAGTGTAGTTGGCTTAAAAACCTGTCCTATAAATAGTAACCGGGTTCTAAGGAGCTCAATATCACTGGATTGTTTTCATTGTTCATTGTTTTGGTTTAGCCACTTAACTAGCGACCAAAATATTCCAAGAAAGCAACCCTCAATGAGTATAGTATCGAGTATCTACCAACTTCGGACTGCACCAAAGTCGGTCATCTCACTACCCCTAATAAAAGGCCAAGATGGTCAAGTAAGGTTCTAGGTCATTAGTGCTTAGTGACATCACTCAGCGGCCCCGTACTCTCCTTGATTGAACTCAAGGGTTACCGGTACTCACAAATATGTCACACTAATATAGCTATTGCTTCGACCGTGTCGGTATACCCCGCACAGTTTCCACAACGTATTGCTATCTATGAATGTTTCCCAAAAATCCGGGTGTAGGATTGTAAACCCAAACAAGAGAGCCAAAATGTAAAGCAAACAATTCAAACAATTAGTCATGCAAGAGGGTGATCTAAGCCCTAAGGTTACTCCACTTTTTAAAAATTTCCCCAGCAGAGTCGCCAGTTCTGTGATACGGTGGGAGAACTGACTAGGGTTTTGCGTTCGTGTTCGCAAATTTTTCGGTTGAGCAAGAGTCGCCACCGACTTTTTATTTTATCCTAAGGAAAGGTTTAAAAAGCACAGCAAAAACCTTTGAGATTTTTCTTGGGTTCGGGGAGTAGATTATAGAAAGGGAAGGTATTAGCACCCTTTCTATCCATGGTTATCCATGGGCTCTTAGATACTTGCTTAGATCAACTTGCCTTGGTTTTCAATTGTTCGAAATGGTGCTTGGTGTGTGGTTTTGAAAATGTTTTGAAAAGATGCCTTGTATAGGCTACCCTTGTAACAATTCTTTACTCGAATGTTTTACAAAAGGTGTTTTGTCTTTTAAAAAGATGTTTCAAGGTTTTTTTGAAAGTTGGTTTTGAAAGTGTTTGTGAAGTGGGTTTTGAAAATAGGCAAGTGTTTTCTTTGCAAATTGGCAAGTACTTAAGAGTTATCTACCCTAAAGTTTTCTCAAAGATTTTTTGTTATGTTTTAAACCTTTTGACAATTTTGTTCCACCATTGCATTTGGTGGACAATCTTATATTAGGAGGTGAAAGGGACAGGCGCGGGTCATCGTTTAGACCATAATTGCAATAGTGTTAAATGTCTTTGGGCAATTTTTCTTTGAAAGGGATTTGATCATTTTAGGCAACATTTTGAGGGACTATGATCAATTGATTTGTTTGTTTTACCCAAAGAAATTCAACATGCAATATGGCCCAATTTATTTGAAGGCAACAAAGTGGAATACCCTAGGGGTGCAAGTGTGAGATGTGTTGTCCATTTTCATACTTGTTTATCTTGAAATTAGGTCAAACTATTTTGTTCGTTTTATTCGCATACAAACCCTAATTCTAGCATGGCATGTTTAGAAAGCATTAAAGTGCGAATTTTAAATTCCTACACTATTACAACACAATAATATGGGGAGGGGGGTACAAATGTTCAAATGGGGGGATATTTAGACAAGGAATTAAACCTAGCTATTACATCATTTTCTTTGAATATTTACAATATAAATAATTGCATAATTAAATGGAAATGAAATAAATATGCAAAATGTAAAAAAAGGAATTTTTATGTGATTGAAGAAAAGTATTATTTATGTAAAAATAAAAAGATATAAAAAAAAGGGTATTATTTTTGGAGTATTCTCATGTTTAGGGCAAAACCCTAATTTTAATCAAAAGGGGATTAATTATTTAATATATATAATATTTACTATTTATGTACAAAAAATAAAATAAAAATGAAGTATATTTGCAAAAAATGTATTTTTTAGTATTAAATATTAAAAAATAAAATATGTACATTTTTTGGCATTTATATCCTAAGTGTATTAATATATACCTATTTATTTATATTATTTACAAAATATGTATTATATATATTAATTAATAATATTTAATATTTAAATAAAAAAGTATTTTTCTATAAAATATTTTCAGGAAGTAAAAATAAGATAAAAGTATATAAAATATATTTGTGCTATTTTAGTATTTTAAACAAAAAGTATATATTCATTTATTTATGTACAAACTAAAAGAAAAATCAAATAAATACCTAATAAATTCAAAAATGATGAGAAAAAATATTTTTATATTTTTAATATGCTGAGAAAAAATAAATGAGTCAATTAAAAAAAGAAAAAGTCAAAAAACAATAAAAATAAAGCAAATGGGCTCAGGGGGTTCAGAACAAATTATATGGTGCAAAAAGGAAAGTCAACATAAGCCCAGCCCATGAAGACCTTTCTTCAACCTCTGAACAACAATATTCAAAAAAAACGTGCGCCCTGTTCTTCCATCCCAACATCCTGATTCTTTGATCTTTTGCACAAACTTTCAACACAAAAAATGTTAAGCATGGAGCCACGATTCCGAATATATAAAGAACATCTCCTAACTCTCAGAAATGAGAGAGAATTTTAACAATCCCAAATCCTAACCTAAGTTTTCTTCCATTTTCAAACCTTAAATTCTCACAGCTCAAGCAAAAGAAATGAAAAGTAAAAGCATGTACAGATTCAGTGGCATGAGTAGAACATTGCTTATTCACAAACTTAGAGCTAATGATGCCTAATGAGAGAGATAGAAGTTCACCAAAGTACCTGTTCAGTTGAAGTTCTATCTGGCAAATGGGGAGCTTTCAATGCAAGATAATGGTTGTTATAGCTTCCTTGAGGTGTGGTGATGCTGTTCCAATATTTACTTTGCCTTGAGACACCTTGAACTGAGCTGTAGAACTTCAACTGCAAAATGGAAAAATAAAAATGGTGGAACTTGTTAGAGGAGTTACAGGTCGTGTTTCAAGTCATGGTCAGCTTGCATAGATGCTAGGGAATATGTGTGAACTGGTTTGGGCAAGAGAGCTTGAGGGAAATGGAAGATGGCACTCAAACTGCAGGGCTGGCCCTGTTTTTGCAGTTTGAAGGTGATTCTGAGATTGGGAGTGTATGAGAGATGTTAGGGTCGTGTACTAGCTTGGTTATGATGTCCTGGATCTGTTTGACAAGTTTGCTTAAGTGTTTGTAAGCTGATATGAGAGTTGTGTTACAATATGCCAAGTTACTTACACTTTAAGCAACAAATGCCCAAGTTGTGTTCTAGGTCAGTAGAGGCCCCCTAATGAGCTGCATAATCTCTCCTTGATCAGAGTGTTTTGCCCATAATCTTGTGTCAATTAGATCTCATTTGTACTGCTTGGATTTTCAATTGGACATAAAGTTACCTTTTGCAAAAATGGAAAAAATGCTTTATCTAAAAATGGATTAATCCTTTAGGCAATGCTTGAACTCATGAAACAAGGCCTTGGCACAAAGGTTTTGCATTGAATTATTGAGTGTCAAAGGGTTTTAGGACCTGTAATCTAGCACAAACTATGCTGACTTGAAAATGGCTTAAGTTATGAATATGTTCATGATCAATTCAAAAGTGAGTTTTTGCCAAATTGTGAAATTCGATTCTCTCAAGTTATAAGGTTGTTTGAGAAGTTCTTGGACATTTTGGAAAGCTTGGAATGTGTACTACAATCCATCTTTGAAATGCAAATTGAAATTCCAAGTGGAAGTGTATGGAAAATGGCCTTGAAGTTGGGTAGAAAACCTTGTCAAAATAGGTTAAAATTTCACTAAGTTAAGAATGGTTTAGTGCCCTTATTCAAAAATTTGTAACTTGAGATACAAGCCTCAAATGGGAAAACTTTGTGCATCAAAGTTGTAGATTATGCAACAAGCTACAACTTTCATGTTTTGACTTTTGTTTGAATCCAAATGGATCTTGGTGAAAAAGTGGGGCAAAGTTGGGAAAAATTAGGGTTTTTTATAACTTAGAAAAATTCTAAGTTATGAAAAATTCTAATTTCTAACCCTAATTTGCATTTTGTGATTTCTTGGTGAACAAGTTTCATGATTTGGCATGTTTTGATGAAAAATGAATCTTGACTCTTGATTTATACCAAAAAGTCAAAGTTTGACTTTTCAATATACAGTCAAAATTGATCAATTGACTGGGAAATTCAACTGTCAATCTTGTGTACTTGGGATCTTTTGAGTTTGTTGAGCATGTCAAGATAATTCCATGGGGTCCTTGAGTCCATATGTGAGCTTGGTTTGCCATTGGCTAGGTCAAACAGTCAAAAATTGCCTTTGTGCAGTCAAAACCCTAAAAATGACCATTTTGCCCTTTTAGTGATCTGATCAAATTTCTTGTGGAATTGTGATCCAAACTTGATCAAATGGTTCATGTGAGTTCATAATGTTGATGTGGGTCAATTTTCATGAGATTTGACTGTCAATTGGCCACAGTTGACTTTTTCCCCAATACAGCTGATTTCTAGGTCAACTATCCAATTGACTGGGCTAAACTTGGAATCAAGGCTTGAAACTTGGTATGGATAAACTTGGGAGTCCAATATGAAGCATGAAAGTCATCTTAGGAATTTTAGGTCAAAACATTTTTGTGCAAACACAAACCCTAATTTGGATCAACAGTGCAAGGAGAAGTCTTGAGTAGATGAAACCCTAACTGGATCTTGATCTCCAAGGACTTTGTGATGAGAAATCCATGAGAAAATGGGAGGGCAAATTTTGGGGTACAACATCGCCGACTTCACGAGGAGGAGACTCTCAACACTTACATCGCACCAAAGAGGATACACAATGTCTTTTTACATTAAGAATTTTGTAATATTTCGCCCATGGGGCACTTATGTACTAACAAATTTCTTCTTAATATGACGTGCGTTTGCAACTAATTTGAATTTTTGAACCCTTGAATGCATTACATGAATAACATACCATTCATCATATGCATAAACAGGTCTTCACGCCAGGTTTCTTTATCTTTCTGCTGTTTATTTCAGCAAGATGGATTTGGAGCAAACGGTAAAGGATCTGCAGGCACAAAATTCACAGTTCCAGCAACTCCTCATGACCTTGGCAAAGGGTCAAGAGGACCTCAAAGTTTTGTTGGAGAAGAATAAAGAGAAAAATAAAAAGAGAAAGGGAAAGGTTCTTGAGTTCCCCTCAACGTCTGACGATGGGGCCGGTAAAGGGAAAGGGACTGTTGTGCCTTCTGAATCCGAGGTTGAAGAGGAGGAAGAGGAAGAAGACGAAGACTACTCCGAACAACAATATCCACCAGCGGATGATAAATATAAGAACCTTGAAGATAGACTGGCAGCTATGGAGTTGCAGAGGGTGCCCGGATTGGATTTTGAAGAACTAGGGCTGGTAGCTGGGATTGTTATCCCTCCCAAGTTCAAGGTGCCAACATTTGCCAAGTATGACGGTCTGTCATGCCCAAAGATGCACCTGAGGTCGTATGTCAGAAAAATCCAACCCCACTCATCCGATAAGGACCTCTGGGTACACTTTTCCAAGACAGCTTGTCTGGCACGCAGTTAGACTGGTTTTATCAACTCAAAAGATCAGAGGTTCATAATTGGGAAGACTTGGCAGCTGCTTTTTATCGTCAGTATCAATACAATGCTGATTTGGCGCTCACTCGTACTCAGTTACAAAGTATGGGGATGACTTCCAATGAAGGGTTTAAAGAATACGCCCAGAAGTGGCGTGATCTGGCTGGAAGGGTGCAGCCACCGCTATCAGATAGGGAGTTAGTTGACATGTTTTTGGGGACCCTGTCTGACCCCTTCTTCAATCATCTGATCGAAAGTTCTTCCACAGGATTTACTGAACTGATTTTGACCGGCGAAAGGGTTAAGGCCGGTATTAAGAGTGGAAAGATTCAAAAGGATGCTTCCGCATCCACGACTGTTAAGAAACCCTTCCCAGCCAAGAAGGAAGCATCTGCTGTGCATTCTCAAAAGGGATTGGGAAGAACTGAGCATCGGCCGACTGTAGGGGCTGTGATGATTCAAAACTCGTCAAATGATCAACCTCGTAACAATCAGTCGAGACCTAATCAACAACGGGTGGAAAGGCCACAACGGCAGTTCACCCGCATCAACATGACGCCCGCTCAGGTACTTCCTCATTTGTTGAAGTTGAATCTGACCAGTTTTAAGGAAGCGCCAAAGAACCCTAACACCTCCTCTCCATACTACCACTCTAATGCCAAGTGTGCTTACCATTCCGACAGTGCAGGGCACGATACCAATAATTGTTGGGCGCTTAAGAACAAAATCCACGATCTGATTGATGCTAAGGAAGTAGAATTTGATGCTCCTGAGAAGCCCAATGTTATATCTGCTCCGATGCCCAAGCACGGCCACAATATTCATGCTGTTATGGAGGATACTCATGTTACTGATGTGGTTGACCTGCTGACACCGTTACTTGTGATTAAAGAAAATTTGTTGAGAGCCGGGATCTTTCCTGGTTGTGGTAAAGACTGTTATTTTTGTTTGAACATACGAGGTGATTGCCCAATGTTGAAGTCAGGTGTCCAACGCCTGATGGATACTCAAGAGATACTTTTACAGAAAACCCCGGTTGATACCTTCAATCCTGTTACTCCTTATACTTTCGCTACTTCAACCAACGATATTGCAATTATAACCATTTCCAATAATCCTCCCAAGGCTTGCAAAAGGTGTGTCAGGATTACACCCAACTCCGAATGTGTACCATTAAAGATCACCATGTCGGGACCTGTCCCGTACCAATCCAGCAAAACGATACCATGGAACTATGGGGGAGAAATCTTCTACCATGGTATCAAACAAATCGAAAGAGTCCAAGAGATTTCGGAAGAAGAAAGCCCTGATATAGGGAACATTACGGGTACAAGCAAGATAACCCGCAACGGCCGGATCTTTTCTCTGGAGATTGCTCCCCCTCGAGCAGTTTTCGGACCCTTGAAAGCTTCTGTACCTGTTGGACCATCTGTGCAAGGCCCAGTGATTGAAGAATTGGATACTCCTGAAGTAAGACCATCTGCTGATACTACCGACAAGGGTAAGGGGATACTGGAAGTGCCTGTCAGGACGAGGGCCCATGTTGTGGTTATCCCTGAAACCACTCAGAAAGAAATGGATGAAATCTTGAAAATAATCAGAAAAAGTGACTACGACGTTGTGGAACAGTTAGGGCAGACCCCTTCTAAACTTTTAATGTTGGCTCTTCTGCTTTGTTCTGAGGCCCATGCTAAGGCCCTAATCAAATTCTTGAAGGCGGCACATGTACCCCAAGAGACTTCGGCTGACCAGTTCCAAGAATGTATGGCCAGTCTTACTGCTGATAATGGCCTTGGCTTTTCCGATGCTGACTTAACTCCCAAAGGAAGAAAACACAATGATGCGTTACATGTCTCAATTGAATGCAGGGGAACCACTCTCGCCCATGTCTTAGTTGATACTGGTTCTTCCTTGAATGTGCTGCCGAAGAAAGCCTTAGACCGTTTGGACTGCGAAGGATTGACCCTCAAACCTAGCAACATCGTTGTCAGGGCTTTTAATGGGTCCAAAAGAATGGTTCATGGAGAGGTTGATATTCCTATCAAAGTAGGCACAGAAGTTTTCAACTCCACCTTCTACGTGATGGGCATCTGTCCGTCATATTCGTGTTTGCTAGGAAGACCGTGGATCCATTATGTCGGGGCAGTTACCTCGTCTTTGCACCAAATGCTGAAATATCCTGTTAAGGGTAAGATTATAACAGTGCACGGCGAGGAAGAGTACATGATAATTCATCTCAATTCCTTCCGCTATGTGGAGTTGGATGGCGAGTTCATCGAAACGCTTTTCCAACATTTCGAGGAAGTGTCTCCTGAGGTAGCAGTTGCGAAGACAATGGTTGAGGTGCCTACCATTCCCAAGCATGTATCTAGGATGGCATCTCTCAAGGATGCAGAGGCGGTGATCAAAGAAGGGAAGAGTACAGTATGGGGACAATTTCCTGACTTTCCCCATAAGACAGACAAGTTTGGGTTAGGGTTCACTACTGCAGGACAAAAGGCTATGCGTCGCTCCAAGGTTGGAGAACCACCCGTCAAGATCTCACACCATGGAATCAATGCTGTAGAAGATGAAGATGAAGAGAGCCACTTTGAATATTGGATCTTTCCGACCGTCGAAGGGGGTTTGAGCAACTGGGAAGCAAAGGATTTTGTTCCCATCACCTTTATCAACCAGTAATTTTATCTTTGAACAATTTCCCATTTTTATGGTCTGTAATAACTAAAACAATTCGCACACTATTTTCACCTCATGCCTTTCCCGGGGCATGTAGGTCCATTTGTAAGGGCTTGATTTTCTTCATAATCATATGCCATGTTTTAATGAATCATTGGACGTTTTTCATCTATAAACTGTTGTGTTCATTTTCCTTCCTTGTGCATTTTTGTTTGTTTAAGGATGGCTATCCCTTACACACACCCACACTCATAATTGCAGGTACCCATCCACTCCGGATTCCATGGGTGACTATTCTGCTTTAGCCTTCAATAACCCTGAAGATTTGGTCAATCATGTTGAGTACGAAGTTGACGAAGATTGTGAAGTGTCGGGAGAGTTAGCCAGACTTCTACAACAAGAAGAGAGGGCTATTCTACCTCATGAAGAGTTGCTAGAAACCATCAACTTGGGGACAGAGGAAGACATGAAAAAGGTAAAAGTGGGTGCTGTTGCACCCTAAAATTTGCCCTCTCATGTTTTCCAAAGTCTTCCCCCTGCATGGTTGACCAGAAACCCTTGCCTAAGGAAAAAGAAAATTTTTGAGTGGTGCTTTAAGTACCTTTCGATTGGCATTCTGAAAGACCCTTCGATTGGTATTCTGAAGGAGCCTTTCGATTGCCATGGATGATTCCCTTTGATTGGCATTATGGACAAACACTTCGATTGGCATTGTGTCAAGGCCTTTGATTGGAATTCTGAAAGACCTTTTCATTTGGTACTCTGGGCCAAGCCTTTCAATTGGCATGCCAAGGTATCCTTCAATTTAGCATTGTGTCAAGGCAGCTTCGACAGGCATGTTAACCATGTCCTTCGATTAGAATGAACAACACCTTTCGATTGGCCTGTTAACAAAGCCTTTCGATTGGAATTTTAACAAGTACCCTTTGATTGGTATATGGACAAATACCCTTCAATTGGCATTTCAAAAGGTCCTTGGACTGGAACTTCAGAGTGTCCTTCAACTGGAACTTTAGAGTTTCCCTCAATCAGAACATCAGAATGAAATGACCTTCGAATGGCAATTTCAGTGCAGAGTTTCTCTTAATCTAAGATGCTCTGATGAAGGAAGTTCTGGACACTTTGAATCAAAACTTAGACTCATCACAAGGCCAAGGGCTGGTCGAAGTTGTCTAATAGGGAATGTTCTAAATAGATTCGAATTGGACTTTGAAGCTGGCAAAGAAGGCAGATTCGAAGGAATGAAGTAGGTTGGCATGACTAAGCAAAAACACATATCCTAACCTGTCCAGGTTCACCCAAAGTTCACAATGGCATGTGTCCCTTGCAAATATGCAATCGAAGCAGGGGGAGTCTCAATTGAAGGGGCTGTGACATCGAAACTGGAGTAGTTCGAATTGGGACTTTGAAGCAATCGAAGCAGGGGGAGTGTCAATCGAAGGGAAGTGGATCTATAAGTCAGCTTTCGATTTTCATCATGTTGGAGGCCCAAACAGCTCATAACAGGATGGCAGTAACGCATGAAAGCAGATTGGCATGTGATTGAATCAAAAATAGAAAGTCTTTATGAAGAAATCAAATCAAATCCGTGTAAAGGCATGGTGTGGACAAAAAGATTGAATTAGGCTATTTTTGGAATGATATTCAAAGTAAATCAAATCAAGAATCAAGACATTGATGGAGGAGGATTGAGGCCAGGTTTTCAACCCTAATTCATTCCATTATATACAAGCAAGCCTCACAAATCAAAGACACGCGAAAAAACGCATAAAAACTCTGCAGAAACGGCCACACAACTTTGAGAAAAAAGCTTGAGAACCTTGGATCTGAAATTGCACTTAGAGACCTTTTCAGGATCAAACAAAGGTTCCAATCGCTTCCTTGGACCTCACTGAAGCAGTACCAATCATTATCATATGTTATCCTGCCCCAAAAATCCCTGTAAGTATCGCTCTGAACCGCCATACTCATGGAATCGTAAAGCTTCAATCTTGCATCCTTTCATTGAAATAATTGCATATTCATACTCTGTGCTGTATTCTGAAACTTTTGGCATCATTGAATTTTATTTTCATAGCCTATAACGCCATGCCCAGTTCTAGGGTTCGTGTATCTCGTTTTTGGGGTTTTTAATTGCAGGCAAAATCAATGCAAATAATGGCCATGGATGAGTTCAGGGGAAGGAGACGAGTGCATTGGCACTCTTAGTTTGCATTTATACGGCCCAGGAAGTATTTTAGAACCATCCCACGAAACTTCCTGCGGATAAAAGTCTGCAGGTAAATAACCAGGGATTTATTTGAAGAAGACGAAGATGTGTCATAGCGTGGTTGGCTCGTTTGAATATTAGTGTGTTTTTCAGGGGATAATTGTTGGTTTGTTTTATAATATTTGATTAATAATCCACTAACAGGTTAACATCTTGGTTCAGTTGGTTGAATCGTCTATTGGGACCTGGGTTCGAATCCCAGGTCCCCCAAAACTTTGTTACATTTTTTCTTCAGGTACTCAGGTGCAGCATTCCAGGCGTGGTTCACCATATGCCCCACGGATCAGCATGCCAAGTGGCCCACCAGGCAGATTTAGTGACCCAGATTGCACGCCCATCATAGTCCTCAGTCAACAAACATGCATAGAATCACAAAAAGTCCAACAGGCTGGATGTCTGGGCCTGGTAATTACAATTCAAATGCCAACTTCAGGCCCAGCACCCCCCCCCCCTGAGTTTGTTTATTTTATTTTTTCTTTTCACTACTTTCTATTTTCTATTTTCTATTTTGTTATTATTAACTAATTAACTTTTCATAAAATCAGAAAACCCCAAAAAAATAATATTTTTTTTTAATTTCATTATTTTATTATTTTTGTAAATAAATCATTAATTAATTAAGTTAGTTTTAATTAGGTTTAATCTTAACATATTTTGCATTAAATTAAAATTGGTTTAGAATTAGGGTTTTGATATATTTTTACCTTTTTAATTTTGTTTCCTTAATTAAAATAAAACTCAAAAAAATATATTTTCTTTTAATTAATTAATTAAACTCAATTCTTAAATCAAAAATGACAAAAATATGCTTTATTCAATAAAAGGGTCAAAACCCTAAAGGACAATCCGATTCAATTTTCTCGCGCGTATTATTTTTTATCCATATATTGTAATTGCTCCGAGGATGTAATAGTTTTAACTTAGGACCTTTATTTATCGCTTTTATTTACTTTTTCGCATTTAATTTTAAGGGTTTGTTTTTGGCGATGTAAATACCCGACGCGTTGTAATAGCTTAGCTTTATATTCCGCAATTTATTTTCTGCAATCATTAACTGTTAGATGTTTGAACAATAGGCTATGCATGACAAGATTAACCTTTAATTTAAAATCAACCGTAGCTCACCATAACATGTACAAAGATAATATAACTGAAAAACAATACACTCGCACATGCCACTCTTAGGGTACGCCTCACTCGGTTTCCTCAAACGTGGTCATTGAGTATAAGAAGTCTTAGAGGTCGCCCTCTTATCCAAAGATCATAAGTTGCCTCGAAACGGTTGCCTCGGATAAAATGATCTAAGACATTAGGGTTACCACTAAGGCGTCCTAACATTGCTTTGGTGACCACACGTCCTTTAAATCGAATTGACCCGAAAACTCTAACGACGATGCTACCTACTCCTCAATAGTGGGATGGCATTGTCTAAAGTACATTTGTACAATTTAATTCCTTTTTGAGTAGGTAGATGTTCTTAAGTACTTGCTCCTTTTAAAAACAAAACAAAACTTTTCGCACTTACACTCTCTTCAAAAAACAAAACTCTCTTCAAACCCACAAACATAAAGAAAAGCAAACTTTTGAAAACATAGTGAGCAAGTACCTAAGAGCCTGTGGATAACCACAGATAGAAAGGGTGATAACACCTTCTCTTTGTATAATCTACCTCCCGAACCCGAGAAACATCTCAAAAAGGAATTTTTCTGTGCTTTTTTCCTTTCCTTGTTGGATAAAATAAAAGACAGCGGCGACTCTTGCTTACCGCGACATTTTGCGAAAACAAACGCAAACGCGAACCAGCATTCCAAAACAGTCAGTTCTCATTCCCACCGATCACAGAACTGGCGACTCTGCTGGGGAATCTTATAAGTGAGGTGTACCTTAGGATTAGATCACTCTTGTTTTCAATTGTATGCTTTGTATGCTTTAATTTCGTGGGCTTGTATCGGAGTTTTATAGATCCTAACCCGGATTTGGGGATACCCTTTAGGTAAGTAGCAATAAACTGTGAGGAATCTGTCTGGCGTAGACCGACACGGATGAAGCAATAGCTACGTTGGTGTGGCACCTTAGTCTGTACCGATATCCCTTGTGTTGGAACGAGGAGAATATGGGTCTTCTAAGGGGTCATTAAGCACCAACTGACCTTAGAACCTTAAATTGACCAACTTGGCCATAGAACAGTAGCAGTATGCTACACTCATTGAGACTAAACTCTCGCGATGATTCCGGCCGCAAGAAAAGGTTGCTAAACTGGAATTTTGACCGATTGAGGGTAGTCAGTGATATTGAGATCGTCTAGAACCCGGTTACTATTTTTAGGACAGGTTTAAACCAACTGAACTGAAATAGGGTAGTACCTAAGCTCCGTGCCAGCCTAAACTTAAGGCTATTTGTGTGACTTGTGTGCCTTCAAACTTGAACTACTTGCACATTCTTGTTATCTGACAACATGAGTTCCTTGCAGGTTTTGTTTACAGTCCTTATCCAATAATTTGGATTTATTGCAGGGCTTACTTACATCACCTCACACTTTTGCTTAAACGCATAGCATACACATCATAACATCATGCCTTAACATTTCTTTAACCATTTCAAGGATCTCAAGGATCTGTGATGCAGGTTATGGTAAATCAAATGGCTAGCAAGGGGCAAAGGGGATTTATTTTCCTCTAGCCAAGGTTGTCTAGAAATCCAAGCACGATAACTTGAGTCAGGGGCTATGACCCACTCGATATGGTGAGCTTGACTCTTGAAGAAGGACTCTCAGCAACATGAAGTTTCCTTCAATCAAGCTACCAGATTCAGATTCTAACAGTTTCTTGTTTACCCCGCGAGATCCTTGAAAAACATTGCATACATATATCATACATATCATTGCATAACAGGTCATCCGATACAGGTCTCTCATGTTCTCGCTGTTTATTTCAGCAATGGCTTTCCAACCAGACAACCAAGATCTCCGGGCTCAAAATGCCCAACTTCAAGAAATGTTCTTGAACCTATCCCAGGGGAAAGAAGAAATAAAAGATCTCCTCACAAGGGGCTTGGTCCTAGGGAATCCAGGAGGCATCATGAATGATCATTTGGAAGGGCTACAAACTGAGTTGGCAACAATGAAGATCCAGATGATGGGACAACTGGTGGGCCAGATGGCTCTCATTCAAGACTTAGCTCAAAGACAAGAAGAGCTCAGGGTCCTCGTCAACAAGCTGCTTCAAAATAACCAAGTGGGGAAAACAACTAGGGTTGAAGATCAAGTCATCATTCAACCACCTTTGGGGCAAGAATACAAGGGAAAAGCTCCTTGACTTGCTTCAGGGTCACAAGCTCAACAACAACCTCACCAGCGTCAACAGGGGCATCAGCGTAAGGAGGTCGCGCCTAAAAGACAATTCACTAAGATCAACATGTCACTAGCTCAAGCGCTACTACACATGTTGAAGAAAGAGCTGATTACATTGAAGGCTCCTCATCCGAACCCTAAGACTTCTTCTCCTAGCTACAACCCGGATGCAAGATGTGCTTATCATTTTGGTATCCCAGGGCATGACACAAACAACTGTTGGGCTATGAAGAACAAGGTCCAAGACATGATTGATGCCAAGGAGATCAAGTTTGACCCTCTAGAAACTCCAAACATAATCACTGCTCCTATGATGAATCATTGAAAGCTTTTGTTCATTTGAATTTTCAAGTTGTAATCTCTTTGTTATTCAAACAATTATCTATTAATGCCAAACTTTGTTTCATTAATGCATTGCATATGTTTGTCTTGATTTGGTCCAATCATTTTCATTACATTTAAACTATGCTTTTTACTCACTTTATGACATTCAACTCTTGCTAAAAGTTACAAGCCTTTAGAGGGAGGATGACAAAACAATGCCATAATCTCATACAGTATGCTTTTGGACAGACCTTGCTGACGATGTACAAGCGTTTCTTTCAAATCCTAAACACTGGATTTATAAGGAAGATAATCCCTAGTCAACCCCTTCGAGCCAAAGAAGTATGAGTTTTTGGTTTTAAACACAAATTGAAACCTTTAATTTAAACCTGGGGCAGGGTAGTCTCTCAGTTAATTCAAAAGATGCACATTGAAGTCGCAAAACTCTCAGTTCATAATACAAAGGACGACATCAAAAGCATTCCTCTGGAATCAAAAGACAGTGGTGGTTCCTTATCTCATAGGCAGTCAATCTCTCAAAAGAGAAAAGCCCACTGAGCCAAAACCTATAAAGGAGGCTCAAGAAATTTGGGGCATCCCGCTGACTGTAATCTCGAAAACAGGAACAGTCAGGAAAAAATTAGGGATAATAAATCAAAAGAACGAGGTCATTACAAATCCTCGACAACATGAAAAATGTTGCAAAAAAATGATGACTGCCTTCAAAAATCCAACTTGTGTGAACCATCACCAAAATGTCGTTCCAAATTCGAATAGAGTTCGACGCACAATTAACTGAGTTTAGGATTGAAGAACATCACGAAGAGCGGGTGGGTACAAATATACTTTGAGCCTTTATCCTTTGTTTCTTAAATCGTGAACCAAGCCACGTTACAACCCTTTAAAAGTCCTAATTGAAGCATGGGTTAGTTCAAAAGCATACTGTTACAAAAGGTATCCTGACTCCTGTAAGGCTTTTCCCTAAATCTTGTGTTGAATTTGTCTTATAAAAAGTTTTCTGCTAAAAAATGCATTTTTCAAAACTTCGAGACAAGCATAAACTTTGCATTATTTGAATATCACTGTTTGCATTTGGCTATTTGTTTGACAGCGGAGAAATTCACACAACGAATATCCGATGAACGAAAGCCCTCTCAGTGAACAAAATCACTTTAAAAAGGATGACACTTCCATTGACAAATCTCCTATCAACAAGGAGACTTAACATATCACTATCCAGCATACCTGGGGCAGTCCAGTCAAGATTTCAGGAAATCTCTGAAGAAGTGCAGAGTAACCAGGGGCAAGTCTCCATCTCCGTCACTTGGGGAATTGAACATCAATCTCAGTGAAGGGTTACGTACAATTAAACATTTTCTGGCAATGTCACAAACACTTGCTACTAGGGGCAATGACAAATCTCCCCAAAATCCTTCTCATAGGATGACTCCTAGCAAGGGTTTAATCTCTGAAAACCTTTCCCCAGCTGAATCAACCTCAAGAATCCTCGAGGACTTCCCCCAACGAAGATGTCACCTCTCTAGCGGACTGACGACAGGGTTTATTTCCCCAACAGCACCAGGATTCCCCAGCTTGAGTTTGCCTCTCCGACTACTATAAATCAAAGGACCACAACTCATCTTCCCCAGTAGACTACTCTACAATCCCCAGCAAGTTACTGCGAAACCTGGACCCGACCAGATATCAGTTCAACTTCGACTCCCCAGTAGAGCAACAGACGACTAAGACTCCTAAACTCTTTTCCCAAGCAGAAATAAACATACTCGCCACGGAGTTTTCAATATCCCCCAGCGGAGTTCTCCTCAAACAACAAAGCAGGGATCCCCGGTGGAAACATTTTGAGCAAAGTCCAAGACAAAATTACACTTCAACAACATTCATAACATATGCATACAAAATACATATGACACAAATCTCATTTTATTTTGAGAACATCATTACACAATGCATACATCATGACATTACATACAACTAACTCTTTACCTTTTCAGGAAAGATCAATCAACAGGCAAAGATCATCATATTCTGAGATCCCTTCTAGAGACAGTTCAGATGCGATCCAGATATGGCTGACATTCTGATACTTATTCCAGATTTCTTCTAGAGACAGTTCAGATGCGACCCAGATATGGCTGACATTCTGATACTTATTCCAGATTCCTTCTAGAGACAGTTCAGATGCGATCCAGATATGGCTGACATTCTGATACTTATTCCAGATTCCTTCTAGAGACAGTTCAGATGCGATCCAGATATGGCTGACATTCTGATACTTATTCCAGATTCCTTCTAGAGACAGTTCAGATGCGATCCAGATATGGCTGACATTCTGATACTTATTCCAAATTCCTTCTAGAGACAGTTCAGATGCGATCCAGACATGGCTGACATTCTGATACTTATTCCATATTCCTTCTAGACACAGTTCAGATGCGATCCAGATATGGCTGACATTCTGATACTTATTCCAGATTCCTTCTAGAGACAGTTCAGATGCGATCCAGATATGGCTGACATTCTGATACTTATTCCAGACTCCTTCTAGAGACAGTTCAGATGCGATCCAGATATGGCTGACATTCTGATACTTATTCCAGATTCCTTCTAGAGACAGTTCAGATGCGATCCAGATATGGTCGACATTCTGATACTTATTCCAGACTCCTTCTAGAGACAGTTCAGATGCGACCCAGATATGGCTGACATTCTGATACTTATTCCAGATTCCTTCTAGAGACAGTTCAGATGCGATCCAGATATGGCTGACATTCTGATACTTATTCCAGACTCCTTCTAGAGACAATTCAGATGCGATCCAGATATGGCTGACATTCGGGTACTTATCCCAGACTCCTTCTAGAGACAGTTCAGATGCGATCCAGATATGTCTGACATTCTGATACTTATTCCAGATTCCTTCTAGAGACAGTTCGGATGCGATCCAGATATGGCTGACATTCTGATACTTATTCCAGATTCATTCAAATTACAGTCCAGATACGATCCAGATTCAGATGTCATTTTGTCACTCATTCAAATTACATTCCAGATACGATTCAGATGTCATTTTGTCACTCATTCAAATTACAGTCCAGATACGATCCAGATTCGGATGTCATTCTGTCACTCATTCAAATACATTTCAGATACGCTCCAGATGCAGACGCAATTCTGGAAATCATCCAGTTACAGCTTATAGATACATTCCAGCAATCACTCCTGCAGATGGCATCTATAAGCCCATCCTCCTACCAACAATCTCCAAATGGCATCTGTAAGCCCATTCCCGACATCACAATGCTGATACTACACCATGCGAGTGCAAATTTCTGGGCACTCTAGTGTTCAATTATCTTCCACCTTCGGATCACGAAAGGCTCGAAAGCCAATCTATATCCTCAGGTTTAAGAAAATTGAACAGGGGCAACTGTTGCACCCCAAAATTTGCCCTCTCATGTTTTCCAAAGTCTCCCCCCTGCATGGTTGACCAGAAACCCTTGCCTAAGGAAAAAGAAAATTTTTGAGTGGTGCTTTAAGTACCTTTCGATTGGCATTCTGAAAGACCCTTCGATTGGTATTCTGAAGGAGCCTTTCGATTGGCATGGATGATTCCCTTCGATTGGCATTATGGACAAACACTTCGATTGGCATTGTGTCAAGGCCTTCGATTGGAATTCTGAAAGACCTTTTCATTTAGCACCCTGGGCCAAGCCTTTCAATTGGCATGCCAAGGGATCCTTCAATTTAGCATTGTGTCAAGGCAGCTTCGACAGGCATGTTAACCATGTCCTTCGATTAGCATGAACAACACCTTTCGATTGGCCTGTTAACAAAGCCTTTCGATTGGAATTTTAACAAGTACCCTTTGATTGGTATATGGACCAATACCCTTCAATTGGCATTTCAAAAGGTCCTTGGACTGGAACTTCAGAGTGTCCTTCGACTGGAACTTTAGAGTTTCCCTCAATCAGAACATCAGAACGAAATGACCTTCGAATGGCAATTTCAGTGCAGAGTTTCTATTAATCTAAGATGCTCTGATGAAGGAAGTTCTGGACACTTCGAATCAGAACTTAGACTCATCACAAGGGCAAGGGCTGGTCGAAGTTGTCTAATAGGGAATGTTCTAAATAGATTCAAATTGGACTTTGAAGCTGGCAAAGAAGGCAGATTCGAAGGAATGAAGTAGGCTGGCATGACTAAGCAAAAACACATATCCTAACCTGTCCAGGTTCACCCAAAGTTCACAATGGCATGTGTCCCTTGCAAATATGCAATTGAAGCAGGGGGAGTCTCAATCGAAGGGGCTGTGACATCGAAATTGGAGTAGTTCGAATTGGGACTTTGAAGCAATCGAGGCAGGGGGAGTGTCAATCGAAGGGAAGTGGATTTGTAAGTCAGCTTTCGATTTTCATCATGTTGGAGGCCCAAATAGCTCATAACAGGCTGGCAGTAACGCATGAAAGCAGATTAGCACGTGATTGAATCAAAAATAGAAAGTCTTTATGAAGAAATCAAATCAAATACGTGTAAAGGTATGGTGTGGACAAAAAGATTGAATTAGGCTATTTTTGGAATGATATTCAAAGTAAATCAAATCAAGAATCAAGACATTGATGGAGGAAGATTGAGGCCAGGTTTTCAACCCTAATTCATTCCATTATATACAAGTAAGCCTCACAAATCAAAGACAGACGAAAAAACGCACAAAAACACTGCAGAAACGGCCACACAACTTTGAGAAAAAAGCTTGAGAACCTTGGATCTGAAATTGCACTTAGAGACCTTTTCAGGATTAAACAAAGGTTCCAATCGCTTCCTTGGACTCACTGAAGCAGTACCAATCATTATTGTATGCTCTCCTGCCCTAAAAAGCCCTGTAAGTATCGCTCTGAACCGCCATACTCATGGAATCGTAAAGCTTCAATCTTGCATCCTTTCATTGAAATAATTGCATATTCATACTCTGTGCTGTATTCTGAAACTTTTGGCATCATTGAATTTTATTTTCAAAGCCTGTAACGCCATGCCCAGTTCTAGGGTTCGTGTATCTCGTTTTTGGGGTTTTTAATTGCAGGCAAAATCAATGCAAATAATGGCCATGGATGAGTTCAGGGGAAGGAGACGAGTGCATTGGCACTCTTAGTTTGCATTTATACGGCCCAGGAAGTATTTTAGAACCATCCCACGAAACTTCCTGCGGATAAAAATTCGCAGGTAAATAACCAGGGATTTATTTGAAGAAGACAAAGATGTGTCATAGCGTGGTTGGCTCGTTTGAATATTAGCGTGTTTTTCAGGGGATAATTGTTGGTTTGTTTTATAATATTTGATTAATAATCCACTAACAGGTTAACTTCTTGGTTCAGTTGGTTGAATCGTCCATTGGGACCTGGGTTCAAATCCCAGGTCCCCCAAAACTTTGTTACATTTTTTCTTCAGGTACTCAGGTGTAGCATTCTAGGCGTGGTTCACCATATGCCACAGGGATCAGCATGCCAAGTGGCCCACCAGACAGATTTAGTGACCCAGATTGCACGCCCATCATAGTCCTCAGTCAACAAACATGCATGGAATCACAAAAAGTCCAACAGGTTGGATGTCTGGGCCTGGGAATTACCATTCAAATGCCAACTTCAGGCCCAGCACCCCCCCCCCCCTGAGTTTGTTTATTTTATTTTTTCTTTTCACTACTTTCTATTTTCTATTTTCTATTTTGTTATTATTAACTAATTAACTTTTCATAAAATCAGAAAACCCCAAAAAAATAATATTTTTTTAATTTCATTATTTTATTATTTTTGTAAATAAATCATTAATTAATTAAGTTAGTTTTAATTAGGTTTAATCTTAACATATTTTGCATTAAATTAAAATTGGTTTAGAATTAGGGTTTTGATATATTTTTACCTTTTTAATTTTGTTTCCTTAATTAAAATAAAACTCAAAAAAATATATTTTCTTTTAATTAATTAATTAAACTCAATTCTTAAATCAAAAATGACAAAAATATGCTTTATTCAATAAAAGGGTCAAAACCCTAAAGGACAATCCTATTCAATTTTCTCGCGCGTATTATTTTTTATCCATATATTGTAATTGCTCCGAGGATGTAATAGTTTTAACTTAGGACCTTCATTTATCGCTTTTATTTACTTTTTCGCATTTAATTTTAAGGGTTTGTTTTTCGCATGTAATAGCCTTGTAATAGCTTAGCTTTATTTTCCGCAATTTATTTTCTGCAATCATTAACTGTTAGATGTTTGAACAATAGGCTATGCATGACAAGATTAACCTTTAATTTAAAATCAACCGTAGCTCACCATAACATGTACAAAGATAATATAACTGAAAAACAATACACTCGCACATACCACTCTTAGGGTACGCCTCACTTGGTTTCCTCAAACGTGGTCATTGAGTATAAGAAGTCTTAGAGGTCGCCCTCTTATCCAAAGATCATAAGTTGCCTCGAAATGGTTGCCTCGAATAAAATGATCTAAGACATTAGGGTTACCACTAAGGCGTCCTAACATTGCTTTGGTGGCCACACGTCCCTTAAATCGAATTGACCCGAAAACTCCAACGACGATGCTACCTACTCCTCAATAGTGGGATGGCATTGTCTAAAGGACATTTGTACAATTTAATTCCTTTTTGAGTAGGTAGATGTTCTTAAGTACTTGCTCCTTTTAAAAACAAAACAAAACTTTTCGCACTTACACTCTCTTCAAAAAACAAAACTCTCTTCAAACCCACAAACACAAAGAAAAGCAAACTTTTGAAAACATAGTGAGCAAGTACCTAAGAGCCCGTGGATAACCACGGATAGAAAGGGTGCTAACACCTTCCCTTTCTATAATCTACCTCCCGAACCCGAGAAACATCTCAAAAAGGAATTTTTCTGTGCTTTTGTCCTTTCCTTCTTGGATAAAATAAAAGACGGTGGCGACTCTTGCTTACCGCGACATTTTGCGAAAACAAACGCAAACGCGAACCAGCATTCCAAAACAGTCAGTTCTCATTCCCACCGATCACAGGTGCCAACCAGGAACCAAGTGTCAAGGAGCGCTTAGTGCAGTTGTTGAACGAATATGTTTAAATCTTCGCCTGGTCTTATGAAGACATGCCAGGGTTAGACACAGATATCGTGGTTCACCGTCTCCTATAAGAGAAGACTGTCCATCGATCAAACAAATGGTCCGTCGGATGAGGCCTGACATGTCTGAGAAAATCAAAGCCGAAGTAATGAAGCAATTCAACGCTGGCTTTCTGGCTGTTACCTCCTATCCATAATGGGTTGCTAACATCGTGCCCGTGCCTAAGAAGGACGGAAAAGTCAGAATGTGTGTGGACTATCGAGATTTAAACAGGGCTAGCCCTAAAGACGATTTTCCGCTGCCCCATATCGACATCTTGGTTGACAACACAGCTCAGCACAAGGTATTTTCCTTCATGGATGGATTCTTGGGATACAACCAGATCAAAATGGCCCCCGAGGACATGGAGAAAACTACTTTTGTCACGCAATGGGGTACCTTCTGCTACAAAGTGATGCCATTTGGACTGAAGAATGCAGGGGCAACTTATCAACGCGCCATGGTAGCTTTGTTTCATGATATGATACATCATGAGATCGAAGTTTATGTAGACGACATGATAGCTCAATCACAGACAGAAGAAGAACACCTTTGTCATTTGTAAAAGCTGTTTGACAGGTTGAAGGAGTATAAGCTCAGGTTGAACCCTAGCAAGTGCACTTTTGGAGTTAGGTCTGGTAAGCTTTTGGGATTTATTGTCAGCAACAAAGGCATTCAGGTTGATCCAGCTAAAGTGAAGGCTATACAAGAAATGCATGCCCCCGTACTGAAAAGGAGGTTAGAGGATTCTTGGGACGCTTGAACTATATTGCGAGGTTCATCTCTCACCTGACATCTACCTGTGAGCCGATTTTCAAACTGTTAAAGAAAGATCAGGTAGTTGAATGGAACAATGATTGTCAAGTTGCTTTTGATAAAATCAAGGAGTATTTACTAGAACCTCCTATTCTGATGCCACCCGTCGAAGGAAGGCCATTAATCATGTATCTGATTGTTTTAGATAATTCAATAGGGTGCGTGATGGGCCAACATGACGAGTCTGGCCGAAAAGAGCATGTCATTTATTACCTTAGCAAAAAGTTTACCGACTGTGAGACTCGCTACTCACTGCTCGAGAAAACTTGCTGCACTTTGGTATGGGTTGCTCGCCGGCTGAGACAGTATATGTTGACTCATACCACCTTGCTGATTTCCAAAATGGATCTGATCAAGTATATCTTCGAGAAGCCTGCTTTATCTGGAAGAATCGCTAGATGGCAAATGATCCTGATTGAGTATGATATCCAGTATACTACCCAAAAATCTATAAAGGGGAGTGTACTAGCCGACCATCTAGCTCATTAAGCCGTCGAAGATTACTAATCTATGAGATTCGACTTCCCTGACGAGGACATCATGACTTTGGACAACATCGAAGGTAACGAACCGTATGGCGGACCTGAACAAGGATCCCGATGGACCCTGTACTTGGAAACGGTATCGGCGCGGTACTTATCTCTCCAGAAGGTTGCCATACACCTTTCACTGCCCGACTTTGTTTCATCTGTACCAACAACATGGCTGAATATGAAGCTTGTATCTTTGGTCTCAAGGCTGCTATAGACTTGGGAATCAAATCTTTGGTCGTATTTGGGGACTCGGATTTGGTTATCAGTCAAGTCAAAGGAGAGTGGGACACTAAACATCCTAATCTTATCCCATACAAAGAACATGTCCTGACGTTGTTGCCTCATTTCGAGCAGATTACTTTCGAGCACTTCCCGCGAGAAGAAAATTTGCTAGCAGATGCTCTGGCTACAATGTCTTCCATGTTTAAACTCAACTGGGATAACGAGGCTCCCCAAATTACCATCGAGCGAATGGACGAACCAGCGCACTGTCATGAGATTAATACCGAAGAAGTAGTGGAACAACCCTGGTTTCATGAAATCAAAAGGTATCTCCAGACTAGAGAATATCCTGAAGGAACTTCCGTCAATGACAAAAAGTTCTTAAGGAGATTTGCTGCCAAGTTCTTCCTAAGCAATGGCATCCTTTATAAGCGCAGACACGATTGTGTTCTACTTTGTTGTATGGACAAAGTTGAAGCAGAGTTGATCATGACTGAGATACACAGTGGCACATTTGGTACCCACTTGAGCGGACATACGATGGCTAAGAAGATTCTAAGGGAAGGCTACTACTGGTCTACCATGGAAGCTGATTGTTATCAACATTCCCGTACCTGTCACAAATGCCAAGTCTATGCCGACAAGGTACATATTCCTCCTGTTCCTCTCAATGTTCTGACATCTCCTTGGCCATTCGCAATGTGGGGCATCGACATGATTGGAGAGATCAAGCCCACGGCATCCAATGGACATCGCTTCATCTTGGTCGTTATTGACTATTTTACCAAGTGGGTCGAAACAGCTTCCTTTGCCTCAGTTACAAAGAATGTGGTTGCCCGCTTTATCAAGCAGAACCTCATATGCCGGTACGGTGTCCCCGACAGGATCATCACAGACAACGGTACAAATTTGAACAACACTATGATCACCGCTCTATGCGAACAGTTCAAGATTTATCATCACAATTCATCTCCCTATCGGCCGAAGATGAACGGTGTTGTTGAAGCCGCGAACAAAAATATCAAGAAGATCATTCAAAAGATGACAGTCACCTACAAGGACTGGCATGAGATGTTACTGTTTGCTCTGCATGGATATCGTACCACGACACGTACTTCAATAGGGGCAACCCCATTTTCTTTGGTATATGGTATGGAAGTTGTGTTACCTATGGAAGTTCATATTCCTTCCTTAAGGATTATGAAGGACGTCGGTTTAAGTGAAGACGATTGGATTCAGACCCGGCTTGACCAACTCAATTTGATCGACAAGAAGCGACTTACCACTGTTTGTCATGGTCAGACGTATCAAAAACGGATGATCAAGGCTTTCAACAAGAAAGTTAGACGTCAAGTATATCAAGTCGGAGATCTTGTAATCAAGCGGATCATCTTGCCGCAACGTGATCCCAGGGGCAAGTGGACTCCTACCTACGAAGGACCATTTGTGATCAAGAGCATTTTTTCTGGTGCGGCAATGACTCTGACCACCATGGACGGCGACGACTTGCCACATCCTGCGAACGCAGACATAGTAAAAAGATACTACGCATAAAACAAACCAGCAAGTTGAAAACCCGAAAGGGCGACTTGGACAAAAAAGGGCATCCCGGTGAATCAAAAACCCGAAAGGGCGGTTCAGGAAAAAATTAGGGACAAAAAAAATCCGTACACCCGGCAAGTTGAAAACCCAAAAGGGCGACTTGGCAAAAAGGGGTTTCCCGGTGGATCGAAAACCCGAAAGGGCGGTCCAGGAAAAAGTTAGGGAATTAAAGCGTATGACTATGTCTCGCCGGATCACTTCAAGAACAATCTCTTCACCAACAAACTCTGAGCTTCTGATCAATCTAGTCATCGACGGACGAAGCAGCGAATGGACAAGATATTCAGAGTTGTGAAGGCTATAGCAGAATGGGAATCCCATGGAATTGTTACACATAGCCATCTTTCTTTTGTATAAAAATTTTCAATCGTTACGACAACATTCTCTTACTAGGATGTCTGTCTCCTTTGTACAAAAATACTCACAAAAGTTAATACAAAATACTTCAAAGTGCAGAAATTTTCTTGCCTTTCTTTTCTTTTTATACTTATGTTTTATTTGAAAACGTCCAATGTTTTGATTAAATAGGCATATGCATTTGAATATAATCACTGCTTACAAATAAAACAGATTTGAAAAAAGATAATTACTGATAGGTTGAAGGAGTGGGAAGAAATCTTTATGTCATTCCAGAAGAAATCCCCTACGATACATCATTCAGATCCTCAACTAGGCTAAATTTGGAGTATATTTCCCCAGCGAAGTTAAGCTTCAGGATCCGCAGCGGAGCCAGTGCAGTCTAAAACTTGATTCCCCAGCTGAGTTAAGCTTCAAAATTCCCATCAGAGTTAAAGCTTCAAGATCCCCAATGGAGCCCGAAAACCCTGAAATAAATATCCCCAGTGGAATTAGAATACTCTAAACCTTCTTCCCCAGCGGAGTCAAAATCTCCAACTATCAATCCCCGGCGGGAACCATTCAGTTTTCCCCAATTTCCCCAGCAGGATATCTTAAAAGTCTGAGAATCAATCAGATAACAGTTAACTCTTTGTCTTATCCTCAACTAGGAATCCTCAGTAGATTGGCATACAATTCAAGCTCCTGATTTCCCAAGCAGAGTAAACATTCTCCGCACAGAGTTATCTCTCAGCAGATTGAAGATTCTCAGTCTCATTTCTCCAGCAGAAGTCTCCCAGGTTCTAACTCCCTAGTAGAGATTTTTCAAAGTTTTCCTTATTCCCCAAGCAGTCAGCAGTCAGCAAGGATTTCTCATCTTCAGTAATCAAAGATTTTTTGGAACCCCCCTCTTTGGTCAAGGATTTACTTTCCCCGACAGCAATCAAAGATTTCATTATCTCCAGTTATCAAGGATTTATTTTTCTCAGCAAGACAGCTACTCAGCTTACATGCACGTCCATTACATTCATATATCATAAACATTGATGAAAACACAATTCATCGCATCATACATATCATGCAACATAACTTTGTGTTTTAGATAACATTTTACCCTTTTCAGGATAAGATTAAAAGGTTACCATTAACAATTATTCAGATACAGTATGGATACACCCCAGACACGGCGGTCATTCTATTACTCATTCAGAACTCCAAGTCAAAATACAGTATGGATACACCCCAGACATGGCGGTCATTCTACTACTCATTCAGACTTCAGCAATCAGATACAGACTAGATACGCTCCAGAAATGGCGGCCATTCTATCTCTCATTCAGATTCAACTATCAACTTCAAGTTCAGATATGCTCCAGACACGGATGTCATTCTGACCCTCACACCAGCAGCTTGATTCTCCCCAGTGCAATCGCCACGGAAGTCATTCTGTCACTTATTCATATCCCAGTTACAATATGGATACACTCCAGACACGGAAGTCATTCTACTACTCATTCAGACTTCAGCAATCAGATACAGACAAGATACGCTCCAGACACGGTTGCCATTCTGTCACTCATTCAGAACTTATTCCCAGCACATAGTTGCTCCATACACAGATGCTTCTCTGTTATCCATTCAGATACAATATAGATACACTCTAGACACGGCAGTCATTCTGATATTCATTAAAAGTTCAAATACAGTTATAGCTCAGATACGCTCTGGACACGGATGCCATTCTTTTGCTTATACAGACTCAGTCTCCAGATACAGTTCAAGTGCATTCTAGACACGGATACCATTTGGTGCTCATTCTTCTGACCTATAACATTGCACTTCAACAAACATTCTTGGATGTAATCTTTAAGCCCATATCCATCAAGATTCTACCATCTCTAAATGGCATCTCTAAGCCCATTCCCTCAATAATATTTTAACGAGTGCAAATTTACGGGCACTCTAGTGTCCAATCCTCTTTTACCTTTGAGCCGTGAAAGGCAAACTTGCCAATCTAACTCTTCAGGTTCAAGAAGATTGAACAGGGGCAACTGTTGTACCCCAAAATTTTCCATCTCATTTCATCAACATTTTCTCATCACAAGACTCTTGGAACTCAAGATCAAACTAGGGTTTGCTCTGCTCAAGACACCTCCTTGCACTGTTGACCTAAATTAGGGTTTGAGTTTGCACAAGGATGTTTTGACCTACAATGCACAAAGTGACTTTCATACTTCATGTTGGACTCACAAGTTTGTCCATACCAAGTTTCAAGCCTTGATTCAAACTTTTGCCCAGTCAATTGGACAGTTGACCTAGAAATCAACTGTATTGGGGAAAAAGTCAACTATGGCCAATTGACAGTCAAACCTCATGAAATTTGACCCACATCAACATTATGAACTCATATGAACCATTTGATCAAGTTTGGATCACAATTCCACAAGAAATTTGATCAGATCACCAAAAGGGCAAAATGGTCATTTTTAGGGTTTTGACTGCACAAAGGCAATTTTTGACTGTTTGACCTAACCAATGGCAAATCAAGCACACACATGGACTCAAGGACTCAATGGAATTGTCTTGACCCATTCAACAAGTTCAAAAGATCTCAAATGCATAGGATTGACAGATGAATTTTTCAGTCAACTGATCACAATTTGACTGTACACTGAAAAGTCAAACTTTGACTTTTTGGTCAAAATCAAGTGCCAGGAGTCATTTTCACCAAGACATGTCAAATTATGAAACTTGTTCATCAAGAAACTCAAAAATGCAAATTAGGGTTTAAAATGGAAAATTTTCATAACTTAGAAATTTTCTAAGTTATGAAATTTTCTTATTTTTTCCTAACTTTGTCCCATTTTTTCACCAAGATGCAAATGGATTCAAACAAAACTTGCAACATGAAAGTTGTAGTCCATAACAAATTCTACAACTTTGATTCACAAAGTTTTCTCAAAAGAAGCTTGTATCTCAGGTTATGATTTTTGGAACAAGGGTACCTAAAACTTTTAACTTAGAGAAAATTTGCCCTAATCTAGGCAGGATTTTGACCCATCTTCTTGGCCATTTTTCACATAGTTACACTTGTAGTTTCAAGTTGAAATTCAAAGATGGATTATAGTACATGTTTCAATATTTCCAAATTGTCCAAGAACTACTCAAACACCCTTGTGGTTAGAGAGAATCGAATGCTTGAAGTTGGCAAAAACTCACTTTGATCCATGACCAATACATGTTCATACAAACTTGCATTTTCAAATCAGCATGCTTGGTACTAGCTTGCAGGCCTCAAAACCAGTTTATACTCCATAATTTAATGTATAACCATTGAGCTAAGGTATTATCTTGTTCTTTTGGATATTGCATACAAGACTAATCCATATTTGGAAAAAGGTAAAATGCCATTTTTGTAAAATTGCACTTTATGTAAAAACAAGATCCTTGAGGCATGGGGCCATATCCCTGAAGCAAGATTCAATCTACCAATTCCAAGAACCAAGGGAAAGGTGTGCAGCATAATAGAGGGTTTGTACAGGTTTGCATAGAGAACATACACACTCTTGCTTCAAGTAGAAGAAAACTTGCAAAACAGAAGGAATCTCTCACATCTGTAAAAACCAACTTACACAAACATTGCAAACAAGTTTGATATCTCCTAACAAGCCAGAAACACGACCCTTTTTCCTCTCAAAACTCCTAGTGCACAAATTCCCCATTTTCTTGCAAAACAGAGTCAGTTCTACAAACTTCAAGCCATACTCAAATTTCATCATGCGTTTTGTCCAAAGATACTTCAAACATCTTCCAACCAACATACCTAAGCTATCCAGATCATCCATTGCTAGTTGTAACACCCTTAACACACTTTGCCATTTCTGTTTCAAAGCTTTGCAGTTTGATTTCTGTAGCACGATTCAGGCTACTTCAAAGCAAGCCAAGCATTGGAAAAGCTTCAGTGGACCTCAGGCAAGCTCAAAAGAAGCTCAAGCACCCTTGGAAGTTGCTGCATTGTCCAGCTCGAAGTCAACTGAAACAGGTATTTCATGAACTTCTATCTCTCTATTTAGGAATAGTTAGGCTTAGGTTTGTGAATGAAATATGTTGTGCTCATAGCCCTGAAGCCATACATATGCTTAGTTTTCATTTACATTAATCGTGCTAGGAGAATTTTGTTCATGAACTTTCTGAAAAAACTAGGTTAAGATTTAGGGCCAGAGAAATTCTCTCTGGTCTTTGAGAGTTAGCTCAAGTTTTTTATATGGTTGGATTCGTTGTTTGATGCTCTACAAGTTTCATGTTATGAGTTTTGTCAAAAAGTCAAAGAATCAGGAGATAGCAGGTGATGTACAGAACGCGCGTTTTTGTGAACCAAGGAAGAAGATGAAGTCTGACTGGGCTGGGCCTGGTCATTTTTGCTTCTAACACCCCAATTTTCAGTTTACACCCCCCCTGGCCCATTTATTTGTATATTTGTCATTTTGATATTTTTATTTTTTATTCTGACTTTATTATTTTTTGTCCAAATATAAAAAATGCCAAAAAATTATTTTCTATATTTTTCATATTTATTTGATATTTATTTTTATTTTAATAGTATAAATATGTAAATAATCTATTATCTTTTTATTAAAACTCAAAAATAATATAAAAAAAATTTACTTATCTTCATTTATTATTTTTATTTACATTTGAAAACATTTTCTTGGATATACACATTTTTTGTAAATAATTAATTTTTATTTCTATATATTTAATATGTTTAACATATATATACTTATATACTTTATTTTATTAAATAATTAGGTCAAAAATATAAAAAATAATACATTTTTATTAATATTTTACACTAAAAACATCTTTTTTACAATATACTTTTATTTTTGTATAAATTAATATATTATTGTATATAATTAATAAATAATACTATTTATTAAGAATTAGGGTTTTTGCCCTAAATAATAAAATAATTAAAATTGGCTTTCTTTTTTATTTATTTATTATTTTTACTTCACATTGAAAAATACTTTTTACATACATAAAAATCTTTTTTTGCATAATACATTTTATTTGATATTTATTTAATTGTATTTATTTAAATATTGTATTATGCCTTGTACATTCAATTTGGTTGTAATAACTTAGAATTTAATTTCTTGTCAAATACCCCCAATTAAAATTTGTACCCCCCTCCCTATATCATGTTGTAATAGTGTAGCATTTAAATTCTCGCACATTTAAATGCTTCCAATTATGTCATGCTTAGACTTAGGGTTTGTATGCAAAATAAAATCAACAACTAGCTTGACCTAATCAAAGACAAATATGCATGAAAAACAAACACAATACACACTTGCACCCCTAGGGTTACAATCCACTTGTTGCCTTCAAAAATGGGCCATGGTTGCATGTCAAGTACTTTGGCAAAACAAAAACAAACAAAAAGATCATAGTCCATCGATGACGCTATCTGAGTTGCCTAAACAAAATGATCAAGTCCCTCAAGAAAATTGCCAAAAATACTTGACACAATTGCTATCATGGTCTATATGATGACCCGCGTCTGTCCCGTTTAACATCCTAACACAAGGTTATTCACCAAATACAATGGTGAAACAACACTGTTAAAAGGGTTAAAAACATAAGAAAAAATATTTGAGTAAAATAGGGTAGATGGCTCTTAGTTACTTGATCAAGATTGCAAAAACATCCTTGCTATTTTTCAAAACACACCTCACAACACAATTTCAAAACCCTACTTTCAAACATTGAAAACTTTTCAAAAGACAAAAACACCTTTTGTATACATTCAAACAAGAATCATTACAAAGGTTGCCACAACGATGGCCTCTTTCCAAAACATCTTTCAAAACCACACACAAAGCACCATTTCAAACAATTGAAAAGCAAAGCAAGTGATCTAAGCAAGTAACTAAGAGACCATGGATAACCATGGATAGAAAGGGTGCTAATACCTTCCCTTTCTATAATCTACTCCCCGAACCCAAGAAAACATCTCAAAGGTCTTTCCTGTGCTTTTTCACCTTTCATTAGGATAAAATAAAAAGTCGGTGGCGACTCTTGCTAAACCGAAACATTTGCAAACACAAACGCAAAACCTCAAGTCAGTTCTCCCACCGTATCACAGTTCCCCTTTCATAATTCTTATCGGCCCAGTGAAAGAGAAACTTAGGCACCAACTTGTTTGCGTGTTTTCCTTTCTTGGTCAGAACAGGAGCCCTTTCCTCGTCGTATGCGGGAGCAATCCGGAAGACAATCAATAACACCCTCTGAGAAACGGGATGATTGAGCATAAACTTCTCCTTGAAAAAACAGACTGACTCCAGGTACGCTTTGAACAGCTTGCCATTCGCCTACTTTAAAGCGACTCAACCATATTGGGCACGAAACGACTGCCTCTGAAGGTGGAAACATTAAAAGAACAAAGGGACGGTGGCCCCAACACCCAAATAATCACACATGATCTCGAAGGCCCGAAGGAAAGCCATCAAGTTCGGATGCAGCTAGGATGGAGCCAGACGAAGATGCTTGAAGACCGCCACTTAAAAGTTCGAGAAAGAGAGCCGCAAACCCATTTCTCTGAACATAATCTCGTACGTAGGGAACCAACGAGATTCAAACCGCGAGCAGATCTGGATCCTCTTGTTCGGAATATAGATTTCCCATTGCTCTTCGACGCCTTATCGGTCCATCTCCGGATCCAACGAGGTGAATATCTCATCGGGATACTCAATAAAGTAGGAGATATACCTCGACGGGCCCGACGTAACCCGATCGAGTGGACCCTCCATGTCCATGGGCATGCTAGGACCCTCTTGATCAATAGGAGCCGCCTCCATGTCCCCTTCAGCATTCCTGTTACCGGACACCTCTGGCTCCAGCGCCCCCAGTAAGGATTCTTACTCCCCCGAGGTGCTTGCCTCGCCAGACGTGCTCTTGGCAGAACTCTGAGCGGAACCATTGGGCTCGTTGTCACTAGTAGTCATCGTATGTGAAAAGCAAAGGATGAAAGTGAGTTCGACGTCAACGTCAAATCCACCCTTCCACTCCTAATCAAGTGAAAGGGAGTCAAGGAACCAGGATCAGGTCCCTGACCACAACCCTCACTCAAATGGCTACTAAATGATCTCCCTTCCCCGACCAAACCCACTGAATCCATACAAAAAATTTCTTACATTCATCTAACAACACTGAGATCCCAAAAACTCTCCTGCGGAGGACACTTGGTATCCTCAACGCACTCATCCACCAGAACCACCATCTTCAACCAACATTCCACCAGAATCCCTAAAATACCAGTCGCCTTAAACCCTAACCACATGCATTTTGTAGAAACCTTAAAATCTAACGAAAGTGGCAGGTGCTAAAACGAAGAAGACCAAGAGGACTTACCAGATTAAGTGTAGAATCGGCAAAAAGAGACGGTAGTGAACGATGGAACGAACGAAAATATTAGGAGCGGATGAAGTCAGGCAAGAACTGATGAAGTCGGGAATGAACAAAAATTTTCGAGCAGATGAGAGGATTGGGAAAAATATTCAAAGAGTTATCTCCCCTCTTTTTATAGACAGTGCCCACCAGCGTGTGGGAAAACACGCGCCTGGGAAACTCTAAAAGGCGTCATCACACCCTAGCCCCTAGACCAACCATCATCTGACAGCGCACGGCTCGATGCATGCAAAGCACGCAACCTCTCTAGATCCCTCTCTTCGATAACCAAACATCAGGCGAATCCCATAATTCATTGCACAAATTGCTCTTCGAAGCGAGCCACTCAACCGTTCCACTCCCCGCGAGGCAAACACAGTGAACATCATTTACACCCCTCGAGCAATGCCGACACAAAAGCATCCTCGTTTCACGGGCTAAGTCATCACTCATGTGCCCAGAAGCAACTACTTGGTGGGCTCCTGTTCTGGACTAGCCCAATGACTAGAATTGGCTCAATTCACTTCCACCTTTGGCACGGCCCAACAACAGTGGCCCAATATCCTGGTCGACCACGCCTCTAGACACGTGACCAGCGATGCTCGACACGCACGCCTGACCCAGTCTGTAATTGCCTTCCGTCATCCCGATACGAGTCGAGCAGATGGCCAAGAAACGTCCAGAACGGTCATCTGCCTGTAATCCGCCTCCTCCTCAGATCCAATGGCTAGTTACGGGCACATCTGCCCGTTTTGACCGAGTCCTGACAGTTACCTATTTTTGCAGACCCGTATATCTAGGCCCAAAAATAGGGAGCAGTGGCCAAGTGTCGGGGCATTATATAAACTCTCACACGTGTGAGGTCCAGATATCGAATATCCACTATTCATCACTGAAACCCTGATTCTTTGCTTGTATCTTTTTGCTCCCTCACTTACTTAATTGTCGGAGTGCCTTGTAGGTAGAACTCTCCTTTTTCCTCCTCGATTTTCCAGCCCGTCTGAAGATCATTATCCGGTCACTTTATAGGTTCTGATCAACCAATAAGATCAGTATATTTTGAGTAATTATCTGTTTGCAATGGAGATATCTCACTGGATAGCTGGTAATTTATTATCTTTCATTTCTCTTCAAATTTTATTTATTTATTTATCCATTTGTTTATGTTGTGTTCATTATTGCAATTCTTGGATCACTTTTCTAATCAAAGTTGAGTATTGATCTAAAATCGGTAATGGTACAAGTGGCTCATACAGTGAAAAAAGGTGGACAATATTCACAGCTAACACGTCAGTACTAGTGAACACACGGGTAGCTATACTAAAATTCGTGCAAACACACGGGTTATTATATATTTTTTATAATTAAAAAAATGAAATTAAAAAGTAATGTATTAATTCAAACACGAGAAAAATGTGTTATTTTTTAATTATTTATGTATCTAATTTTTTTTAATTTAAGATACATATTTTTTAAAGATAATTTATGAAAAATTATTAATGTAAAATAATTTTAGTAAAACAATTTTGCTTTTATTTTAAAAATATATCTTTCTTTTAAAAATAAAAGAATATTTTGGTAAAACAATTTTGTTTTTTTTTTATATTTTGAAAACAAAAACGTGCGTATAACACCAGTATCCGTGCGAACGTACGGGTATCCCACTAGTTATCATATAATTATCAAAATCATATCACAAAAATTATATCATCATATAATTAATATGTTTTATTATCATTCAGGGATGCTTGATAAGTTCTTTAGAAACTATATAAATAATTTGTTATAAATAATGATCTAAAATATATAACTATCCTTCTGGAAATCCGTTAAATTATTTGTGTCATTCTTCTGAAATGACAATCTTTTTACGAGTATACTATAAATTATAAATTTTTAGATAGATACAACAACAACAAAAACTTTATGAAATCTTTTTGAGATATTTTAATATTATTCTTGCAATCTATTTGGGATTCATGGAAATCACAATTGATATTATCCTAATCAAATAAGATATAATAGGTTGAATAAGTAATATATTTTATGAAACTAAAACAAACAAAGAAAAATATACCAGAGAACTTTGTGCTGATCACGTATTATGAAATTAACGAAAATAATATAAAGATGAATGGGAGAAAGAGAAGAGAGAAAGTAATATTGTATTATTCTATTCAAGTTCATTTGACATTACAACATGAACCATATTTATAGTACATAACCAATAACAACCATTAACTCAAGAAATACACAAAGTTTAGAAAATTAATTTATATAAATTAAGAAATATAGAAAGCAAAGAAAAATTGACATTCACGTCTATTTAATATTATTCATAACAATAGTTTAGTATTTATAATTAAACAATATTAATATTATAATTTTTATAATATTATGAAAAATTAATTGTTATAAATTATTTTATTTAAATATTTTTGCATTTTTTATTATATTAGATAAATTCAAATCAACCCGGCCCAAAATTTTTTATCTCATACAATATCATTTATTCTGCTACCACTATATTATATTTTTATTAAAATATTATCATATAAATAATTTATTAATCAGAATTTTTTACTACTCCTCACTCTTGTTTTTCGAGTGTTCTGATTTAACAAACTTATTTTTTATTCCGAAACTCTTACAAAAAATTCGATACACAAAATAAATATTAAAAACTAATTATCAAAACTCTTTTGCAAGTTATTCTGATATATAATAGAAGTTTAAAAAATGTTTTAAAATTAACAATCGAATCTCTTTTACAAAGTTTTACGGTACACAAAATAAAAGTTAAAAAACTATTTAAAAAATAACTATCAGAATTATTTTACAGATCTTTCAATACACAATAAAAATTAAAAAAAAAAGTTAAAAACTAACTATCGATACTCTTTTATAAAGTCTTCTGAAATACAAAATAAAATTTTAAAAATAATTAAAAATGTTATAATAAAAGTTCAAAAATGTTTAAAGAAAATTCAAAAATAAAAATTAACTACCAGAACTTTTTTATAAAGTTTTTCAATAGACAATAAAAAAGTTAAAAAATATTTAAAAAAAAGACTACCAAAACTCTTTCTTTGAAGTCTTCTGGTACCAAAAAAAAATAATGAACACTGAAAATCTTACACAAAGTGTTTCAGAACACAACAAAGTTCAAATCGGAAATTTTTTTTGATGTGTTCCAATACATTAAAATTTTAAGCCAATACTATAACTCTTTTTTCAACTTCGAAAAAATACGAATATTTTTTTGGAATAACCATGTATTAAAAAAAAATCACAAATAACCATGTTTCGGAAACAATTACGCAAATAATCATGTTTCAGATGACTCCCCAAAGGATGAGTCATCTCACTTGGCGCCTACACCTACTTTTTAAGGGGAGGCGCCATCTCACTTGGCGCCTAGGTGCTTAGGGCTTTCCCTAAGCCAAGTGAGATGGCGCCTTAGTGCATTTTCTAGGGCAATTTTCGCGTTTTTTTTTCAATGCGGTGGGTTACGTATTCGATATAGGATCAATAAAATTGATTTTTTATTTACAAAATATGATTACACACATAAGTATTACGTTAAAAAAAACAGATTAATCAGTGGTCCCCCGAAACCCGGTAATGACCACCGATTTCGCATCCCCGTCCTCGCCTTTCCCGTGCTGGGTTTCATCGCGTTTTCTACTGTGGCAGGGTTGATGGCCCAGCGAAGTCAATGCGTTACGGATCCATGAAATCAGTCAGATCTCCATATCTAGAAGATCCACTTTGGTATAGTCGGTTACCCATACCCTCAAAGTTTGATCGTGTTGTCGGTGGATGGGGTTCCATGGTTGGTCTGTAGCATTGGTCGTCTGAGTACGGGGGGTAGAAAGGAAATGGATCTTGGGGTGTTTGGTATTGAGAATGTTGGGTGGTTTGGTGATATTATGGTTGATGGTAAGTTGAGTCGGTTGGTTCATAATCTTCCGACATTCTCAGATCAGGGCTAAGGTTGGATGTTGAGGGGCCCATATTGGGATATGCAGAAGATTGAAATTGTGTGTGGGGTATGCAGGTGTGTTGGTATTGTGATTGAAATTACGGTTGGGTGTGAGGCATTTGGGGGTATTGGTACTGAGGTGGTGATTGTGGTTGGTTGTGGGGCATGTGGGTGTAATTGTATTGTAGTGGTGACTGTGGTTGGGTGTTTGCGGTTCTGTTTCATCTGGGGGGTTGGTGGGAGGTTGATGTGTGTTGGGTTTGTTGTTGGGGAAATGAGGGTTGTGCCCATTGTATTCGTGAGTCAACCAAATACCTTGTATGAGACACGTGCATTTTAGGGGTACTAACCGATCTGTACCAAGATAAATACTGATTCGTGTGTCGCATATTACCATGGTTGAGGAAAACCGGGAATTGCAAGACATGTCGGTGACGCCTCTGCCACATCTTACACCATTCTGGAGCAAAGTCTTTCCAGTTGGTAAGACCCCATTGGGCGTCGACCCTTTTGAGATGCCACGGGGACAAACAAGTCAGATCGCTGGGTATCTCTTGATGCATTCCAAACTGCATCTTCACACGGTCGTTGTGGTGCATCTCCATAACATTGAACCTGTATGATTGCAGTCTTTGCACTCCAAATTGCTGCATCCTCGGGGTTTGGTTCATGGCCCATACCCAAATATGGTCTCCAGACAAACTGCAGATAAAATTAAATCAGGTTAATGAAAACGTAATATATAAATAATTTAAAAGTAGAAAAGTTGAAAGGTACGACGTACATCATCCGGGCCAAGGTGATCCAATAGATTGCGGTATAGTGCGACATTGAATCTTGGATTCTTGCCGTAATCCATACCCCTCACGCAATACCTAAAGGAAATGAAAAATATTTTATTTTTATCATATATTTGGTGAAGAGATAAATAGTAATAAATGATATAACTTGATGACTTACTTTGTTGCGTATGGGAAAACGAATGTGTTGTTGTTGACGGGGTTTAGGGACTTCATCCTCCACCAACCCCAGGCTTGAAGTAAAAAAGTGCAGCCATAAAATGTACATTTTCCTTTATTGCATTTTTACACAAGGAACTGTATAGGTGGGCTAAAACAGCAGAACCCCAACTATACTTTCTAGTTTTTTTGAAGTCTCTAAGTAAATTTAAATACATAAAATTTACACTATTTCCCGTACTTTCGGGAAATAAAAAGGTTCCAAATAGTATCATTATATAAGTTCTAGCTTTTATTACCTTGGCTAGCTCAGAGGAATTTTCGTTTAATTCCAGAGTCGCATAATGATTTTTTAGCTCAGTTAGTAGTATACCCTGACCTCTCGCACCACCGCCATCAACCATATCCCTTCCCAACAATTCTTCACACAGAGAATTGGGTTGTTGAACTGACCCGTTAACGGCCTTACCGTTGACAGGGAGACCCAATAACATGTACACGTCCTCTAGCGTGACGGTACATTCACCTATTGGTAGGTGAAATGTATGGGTCTCTGGTCTCCACCTTTCCAATATTGCAAGTATGAACTTTGAATCAATTATGCAGTTGGAGATCTTTATAACGTTTCCAAAACCTGCGTATTCCATATATGGTACGATCAATGGGTCTGGAGCAAGGTAGTTGTGTGACCGGATTCTGAATCTTTTGGTATCCTAAGTTAATAATGTAAAAGGTGTAAGAGTAAGTAAGATGAACAAAGCATTACTAGAAGTATGAAAAATGTATAACTATAAAAGAAACTTACAAATGCTGCAATATTGTCCCTTGTGCCTCTGAGAATCGCTCATTGTGAGAAGAGCCATTGTTGAAAATTCCTGAGATTATGAAAGAGTTTGAAATTGTAAGAGATTATGAAAGAGTTTGTAGCAGAGAGTGAGACGATTGTGGATGCGAGAGAAATATGTAATTCTCTGTATTTATAGGAAACAAATTTTCATAGAGTAAGTGAGGTGGTAGGAGGGTGCATGCATGCATGATAAGTGTCACTCTTGCAGAGTAGGCGCAGGCTAGGTGGCAGCCTTGGAGAAGGCATCTCTGAATGCATGTAACACGATTGGACATGAAGGGAGGCGCCATTGGACTTGGCGAAAGAGGATAAAATTGAAAGGTGTCGCCATCCCCATCGGCGAATAAGAGGTGGCATGGGTTGCAGAGTAAGCGCAGGCTAGGTGACAACCTTAGAGAAGGCATCTCTGAATGCATGTAACACTATTGGACGTAATGGGAGGAGCCTTAGAGGTTACAGCCTTGGTTAATTCAAATTCAATATGACCTATTTAGTCTTACATTTATCAAAACACTGATTCACTTAATCTCTCAAACACTAGAACATTTAAAAATTCCTGCAAATAACTAATAAACTTCAAACCTTCTAACCTTCAAACCTTTAAACAATCATACACAATGGCCTCTGCACCCCAATATGTCATCAGTGCACATTTCAACGGTGAGACATACATTTGTCCCACCTCTGGGTTTCTGTTTAGAGACACAGACAACATCCGATTTTGTTTAAACAGGAAAGCCAATTTCTTGTACTTCAAAAAACGATTGGAGGCCAAACTTGGACGAGGCCCCGTGACACAAATATTTTATCAGAATCCGGTTTTTTTTGTTAATAACCAAATAATATTTTATAAGGTTGAGGTTCAAGATGACGAAGATCTTCAGAATATGTTTTCCAGTCATGAGTATTCTGGGTACAACTCTATTGAGTTGTACATTATGCTGCAAGAGCCTCAGCTGTCACAAGTGGTTGATCCTTTTGAGACTGAACAAGCAGAAGTAGATGCAGTTGATGAAGAAGAAGAAGATGACGAGTTGGAGTTTGAAGAAATGGTCAATGATGATTCCGAAGACGAATGGATACCTAGTATTCCTGCAAACAAGATCTACACCCCACCTCCGCACATGACAAACTTCAACATGGGCGGAGATGAACCGTATTCTGATTTATTTTTCAATCCGTATATGCAGTCGGATGAAAACTTAAAAGAGAAAGACGAATTTCTTAACAGAGAAGAATGTATCAGAGCCATCAAAAAATTCCACATGCTCAACTCGGTCGATTTTAAGATGGACCGTGTAAATCCAGAAAGGTACAAGATCAAGTGTGTCCACCCTAATTGTATGTTCAAGCTCACTGCATCATACAGATTAAGAGGTGATTGTTGGGTCATAGTTTCCATGTCTACCCACACTTGTGTCAGTTCTACTCAATCACAGGATCATCGAAAACTTAATTATGATCTCATTTGTCAAGAAATCCTACCACTCGTCAGCAACGATCCATCTTTGAAAGTGAAAACCATAATCTCCCACATCACTACGGTTTTTAACTACACTCCGTCTTACCGAAAGACGTGGTTAGCAAAGACCAAGGCGATTGAAAAGGTATATGGAAACTTGGAGGAGTCATACCAAGAACTTCCTCGCTACCTGAATGCACTCCAGACTTATTCTCCGGGTACTGTTTACATTCTGGAAACAGTGCCAGCATACGCCCCGGATGGTAGTTAACTCAACAGAAATGGAATATTCAGTTGAGTGTTTTGGGCATTTCAACCTTGCATCACAGGGTTTATGTCATGCAAACCAATTATACAAATTGATAGGACTTGGTTGTATGGGAAATACAAAGGCACGATACTGATGGCAGTTGCACAAGATGGCAACAACAACATTTTCCTAATTGCCTTTGCCCTAGTCGAGGGGGAGACTGGTGGTGCTTGGAGCTTTTTTCTGAAAAATCTGCGAACACACGTGGCTCCTCAACCAGATCTCTGTTTGATCTCGGATAGACATGCATCGATTGAAAGTGCATACAATAATCCTGCAAACGGTTGGCATGACCCTCCTTCTACGCATGTCTATTGCGTTAGACATACCGTCCAAAATTTTACGAGGGAGATCAAAGACAAAACACTAAGGAAAGCGGTTATGAATGCGGGATATGCATTGACACAACCAACGTTCAAATATTATCGCAAAGAGATCCGTTTGTCAAATCCGGAAGCCGGTAGGTGGATCGACAATATTCCGGTAGAAAAATGGACTAGGTCATACGACAATGGCCAAAGATGGGGCCACATGACAACAAATCTAATTGAATCAATGAATGGGGTATTCAAAGGCATACGAAACCTCCCGGTCACTGCTTTAGTACAATCAACATATTTTAGGATGGCTTTGTTGTTTGCCAAAAGAGGTGAAATGTGGAATGCGGTGTTGCAATCTGGACAACTATGGAGTGAAAGTTGCATGAAATACATTAAGGCAGAAAGTGCCAAAGCCAAGACAAGAATATAGGGTTATTGTGATACGGTGGGAAGAACTGGCTGTTTTTTGGAATGCTGGTTTGCGTTTTGCGTTTGTTTTCGCAAAATGCCGCGGTAAGCAAGAGTCGCCACCGACTTTTATTTTATCCAACAAGGAAAGGAAAAAAGCACAGAAAAATTCCTTTTTCGAGATATTTCTCGGGTTCGGGGGGTAGATTATAGAAAGGGAAGGTATTAGCACCCTTTCTATTCGTGGTTATCCACGGGCTCTTAGGTACTTGCTCATTGTTTTCAAAATTGTTTTCTTTGTGCTTGTGGGTTTGAAAAAGTTTTTGTTTGAAACTTCGATTTAACTCTTTCTTCTGTCCTCAAGAGTGTAATGAAGTGTTTTTGAAAACTTTGTTTGAAAAGGAGTGTAAGTGTGAAAAAGGTTTTGTTTTTTGAATGAGCAAGTATCTAAGAGTTAATCTACCTACTCGAAAAAGAAATCGTTCTATGCTAATTTCCTTTAGACAGTGTTATCCCACTATTAATGAGTAGGTAGCACCATCGTTGGAGTTTGAGGGTCAATTCGAATGAGGGACGTACGGTCACCAAAGCAATGTTCGGACGCCTTAGCGGTAACCCTAATGTCTTAGATCATTTGTTTGAGGCAACAATATCTGAGGCAACCGTTTCGAGGCAACTATGATCTTTTAGACAAGAGGGCGACATCTAAAACGACATATACTCAATGACCGTTTACGAAGGCAACCAAGTGGGGTGTACCTTAGGAGTGCGCATGTGCGAGTGTTTTGATTTCAGTTATTTTTATCTTTGCACATGTTAAGGGTGATCTAACTGTTTTTTTAAATTAGGCATTCATTCTTGTCATGCAAGCCCTATTATCAAACATCTAACAGTTGAATATTTGCAAAAATTAAAGGTGCGGAAATTAAACTAAGCTATTACAAGGCGTCGGGTATTTACATCGCCAAAAGAAACTGTTGTACCCCAAAATTTTCCCTCCCATATTCTTCAAGTTTTGACAAAGCATCATCTCAATTTGCTCAAAGTCTCTCAAGGATTGCACAGTTCAATTGCCTCCTAAGCCAGTCAAAATTAGGGTTTTGGTTCTTGCAAGGAAGTTGAAGTTTTCAAGGGACCAATCAAGTCCCATATGCCTATATACATTGTCAAGCATCTACATGCCAAGTTGCAAGGCTCACAAGGTCAAGTTGCACAGTCAAAAGCCTCATTTGCTTCACAATCAACTGTAGGGGTAAAATGGTCATTTGGCAGTCAAAAGTCAAAAATTTTGGTCAACATCTTATTTTGAAGCCACAATCATCATTTGATCAAATCTCGATCATGATTCCACAAGCATGGCTCAAAAATCATCAAGATGCAAAAGTTTCCATTTTTGGACAGCTGAAAAGTCAACTGTAACTTGACCAAGGCATAACTTTCTCATGGTTCATCAGAAAAATCCCATCCAATGCTCATTTTGAAGGGGATGACATTTCCTACAACTCATCTTCACATTCCAAATCCAATAAATGCTCTCACAAAAAGTTATCAATTTCAACATTATAGGTCATTTTCAAAAGTCAACAAAAAGGCATTTTAAGTCAAAGACCATAACTTGATATTGGTAAATCAAAATGACATGGGACCAAAGGAATTGGTTAGAGGACTTCAAGACCTTTCCAAAATGTCCAAGAACATGTTCATATGATCAAAATTGAGCAAGATATGCATTGGAGAAGTTGGGAAATTTTTGTGAAATGGCAAAAGTCAACTATCCTTGAAACTTCAATTTTTGACAAAAGGGCCCACTTTCTTCCACTTGATTCAGCCTTGTCATGCCATACACGTGTCCCATGATTAATTTCAAGATTAAACATTAATTTTTCTATTTTATTTTATTTTTTATTGATTTAATTCATTTTAAATCCATAAAATTCAAATAAAATCACAAAAATTAATTAAATAACATCTTTTGATTTGAATGGCTTTTATGTGTCATGAGCAAGTTACCAAATTCGTGCCAAGCCATTTTGAGCACAAAATCATGGTTTTGCCTCAAACTTGGAATGTTCTTTAATGGTGATAAACCAAAATCCAAAAACTTAATTGCAATGGATCCCAAGCTCATAATGTGACCTATTCTCATTCATACCTACATATGCAAGTGTGAAAAACCTCATTCACGACCGGAGCACTGCACAAACGGCCAAACCAATATTGAAAAAATCAAAGAAAACTTGAAATCTGTTTTCTCACTTCCAGGCCATTTCCAAACTTTTAATTGATTCTAATACATTGCCTAAGTCCTCAGGAATCTTTTGGGATCAAAATCACACATCAACACTCAAGGAATCCTAAGAAACAGTCATACGGTTTGCATATTTGTCTCACAATCATAGTTTATTATTCATGCATCATTGATGAAATTTTTTGTGTGTTTTACATTGCTAACGCTCTTCTGAAGCTAATGGTATAAGACAATTGCATTATGGAGCCCTGAATCGAAAACCACCATGGATGATTTCTAGGGTTTCAAAGCTTCCAATTTAGGGATTCCCAGCTCAGGAAAAATCAGGCTTCATAAGACCCATGGTTGAACTCAGGGGATTGAGACGAACATGTTGATATCATCGTGCCCTATTTATATTTAACGTGTGCCTAATCGTTATTTTTCCTCAGGTCATTTTGTGGGGTTAAAAACCCCCGCTAATTGCTTTTGTTTTTACAGGAAAAAGGTAGGAGACGAAGGACGTGTAAGCCCCTGAATGGATGGTTCAAATAACGCGCGTGTTTTTTTTTAATTTCCAGGGTTTGCATATTTATTCCATATAATATAAGTTGTGTATTATTGTGACAAATGAAACATGCAGCTCAGCTGGCTAAGGCGTTTGTGTAGTGAGTGCTGGGACCTGGGTTCGAATCCCAGGTCCCCTAAATATTTGTTTCCTATTTTTTCCAAAGTGATCATATGCAGGCTATTGAGCGTTGTTCAGCGTACACCTCAGCCATCCAGACGCCAGGTGTCCACAACCCTCAATCCAATGGCCAAAAAGTGAAGACCATGGTGTTCAGGAGTCAATGCACATGCAGACAATTCCAAAGTCAACGCAGGCTTAAGCTTATTGGGCCAAAATTGCTTCACTAAACCTCCCAATGGTCCACTAACCCCCTGGTTTTACTATTCTTTTTATTTTCTTTTTTCCTTTAATTCTTTTAATTTATTATCATTTGATTAATTAACAAATTAATATTTTTTTTTTATATAATAAATCCAGAAAACCAAAAAATAATAATAATATTTTCATTAATTAAATTTAATTAGTTATTGTTTTGTAAATAAATATGGTTAATTAATTTAGTCTTTTAAAATTAGAGCAACTTTAATTTTTTCATAATAAATAAAAACAATTTAGAATTAGGTTTTTGCTAACTGTTAATTTCTTTTTATTTTCTCTTTATTTTCATTAAAAACATACAAATACAAAAAAACATTTGTTTTTTAATTAATTGATTAATAATTAGTTTTAATTTCATTTAATTACAAAAAAAAGGACAAAATTCAATTCTTTCTTAAAAAAGGGTCAAAACCCTTAAGACGTTCCCGATTCAATCTTCTTTCGCGCTTTAATTTCTTTTGATTATATTTATGTATCTGTACAGAGTATGTAATAGTTAATTAGGATTTTATCGCCTTATTTAAATTCTCGCACTTTATTTTCCAAAACGGGTTTTTGTTTTTGGCGATGTATAGACCCGCGCCTTGTAATAGCTAGATTTACATTCCTGCAATTTATTTTCCGCACTCCTAACTGTTAAAAAATGCATGCAAGACTGAATGACAAATAAAATCAACTCGTAGCTCACAAATACATGTACAAGATAAACATAACATGAAAACAAAACACAAAGCACATGCCACTCTTAGGGTACGCCTTACTGGTTGCCTCGAACGTGGTCATCAAGTATAGGGTGTCTTAGAGGTCGCCCTTTTGTCTAAAGATCCCGTTGCCTCGAAACGGTTGCCTCGGATAAAAGGATCTAGGACATTAGGGTTACCACTAAGGTGTCCTACCATTGCTTTGGTGACCACACTGTCCCTAATAATCGAATTGACCCGAATACCTCCAACGACGGTGCTACCTATCTCTCAATGGTGGGATAGCACTATCTAAAGGACTCTTACACAGCCTAATTCCTTAGAGTAGGTAGATTTCTCTCAAGTACTTGCTCTTTTCAAAACAAACAAAACATCTTTTCACACCTACACTTTCAAAAGATTTCCAACAAATTTTTCATACACTCTTGAGGACTGATACAAGAGTTACTTAGAAATTTCTCAAACGAAACTTTTTCAAAACCCACACACACTTGAAAAGCAAACAATTTTGAAAACATAAGAGCAAGTACCTAAGAGCCCGTGGATAACCACGGATAGAAAGGGTGCTAACACCTTCCCTTTCTATAAATCTACCTCCCGAACCGAGAGACATCTCGAATAAGGAATTTTGCTGTGCTTTTGTCCTTTCCATGTTGGAGAACATAAAAGATGGTGGCGACTCTTGCTTACCGCGACATCTCGCGAAACCAGCTAAAAACAGTCAGTTCTATTTCCACCAATCATAGCAACCCTTTGAAAATAAAAGCGATAAATGTAGAATAAACGTCCTAATTAAACTATTACATCCCATGAGCAGTTACATTAAATATCGTAAAAAAATAAATAAATAAAAGCGGTAAAGGTAAATAAACGTCTTAATTAAATTATTACAAACTGTGATCAGATATAATAATTGGGAAAAATAATAATAAAGCGCACGATTAAAAATTAGATCGACGAGAGAATAGGGTTTTGACCCTTCTATCCTAAAAAAGAAAATGCTTTTTTTTTTGTTGTTTTTACTATCTTTTTAAGAAAAGAAATTAGATTTTTAAATTAAATGCAAAATTGATTGGTTATTAAATTAATTAATAAAAATAATTAAATGACATATTTTTGGGTTTTTGTTATTATAGGAAAGAAATAAAATAATTAAGTTAGTAATAAAACCTATTTATTCTAATTAATTTTAATTATGTAAAAAAGAAATTAAAGTTGTCTAATAATTAATAACCTAATTAAATTAATTACTTTTTTTTAATAAAAATAAATATCTTGAATTTAATTGGATAGAAAAATGTTTTGTTATTTTTTGATAAAAATAAAATAATTTGATGGGTTAGTAAAATAAATAAATGAAATAATATAAATATAAAAGAATTAGAGAAAAGCAAACTGGGCCTGCAATGTAGGGGTGCAATCATAAGAAATCTATAGGCCCGAATCTTCGAAAGCTTCATGCTTTAACTATGGTGTTTTTTTTATTCTTGCGTGGAAACTATGATTCAAACATCCATAACTGTTCTATATAAACTCAAGCAAACGTTAGCATACCATAAAATGTGATTAAAATTAGAGATTCGAAATTTAAAATTTTACCAAACCGGTGTCATCAAATGGGGGCGTGCTAGGCGTGTGATGGATTTCTCTTGGGCCTTGTAAGACTCTTGAGGACTTCAAGAGGATGGTTTGAGGCTTGATGTCAATTGAGAGAGACCGGAACCTCGAGATATGACTTGCACCAATTCTTTGATTTCTGGAGCACTTTTTGAAGAGCTTTTAGAGAGCTTTTTGAAGAGCTTTTTGAGAGTTTTTTAGAGAGGATTTTCGTCCCTTTCAAGCTTGTATGGCTATATATTTTCGTCCCTTTCTTTTGATTATATTTATGTATCTGTACAGAGTATGTAATAGTTAATTAGGATTTTATCGCCTTATTTAAATTCTCGCACTTTATTTTCCAAAACGGGTTTTTGTTTTTGGCGATGTATAGACCCGCGCCTTGTAATAGCTAGATTTACATTCCTGCAATTTATTTTCCGCACTCCTAACTGTTAAAAAATGCATGCAAGACTGAATGACAAATAAAATCAACTCGTAGCTCACAAATACATGTACAAGATAAACATAACATGAAAACAAAACACAAAGCACATGCCACTCTTAGGGTACGCCTCACTGGTTGCCTCGAACGTGGTCATCAAGTATAGGGTGTCTTAGAGGTCTTCCTTTTGTCTAAAGATCCAGTTGCCTCGAAACGGTTTCCTCGGGTAAAAGGATCTAGGACATTAGGGTTACCACTAAGGTGTCCTACCATTGCTTCAGTGACCACACTGTCCCTAATAATCGAATTGACCCGAATACCTCCAACGACGGTGCTACCTATCTCTCAATGGTGGGATAGCACTATCTAAAGGACTCTTACACAACCTAATTCCTTAGAGTAGGTAGATTTCTCTCAAGTACTTGCTCTTTTCAAAACAAACAAAACATCTTTTCACACCTACACTTTCAAAAGTTTTCAAACAAATTTTTCATACACTTTTGAGGACTGATACAAGAGTTACTTAGAAATTTTTCAAACGAAACTTTTTCAAAACCCACACACACTTGAAAAGCAAACAATTTTGAAAACATAAGAGCAAGTACCTAAGAGCCTGTGGATAACCACGGATAGAAAGGGTGCTAACACCTTCCCTTTCTATAAATCTACCTCCCGAATCGAGAGACATCTCGAATAAGGAATTTTGCTGTGCTTTTGTCCTTTCCATGTTGGAGAACATAAAAGACGGTGGCGACTCTTGCTTACCGCGACATTTCGCGAAACCAGCTAAAAACAGTCAGTTTTATTCCCACCGATCACAGAACTGGAGACTCTGCTGGGGACATTAATAAGTGGGGTGTACCTTAGGAATAGTTCATCATCATGTTTTCAATTGCTTTCTTTGCTTGATTTAATATTGTGGGCCTGTTTTGGGAGTTTCATAGATCCTAACCCGGATCTGGGGGATACCTTTTAGAAAGTAGCAACAAACTGTGAGGGAATTGTGCGGGGTATACCTACATGGTTGAAGCAGTTTGCTACGTTGATGTGGCACTTTGGTGAGTATCGGTAACCCTTGAGTCAAGTCAAGGAGAGTACGGGGCCGCCGCATGGTGTTGTGAAGCATCAACTGACCTTAGGAACCTTAATTGAACCATCCTGGCCTCTTTAGGGGTAGTGAGATGACTGACTTTGGTGCAGTCTGTTGTACCCCAAAAATTTCCCTCCCATATTCTTCAAGAAATTGCCAAGTCATGCTTCAAAGTTCCCCAAGGGTTGCACAGTTCAAGGGCCTCCTAAACAGTCAAATTAGGGTTTGTGTTCTGATCAAGAAAATGAAGTTTTCAAGAGTCCAATCAAGTCTCACATGCCTACAAATATGGTCAAAAATCCTCATACAAAGTTTCAAGACATTCAGCTTAAAATTGCACAGTCAGAAACCCTAATTGCACTACAGTCAACTGTAGGGGCAAAATGGTCATTTGGCAGTCAAAAGTTCAAATTTTTGGTCAACATATCATTTTGAAGCCACAAACATCATTTGATCAATGCTTGATCATGATTCTCAAAAATCATCAAAATGCAAAAGTTTCCTTATTTGGACAGTTGAAAAAGTCAACTGTAAATTGACCAGGGCATAACTTTCACATGGATTATCAGAAAAATCCCATCCAAAGCTCATTTTGAAGATAAAGACATTTCCTACAACTCATCTTCATACTTCAAGTCCAAGAAATGCTCTCACAAAAAGTTATCAATTCAAACATTATAGGTCATTTTCAAAAGTCAACAAAAAGAGACTTTAAGTCAAAGGCCATAACTTGAGATTGGTAAATCAAAATGACATGGGACCAAAGGCATTGGTTAGAGGACTCAAAGACCTTTCCAAAATGTCCAAGAACATGAGCAAAGCTTAAAAATTGAGCAAGTTATGCCTTGTGGAAGTTGGGAAAGTTTTGGATATTTTGAAAAGTCAACATTGATTCAAATGACCTAAAATTGCTAATGGGCCCATTTTTCTTCCACAATTCATCACCCAAGGCATATGCACGACTACTTGGCCCAAAGGGAAGTCTTTATTCATTTTTTATTTATTTATTTGAATTTTTATTTATAATAATTCATTTAAATCAAATTAAATATATGAAAAATGCTTAACCTAATTTTTTCAATCTTTTTGTGCACATTATATCATCAATAATTCGTGCATATCCAAATATGGAAAGATTTGGATTGAATTGATCTTAATTTGTACAAAATTGCATGGAAAATATTTGAAAAAAAGATTTGAAAATCATGGTGAAGAAATCAAATATTGAATCCTTTAATTCATGGATCTTTGGACAATTTCTTTAACCTAATTCATTACTACTTATACAAGGAACAAAAACCTAGTCCTGATGACCATTGAAGCTGCGCAGAAGCCATTGATCAAACTTGGAAAAATTAGCAAAAAATCTCAATTCTGAAAATACACTTGCGAGGCGATTCAAGCCTCCAAACCTATCTCATTAGCTTCCTCAAACATCATTGAACGATTCCCAATCAAAAACAGTCATCCAAACCTCAAGAATCATTGTACAGAATCAAAATTTTTCTCATAAAATTGCATACTCGTATCTTAATTTTGAGGCATTTTCATGACATTTAGTTTAGGTATTCTTACTAAACGATGCATTCTGATGCTTACCATGTGAATTAATTGCGTTTTTATGCATTATGTACAAATATGCCATTGTTGCTTTTTAGGGTTTGCAGAGTTTCGAAATAGGGGTTTCAAGATGAGGCAAAATTAGAACACCACAGGGCCATGGTTGTGATCAGCACATTTGGACAAAGACAATGGGACTCTCGCGCTCAATTTATGAGCACTTAATGGCTAATCGCTATTTTCTCAAATGACCCATTCTGAAACGGTGAAAAAACCGTGGTCTATGTTTCTGTATTTCAGGGACGAAGAAGAAGACGATATCGTGGCGAGATGTGATAGGCTAGTTTGAAATTCGCGCGCAGAGGCCCCCACTAACGCTTGTTTTATTTATTATATTTGTTGTTTATTATATATTAACATGTGCAGGTTGGTTCAGCTGGCAAGCGTTGTGTGTGTTAACGTCCAAGACCTGGGTTCGAGCCCCAGGTCTTCCTCTTTCAATATTATTTTCCAATTCATGTTCACATGCAGTGCAAGCCTTGAGGATTACCATGCGCTTTCTCCATCAAACATCCACGCGTCCAATGGAATCAAATTAAAGGCTCAGATCCCAGGAACATGGTGCATCTTGGTCAACGCCTCTGCACGTGAATAGAAAAGTCCACAAGGCCAGGAATTGAAATGGGCCTAAAGTGTTGGGCTTCACCTCCAAAATCAGGGGCAGACCCCCTAGGTTTGCAAGTTTTTATTTTTTGTTTATTTTCTATTTTCTTTCTAATTGTTGTTTTATTTAATTAATTAATTATTTCCATAAAAACATAAAAAATATAAAAACATAAAAATCAGAAAAAAGAGAATAAATATTTTATTTTAATATTTTTTGTAATAAATTTGCATGTAATTAAATTTAGTTTTAAATTAGGTTAATTTTAATTCTTTTAATAAAAAAAATCTAAAAAAAGCATAGAATTAGGGTTTAATTAGTTTCATCTTTTTTTTCCTTTTTCTCCCATAATAATTAAATAATTTTATTTATTTTTATTAAATTTGCATATAAAAATTAGGGTTAATTTTAGGTTAAAAAACTTCAATATTTTCTTAATAAATTAAAAATAATTATGGTTAGGGTTTGCATCTTATTTTAATTTTAATTAATTTTCTTTTTAATTTAAATACTAAAGATACCAAAAAACATCTCCTTTTTTTTTAATTAATTCCATCATTAATTTAATTTTGCAAAAAGGGTCCAACGCCCTCGTCTCGATTTAATTCGCACACTTATTTTATTTCTTGTAAATATTGATGTATCTCTCCCGAAGCTTTGTAAATTATTTGTCGCACTTTTACTTCCTTATTTTCTTTTACTTTATTTATTTTCTGTCAAATCGGATTCGAGAAACTTTTGGCGATGTGGACCCGCGCCTTTTGTAATAGCTTAGAATTTACTTTTCCCGCAATATTTTTAACTGTTAAATCAAAGCATGAAAGAATGTATGGACGAAATAAAAACAAGCGTAGAACACCAATAACATGACAAGACAAAAATAAATGAATCTGACACACAAATAACACACCACCCCTAGGGTACGCCTCACTGTTGCCTTGCCTCGAAAGGTGATCGTCGAGTAGAGGATGTCTTAGTAAGTCCTCATGATCCGGGAACCTGGCATGAGGGTAGCTTCTAAGGTATCTTCCCATTGCTCCGGTGATCACCATGTCCCGAACCTCGAATTGACCCGAACACCTCCAACGGTGGTGCTACCTACCTCTCAATGGTGGGATGGCATTACTTTAAAGGACATTTACACAGACGAATTCCTTAGGGTAGGTAGGTTCTCGTAGATACTTGCTATAATTTTAAAACAAATCAAAAATACTTTTCACACCAACACATTTTCAAAAAGCTTTCGAAAGCAATTTTTCAAACACTCTTGAGGACCGATACAAGAGTCGAACCGAAATTTTCAAAGAAACTTTTTAAAACCCACAGTTGAAAAGCAAACAAACCATTTTTGAAAACACAATGAGCAAGTATCTAAGAGCCCATGGATAACCATGGATAGAAAGGGTGCTAACACCTTCCCTTTCTATAATCTACCTCCCGAACCGAGAGCAATCTCTTTAAGGAATTTTTCTGTGCTTTTGTCCTTTCCATTTGGAGAAAATAAAAGACAGTGGCGACTCTTGCTTCCGCGACATTTCGCGAACCAGCGTTAAACAGTCAGTTCCAGATCCACCGATCACAGAACTGGCGACTCTGCTGGGGACTTAACTTAAAGTGAGGTGTACCTTAGGATTAAGATCACTGTGTTTTCAATTGTCTTCTTTGCTTGCTTTATTATTGTGGGTTGCTTGGGAGTTCTATAGATCCTAACCCGGATCTGGGGGATACCTTCTTAGAAAGTAGCAACAAGGCTGTGAGGGAACTGTGCGGGGTATACCGACATGGTTGAAACAGTCTGCTACGTTGATGTGGCACTTTGGTGTGTACCGGTAACCCTTGAGTTTAGTCAAGGAGAGTACGGGGCCTCCGTGTGGTGTCGTGAAGCATCAACAGACCTTAGGGACCTTAATTGAACTATCTTGGCCTCTTTAGGGTAGTGAGATAACTGACTTTGGTGCAGTCCGAGGTTGGTTGATACTCGATACTACACCCAATTGAGGGTTGCTTTCCTGGAATATTTCGGTCGCCAGTTCAGTGGCTAAATCGAAACGATGAACAATGAAAGCAATCCCGTGATATTGGGACCCTTAGAACCCGGTTACTCATGATAGGACAGGTTGAACCCACCAACTTCAAGAGGGTACTACCCAGACCCCATGCTGGCCTTAAACCCTAAGGGCTTGTCTTGTGTGCCTTGTGTGCCTTACATGTTTGTCTTTGTAAATATCTGTGGTGTGTTTAATCATAACATCATGACATCATCCAGCATCATATGCATTGACTAACCATTTCAGGGATTCGAATTTTCATCTTTGTTCTTGTTTTGTAGGACATGGAAATTGTTCGTAGAAAGACAATTCAAATCAGTCTTGTAAGGAACTTATATCCAGGATTCCCGAGAACTCTTCATTCAGTGAAAGACATGGAAGTCTCATCAGCTTGGTCAACACCAACATTGAGGAATATATGATAAAGGTCCTGTTCCAATTCTTTGACCCTCTGCATCACTGTTTCACCTTCTTGGACTATCAGTTGGTACCTACATTGGAGGAGTTCTCCCGGCTCCTGAAGATCCCTATCCTTGATCAGCTACCCTTCAACGGTACAGAAAAGGAACCTAAGCTTGAAGAGAATGCTAAAGCCTTGCACCTGCAGTCATCTGACCTCAAGGGACATTGGGAAGTTAGAAGTGGTATCAAAGGGTTCTTAGCCAGGTTTCTGTTTGAAAAGGCCCATGAGTGTTGGAACTCCCTTGACCTACAAGCTTTTGAAGAAGTTGTGGCCCTCCTTGTCTATGGTTTGGTGTTGTTCCCTAATCCAGATCAGCTTATTGATATCAGTGTTGTTCAGATCTTTATGTCCAGGAATCCTATACCTACGTTGCTGGGGGACATCCTTCACTCATGTTACACTCGAACCATGAGAAAAAGAGGTGTCCTTATGTGTTGCACTCCTCTCCTGGGAAGGTGGTTTATTTCGCACCTTCCACAATCAGTTTTGAAGAATGAGCGGGGTTTGAGATGGTCACAACGGTTGATGACTCTTACACATGCAGATATACATTGGTGCCCTAGGTCCAGAGAAGATGTCACTATCATTGATCGTTGCGGGGAGTACCCTAATGTTCCTTTACTTGGAATCAGAGGAGGTATTACTTACAACCCATGCCTGGCTTGGAGACAGTTTGGTTATGCTCGGAGAGATGGTCCTCATGACATGTTAATTCCCGACATAGTTTTTGACTTCGACAACGATACTCAAGGACTTCGTCAGAGATTTATCAGAGCCTGGAGGATGCCCAGTAGGATAGACAGCAAGACACTGGGGCACAGGAACTCCATCCCGTTGGAACCTTATCTCAAGTGGGTACGCGCCCGCTCCCAGAAGTTAGTGATGCCCTATCCTCACATGTTCCCAGTAATCAAAGAACCAGTCTTGGAAGGAGAAGTGTCCTACACTATTCAGCATCCTGATATGCCCACATCCTGGGAAGAGATGCAGAAGAGCTGGATCCAGCTTAAGGAAGAACGGAATTCTCTTGAGACTAGTCTACAGGCCAGTGAAAAGAAGGTCTTGGAGCTCACCCGCCTGTTGCATGAGGAGCGGAATCTCAACACTTACATAGCTCCAAAGAGGATGCGTAGCATATTTTGGGATTGATTTGATTTTTGTATTATTTTGCCCATGAGGCTTTGATGTACTGAACAATTACTTCCTTAATGATAACGTGTGTTCCTTTTTGTCTACAACAAAGTTGAATTTTCGAACCCTTGAATGCATTGCATAAACACATCTCATTCATCATGTGCATAGCAGGTTTTTCCCTTTTCAGGTTGCTTACAGTTCTTCGCTGTTTATTTCAGCATCATGAATCCCGACTCTGCATCAACTGAGACATCCATCAAAGCTCTTCAGGCGCAGAATGCGCAATTCCAAGAATTAATCAAGGGTTTGGCTCGAGGCCAAGAAGAGCTAAAGACTATGCTCCTGAAGAAGGAGAAGAAGAAGAAGAGAAGAACTGTTCTGTTTAACTCGGGCCGAAGGTTTGGCAATGCTCTGCAGCAGGAAGAGGCTGGTTCTTCTGTTGGCAAGAGTAATCCTCAGGCAGAAGCAAAGGTTCCTAGTCCGGTAGTCTCCGACAACGAGACTGATTTTGATGAAGAGCAGTACCCTCTTGCAGAAGACAGATACAAGCAACTGGAGGATAGGTTGAAAGCTATGGAAATTCAACAGGTACCTGGGCTGGATTTCGGAGATCTGGGTTTGTCAACTGGTGTGATTATCCCTCATAAGTTCAAAGCACCATCCTTTTCTAAATATGACGGGGCGTCTTGTCCCAAGCTACATCTCAGGTCTTATGTTCGGAAGATGCAACCGTACTCTGCGGATAAGAATTTATGGATCCACTTCTTCCAGGAGAGTCTTTCAGGGACTCATCTCGAATGGTTCTATCAGCTGGATGGGACCAAGGTTCGTAACTGGGAGGAGTTGGCTACTGCTTTCTATAAGCAGTATCAATATAATGCCGACCTTGCCCCTACACGTACCCAACTCCAGGGTATGTCGTTAGGTTCAAGTGAAGGTTTTAAGGAGTACGCTCAGAAGTGGAGAGACCTGGCTGGCAGGGTGCATCCACCGTTGACCGATCGGGAGTTGGTAGACATGTTCTTAGGGACCCTGTCTGGGCCATTTTTCAACCATCTCATTGGGAATTCGTCTGCAGGGTTCACTGATTTGATTTTGACTGGAGAGAGAATTGAAGCTGGGTTAAAGTCTGGAAAAATTCCGAAGGGTGCATCATCTAGTTCTGAGAAGAAACCCTTCAAAAAAGAGGCTAGTGCCGTATATGGCTCCAGGAAATCAGAGAGACCTGAGCGCCGCCAGTCTGTCAGTGCGGTAATGATTGCTAAGCCTGCTGCCGCCCCCCGGCCAGCTAATCCTCAAAGGGCTGAAAGACCCCGGAGAGAGTTCACCCGCTTGAGTATGACCTTGTCGCAGATCTTGCCACAGTTGCTCTCAACCAACTTAGTGATTGTCCGAGAGGCGCCGAAGTTCCCAAATACTGTATCTCCCAAGTACAACCCGAATGCTCGTTGTGCTTACCATTCAGATAGCCCGGGGCACTCTACTGATGACTGTTGGGCGTTAAGGAGTAAGGTGCAAGACCTTATCGACGCAAAGGAGATACAGTTCGAAGCGCCTGAGAGGCCAAATGTAGTTACTGCTCCTATGCCTCAGCATGGGGTAAATGCTGTGGACGAAGATGTTTATGCTGTTTCTGTGGATGATCTGGCCACTCCTCTGAAGACTGTCAAGAGGAACCTACTGCTGGCCGGTTTATTTCCGGGTTGCAGTGAGGGTTGCCTGTTCTGTGCTGTGTCCCTATCTGGTTGTCCCTTGTTGAAGTTAGGCATCCAAAGCCTAATGGATAGCAAGGAGATTCTGTTTAAGAAGTCTGCTGTTCAATTGGTTCCGGTGGAAGAAGTTTTTGTGGTTACCATCTTTAACAATCCGATCCCGGCTCTCCCGAAGAAGCCCGTTCAAATCATGACCGTCGCACCTATTGTTATCACTGTTCCGGGGCCCCTGCCCTATGTATCTGATAAAGTTGTCCCCTGGCATTATGGGACGGATGTGTATGTGAATGGGATTAAACAAGAGTTCAACGCTGGTGCCAGCATCTGTGATATCACTGGCCCAGCCAAGGTTACCCGCAGTGGCAGGCTCTTCTCGCCTGACATTGCACCTCCTGCTGCTTGAAGACCGCTTCTCATAACTCCTACAAGTGTACCTGTTCCTGCTGCTGATCCAATTGTTTCTCCTGCTGCCGAGTCATCCAATGCTCGGGGCAAAGGAGTTGAAGTTGAGCCTTCCCAGATGGAGGCACCTGTACCTATAACTGCTGAGGCCTCCCAACAAGAAATGGAGGAGATTCTAAAGATTATAAAGAAGAGCGACTTTAATGTTGTGGAACAGCTGGGGTACACGCCCTCCAAAATCTCCATGCTCTCTTTATTGCTGTGCTCCGAGGCCCATGCTAAGGCCTTAATCTCATTCCTCAAGACGGCCCATGTGCCACATGAGACATCTGCAGTCCAGTTCACGGATTGCGTAGCAAATCTGACAGTAGACAATGGCTTGGGTTTCTCAGATGCTGACTTAACCGCGAAGGGAAGAGACCATAATGATGCTCTGCATGTCTCTATCAAATGCAGGGGCACTACCTTGGCACATGTGTTGGTGGATACTGGTTCGTCCTTGAATGTGCTACCCAAGAAGGCTTTAGACCGTCTAGATTGTGAAGGCCTGGAATTAAAACCCAGCAATATCATCGTCAGAGCCTTTGACGGTTCAAAAAGGATGGTTCATGGAGAGGTTGACATTCCGATTCGTGTGGGTTCTCAGGTGTTTGACTCTACTTTTTATGTGATGGATATCCGTCCATCTTACTCTTGTCTATTGGGTCGACCTTGGATACATAAGGTTGGGGCAGTGACCTCTACCTTGCACCAGAAGCTGAAGTACCCCGTCAGAGGGAAGATCGTCACTGTGCAGGGAGAGGAGGAATATATGGTGAGCCACCTGAATTCTTTCAGATACATTGAGATGGAAGGGGATTTCATTGAAACCCCCTTTCAGCATTTCGAGGAGGTGCTTCCAATTACAGCAGCATCAGAAACAGCAACGGAAGAAGTGTTCCTTTGAAGATGGCTTCCCTGAAGGATGCCCGGGCCGTGGTTCAGAAGGGTGAAAGTGCTAACTGGGGCAGGCTTCCAGACTTTACTCAGAAGACTGATAAATTTGGGTTGGGTTTTACTACAGAGGGTCAGAAAGCTATGAGGAAAGCGAAGATCGGAAGACCTCCTGTGTTCATTACAAATCCAGGAGTGAGTGCTGTTGGGGAAGACAATGAAGTGGATGAGGCTGAATTCAATAGCTGGATCTACCCGACAACTGAAGGCGGATTGAACAATTGGATTGCTAAGGAGCATACCCCTGTTACCTTCGTGACGCAGTAATAAATTTCTTTGTTTTGCTATTTTGTAATAAACAATAAATAAACTCTGTGGCCCGGTGTCTTACCCGAGGCACCGTGGTTTCATTTGTGAGGGCATATAAATTGTCATTTCATATATCATGAATGAAAATCTTGGACGTTTTCTCGCATTGCAAATCTTATGCTCCTTTTCTGTCTTTCTTTCCTTTACATATATTTCAAAACAGCTGTATTTACACACACACTCACTCATACAGGTTTCAATCCACTCTGGATCTTACTGGTAACAACTCTGCTACTGCCAGCTATGACTTCGAAAATCCGATCAACTTAGCCGAAGACGAAGGTGAAGATGATTGCGAAGTGCCTGGCGAGCTTGCAAGACTGTTGCTTCAGGAAGAGAGGGCAATTCAACCCCATGAAGAGCCAGTGGAAACCATAAACCTGGGTACTGAGGCAGACAGGAAAGAGGTAAAGATTGGTGCCAACCTAGAGCTCAGCGTGAAGCAACGGTTGACTAAGATGTTGCATGATTATATGGAGATCTTTGCCTGGTCCTACGAAGACATGCCAGGGTTGGATACCGATATTGTGGTCCATCACTTGCCGACTAAGGAAGACTGCCCTCCAGTTAAGCAAAAGGTCCGTCGGATGTGCCCAGAGATGCCTGAGAAGATCAAGGCCGAGGTTATGAAGCAGTTTGATGTCGGGTTCCTTGCAGTGACTTCCTACCCTCAGTGGGTTGCTAATGTGGTGCCGATACCTAAGAAGGATGGAAAGGTCAGAATGTGTGTCGACTACAGGGATCTGAACAGGGCTAGTCCCAAGGATGACTTCCCCTTACCTCACATTGATGTCCTTGTTGATAATACAGCTCAGCACAAGGTATTCTCTTTCATGGATGGCTTTTCAGGTTACAATCAGATCAAGATGGCACCTGAAGATATGGAAAAGACTACATTTGTTACTCAGTGGGGCACCTTCTACTACAAGGTCATGCCTTTTGGACTGAAGAACGCTGGGGCAACCTACCAACGTGCCATGGTTGCTTTATTTCATGATATGATCCATCATGAGATAGAAGTGTATGTTGACGACATGATCGCAAGGTCCCAGACTGAGGAAGAACACCTAAATCATCTGCAGAAGTTATTTGACAGATTGAAACTATACAAGCTGAGGTTGAACCCGAATAAGTGCACCTTCGGAGTAAGATCTGGGAAGTTGCTAGGCTTCGTAGTCAGTGATAAGGGCATTCAAGTGGACCATGCTAAGGTCAAAGCTATTCAAGAGATGCCAGTTCCCAGGACAGAGAAGGAAGTCAGAGGCTTTTTAGGACGCCTGAATTACATTGCTCGCTTCATCTCACATTTGACTGCTACCTGTGAGCCAATCTTCAAATTGCTGAAGAAAGATCAGGTAGTACGTTGGAACGATGAATGTCAGGCTGCTTTCGACAGAATCAAGGAGTATCTCCAAGAACCACCCATCCTTATGCCACCGGTTGAAGGGAGACCTCTGATATTATACCTGACAGTGCTTGACAACTCAATGGGGTGTGTGCTGGGGCAGCATGACGAGTCTGGCCGAAAAGAGCACGCCATTTATTACCTTAGCAAAAAGTTTACCGACTGTGAGACCCGATACTCACTGCTTGAGAAAACTTGCTGCGCTTTGGTATGGGTTGCTCGCCGGCTGAGACAGTATATGCTGACTCACACTACTTTGTTGATCTCAAAGATGGATCCTATAAAGTATATATTCGAAAAGCCTGCTCTGTCTGGAAGAATTGCAAGATGGCAAATGATCTTGACGGAATACGACATTCAGTACACAACCCAGAAAGCCATCAAGGGAAGTGTATTGGCAGACCACTTGGCACATCAGGCTGTCGATGACTATCAGTCAATGAACTTTGAGTTTCCGGATGAAAGCATCATGATAGTAACTGATTGTGAAGTACCTGGACCGGATGAAGGACCTGAACCAGGATCCCGATGGTCTATGCACTTTGATGGAGCCTCCAACGCTTTGGGAAATGGTATCGGCGCCATAATCATATCTCCTCAAGGTACTCATACTCCGCTCACTGCCCGACTATGTTTCAACTGTACCAACAACATGGCGGAGTATGAGGCATGCATCATGGGTCTTCAAGCTGCGATCGACTTAAGGATCAAGTTTCTGAGCGTCTTCGGAGATTCCGCTCTTGTGATTAATCAGATCAAAGGAGAGTGGGATACGAAACATCCAAACCTGATTCCTTACAAAGAATGTGTGTTGACCTTGATCCCCCACTTCACAGAGATAACCTTTGAACACTTTCCAAGAGAAGAGAATCAGTTGGCGGACGCGTTAGCTACAATGTCTTCTATGTTCAAGGTCAAATGGGATAATGAGGCTCCCCGGATCATCATCTGGAAACTGGACGAACCGGCATACTGTTGCGATCTCGAGACTGAATTGGTGACTGAGAAGCCTTGGTACCATGAAGTAAAAAGATATCTGGAAGCACAGGAATATCCCGAAGGTGCCTCCATCAATGATAAGAAGTTCCTGAGAAGGTTCGCAGCCAAGTTCTTCCTAAGCAACGGCATCTTGTACAAGCGAAACCATGATTCAACCTTATTGCGTTGTGTGGATAAAAATGAAGCAGAACGGATCATGGAAGAGCTACATGAAGGGACCTTTGGTACACATTCCAGTGGGCACACTATGGCTAAAAAGATCCTACGAGCAGGATATTACTGGTCCACAATGGAAGCTGACTGTTACCAACATTCCAGGACATGCCATAAGTGCCAGATTTATGCAGACAAGGTGCATGTTCCTCCAGTTCCGTTGAATGTTCTGACTGCGCCTTGGCCGTTTGCAATGTGGGGCATAGACATGATCGGCGATATTAAACCTACGGCATCTAATGGGCATCGCTTCATCCTAGTGGCGATTGATTATTTTACGAAGTGGGTCGAGGCAGCATCCTATGCTACGGTAAACAAGACTGTTGTGGCACGGTTCATTCGGCACAATCTGATCTGTCGGTACGGCGTCCCAGAGAGAATTATTACAGACAACGGTACCAATCTGAATAACAAGATGATCGCTGAGCTCTGCGAGCAGTTCAAAATACAGCACCATAATTCTTCTCCTTACAGACCGAAGATGAATGGGGCTGTAGAAGCAGCAAATAAGAACATCAAGAAAATCGTGCAGAAGATGACAGTGACTTATAAGGATTGGCACGAGATGTTACCGTTCGCTCTACATGGGTACCGTACCTCAGCTAGGACGTCAACCGGGGCAACTCCCTTCTCTCTGGTTTATGGTATGGAGGCAGTCTTGCCGATCGAAGTGCAAATACCCTCTCTCCGGATAATGAAGGATGCAAATCTGAACGAAGATGATTGGATCCAGACACGACTTGATCAGCTCAACCTCATTGATGAAAAGAGACTTGCTGCTATCTGCCATGGTCAGACGTATCAGAAACGGATGATCAGGGCATTTAACAAAAAGGTCACACCACAGGAATATCAAGTTGGGGATTTGGTAATCAAACGCATCATTCTTCCTCAAAGTGATCCCAGGGGCAAATGGACCCCTACATACGAAGGGCCATTTGTGGTTAAACATGTGTTCTCAGGAGGAGCCATGATTCTAACCACCATGGATGGTGACGACCTTCCTCACCCCGCCAATGCAGACATAGTAAAAAGATACTACGCATGAAGAAAGACCCGCTAGGCTGACATGCCTAGGCAAAAATTAGGGCTTCCCGTCGAACCAAAAGGGTTCGGGCAAAATGAAGGGATGAAAATGAAAAAATCTGTACACCCGGCAAGTCGAAAACCTGAAAAGGCGGCTTGGGCAAAAATGGGTATCCCGGTGGACTGAAAACTCGAAAGGGCGGTCCAGGCAAAAATTAGGGATAAAAGCGTAATACTATGTCTCATTGGATCACTTTGCATCCAGAATCCGGTATCTTCATCAAGTTCAGACGGCATCTAGCAGTCAGCTTCACCTTCAACCAAGGTCATCAAGTGATGAGACGCTCGAAATTATAAAGGCAATAGCAGAGTTGAAACCCAGTGGATCATTCATATTTCACACAGTTGTTTTATTTTCTTTTGTATAAAACTTGTATAAACTCTTTTGATCGGCGGCGTTCTCTTACTAGGACGTCAGCCTCTTGTACACAAAACGCCTATTTTCAGGCCATTCAAAATCAATACAAATATACTTTTCAGTTAAATGTGCCAATTGTTTTTCTTTTTTTGTTTTGTTTTGCGAAGAACGTCCAAGGTTCAATTTGTGATATATGCAGTGACAATAATTTTCTAACTCATGAATATTTGCATACGAAACAAAGGATTATTTACAGGTGACACTAGAAACAGGGGCAATAAAGAGTTGTCTAAGCAATCTAATTGTTCTATCCTCCAAGGTACCAAGGTAGGTTCAGCTAAAGAACATGACCAGTACATTTTAATTCCCCAGAGAGTAAGCCAGCAGTCAGTACACTCTCTCCAAGCAGAGTTATCAAATCTCAAAGAAGTTGAGTATCCTCCAATAGATCTCAACGTTCCCCAGCAACATGTATACACATTCATAACAAGCATCCCCGACAGTCTTGGTCTAAAGATTGTTCCCCGGCGGCATATCAACATTCAAAGGAATCACTTCCCCAGCATATCAAAACTTCCCCAGGAAAGTCCAATCTAGTCCTCCAGGAAAGTTGGAATTCATCTCCCCCCAAGCAGCAAGCTTATCCCCAGTAGATTCTGGAAGCTTATCCTCGCAAGAGCACGAACGCGTCGTCCGACTTTATTTAAAGAGTTATTTCCTTAACAGGATATAACTGGGTTATCCTCAGCCAAAAGCCACAGAAAGGTCGTCGTCAATACAGTTCTTTCTTATCCCCAGCAAAGTCTATCAATACTTCCAACACAACGAAAATATCCCCAGCAAGTTATTATCAATTCAGCAAAGTATCTCTTTCCCCACAGAGTATCGCTTCCCAGCATGGTCGCTAGAGTATTTTTCTCCCCGCAGAATCTCCCATTCGCCAAGTTTATTCCTCAACGGAGTTATCTTCCCCTACCGGTATACTTGCGACTATTATCCCCAGCGGAAGCGAAAGCTTATCCTTCAATATCAGCCCAGGATATGACTTCCCGGCACCCGTCAAGGATCTACTTTCCTAGACGAAAACATACATGCATAAACATCACATACATCATTATAGCATGCATAGACGCATCATATCCTACAAATCTCATTTATGTTGAGAACATCATTGCTTGGTTCATATCATGCATTGCATATGACTGACCTTTAACTTTCAGGAAGGATTCAGCTAAATTCTCAATCATCTTTTAAGACCTAGACCGGTTCAGTTAATCGACTCCAAAGATTTCTTATCCAGTCCAAGGCCTTCTCTAGTCCAGCTAAATCGACTCCCAATAGATTTTTCCGATGAAGACTCAGTAGAAGTTATTTCAGGTTATAATTTCCTATGGTTCTCTCCCCGACGGTGCGTGAGATGTAATTCCCTTTTAGGTTATGATTTCCTGTGGTCCTCTCCCCGACGGTGCGTGAGATGTAATTCCCTTTTAGGTTATGATTTCCCGTGGTCCTCTCCCCGATGGTGCGTGAGATGTAATTCCCTTTTAGGTTATGATTTCCTGTGGTCCTCTCCCCGACGGTGCGTGAGATGTAATTCCCTTTTAGGTTATGATTTCCTGTGGTCCTCTCCCCGACGGTGCGTGGGATGTAATTCCCTTTTAGGTTATGATTTCCTGTGGTCCTCTCCCCGACGGTGCGTGAGATGTAATTCCCTTTTAGGTTATGATTTCCTGTGGTCCTCTCCCCGACGGTGCGTGAGATGTAATTCCCTTTTAGGTTATGATTTCCTGTGGTCCTCTCCCCGACGGTGCGTGAGATGTAATTCCCTTTTAGGTTATGATTTCCTATGGTCCTCTCCCCGACGGTGCGTGAGATGTAATTCCCTTTTAGGTTATGATTTCCTGTGGTCCTCTCCCCGACGGTGCGTGAGATGTAATTCCCTTTTAGGTTATGATTTCCTGTGGTCCTCTCCCCGACGGTGCGTGAGATGTAATTCCCTTTTAGGTTATGATTTCCTGTGGTCCTCTCCCCGACGGTGCGTGAGATGTAATTCCCTTTTAGGTTATGATTTCCTGTGGTCCTCTCCCCGACGGTGCGTGAGATGTAATTCCCTTTCAGGTTATAATTTCCTTTGGTTCTCTCCCCGACGGTGCGTGAGATGTAATTCCCTTTCAGGTTATGATTTCCTGTGGTCCTCTCCCCGACGGTGCATGAGATGTAATTCCCTTTCAGGTTATAATTTCCTTTGGTCCTCTCCCCGACGGTTATAATTTCCTTTGGTTCTCTTCCCGATACTGCGAAGATGGTAATTCCCACCAAGATTTTCTCAACGAGCGTTGTTGAAGTTAAAGTCACCCAAGGTTCTCTTACCATTCATGCTAAGGTAGTAACCATCCCTGGTTCATTCATCACCGTTTGAAGCTCCAGATCCAGCTCCTGTAACCAGGCAGGACACATCTATACCAAGTATCTGAAAACCAGTTCTTGCAACGTGTCAGGTACTCTTTTTTCTTTTGCAGGTATGCAAGTTCTCGCTAAGGAATCTCTTATGCGATCAACATCCAGATGGCATCTATAAGCCCATCATCCTGTTCACCAATCTCTAAATGGCATCTGTAAGCCCATTCCATCACCACACTGCTACTATGTGAGCGCAAATTTCTGGGCACTCTAGTGTTCAATCATCTTCTACCCTCGGATTACGAAAGGCACACCAGCCAATCTGCATCCTCAGGTCTAAGAAGATTGAACAGGGGCAACTGTTGTACCCCAAAATTTTCCCTCCCATATTCTTTAAGAAATTGCCAAGTCATGCTTCAAAGTTCCCCAAGGGTTGCACAGTTCAAGGGCCTCCTAAACAGTCAAATTAGGGTTTGTGTTCTGATCAAGAAAATGAAGTTTTCAAGAGTCCAATCAAGTCTCACATGCCTACAAATATGGTCAAAAATCCTCATACAAAGTTTCAAGACATTCAGCTTAAAATTGCACAGTCAGAAACCCTAATTGCACTACAGCCAACTGTAGGGGCAAAATGGTCATTTGGCAGTCAAAAGTTCAAATTTTTGGTCAACATATCATTTTGAAGCCACAAACATCATTTTATCAATGCTTGATCATGATTCTCAAAGCTTGGCTCAAAAATCATCAAAATGCAAAAGTTTCCTTATTTGGACAGTTGAAAAAGTCAACTGTAAATTGACCAGGGCATAACTTTCACATGGATTGTCAGAAAAATCCCATCCAAAGCTCATTTTGAAGAGAAAGACATTTCCTACAACTCATCTTCATACTTCAAGTCCAAGAAATGCTCTCACAAAAAGTTATCAATTCCAACATTATAGGTCATTTTCAAAAGTCAACAAAAAGAGACTTTAAGTCAAAGGCCATAACTTGAGATTGGTAAATCAAAATGACATGGGACCAAAGGCATTGGTTAGAGGACTCAAAGACCTTTCCAAAATGTCCACGAACATGAGCAAAGCTTAAAAATTGAGCAAGTTATGCCTTGTGGAAGTTGGGAAATTTTTGGATATTTTGAAAAGTCAACATTGATTCAAATGACCTAAAATTGCTAATGGGCCCATTTTTCTTCCACAATTCATCACCCAAGGAATATGCACGACTAATTGGCCCAAAGGGAAGTCTTTATTCATTTTTTATTTATTTATTTGAATTTTTATTTATAATAATTCATTTAAATCAAATTAAATATATGAAAAATGCTTAACCTAATTTTTTCAATCTTTTTGTGCACATTATATCATCAATAATTCGTGCATATCCCAATATGGAAAGATTTGGATTGAATTGATCTTAATTTGTACAAAATTGCATGGAAAATATTTGAAAAAAAGATTTGAAAATCATGGTGAAGAAATCAAATATTGAATCCTTTAATTCATGGATCTTTGGACAATTTCTTTAACCTAATTCATTACTACTTATACAAGGAACAAAAACCTAGTCCTGATGACCATTGAAGCTGCGCAGAAGCCATTGATCAAACTTGGAAAAATTAGCAAAAAATCTCAATTCTGAAAATACACTTGCGAGGCGATTCAAGCCTCCAAACCTATCTCATTAGCTTCCTCAAGCATCATTGAACGATTCCCAATCAAAAACAGTCATCCAAACCTCAAGAATCATTGTACATAATCAAAATTTTTCTCATAAAATTGCATACTCGTATCTTAATTTTGAGGCATTTTCATGACATTTAGTTTAGGTATTCTTACTAAACGATGCATTCTGATGCTTACCATGTGAATTAATTGCATTTTTATGCATTATGTACAAATATGCCATTGTTGCTTTTTAGGGTTTGCAGAGTTTCGAAATAGGGGTTTCAAGATGAGGCAAAATTAGAACACCACAGGGCCATGGTTGTGATCAGCACATTTGGACGAAGACAATGGGACTCTCGCGCTCAATTTATGAGCACTTAATGGCTAATCGCTATTTTCTCAAATGACCCATTCTGAAACGGTGAAAAAACCGTGGTCTATGTTTCTGTATTTCAGGGACGAAGAAGAAGACGATATCGTGGCGAGATGTGATAGGCTAGTTTGAAATTCGCGCGCAGAGGCCCCCACTAACGCTTGTTTTATTTATTATATTTGTTGTTTATTATATATTAACATGTGCAGGTTGGTTCAGCTGGCAAGCGTTGTGTGTGTTAACGTCCAAGACCTGGGTTCGAGCCCCAGGTCTTCCTCTTTCAATATTATTTTCCAATTCATGTTCACATGCAGTGCAAGCCTTGAGGATTACCATGTGCTTTCTCCATCAAACATCCACGCGTCCAATGGAATCAAATTAAAGGCTCAGATCCCAGGAACATGGTGCATCTTGGTCAACGCCTCTGCACGTGAATAGAAAAGTCCACAAGGCCAGGAATTGAAATGGGCCTAAAGTGCTGGGCTTCACCTCCAAAATCAGGGGCAGACCCCCTAGGTTTGCAAGTTTTTATTTTTTGTTTATTTTCTATTTTCTTTCTAATTGTTGTTTTATTTAATTAATTAATTATTTCCATAAAAACATAAAAAATATAAAAAACATAAAAATCAGAAAAAAGAGAATAAATATTTTATTTTAATATTTTTTGTAATAAATTTGCATGTAATTAAATTTAGTTTTAAATTAGGTTAATTTTAATTCTTTTAATAAAAAAAATCTAAAAAAAGCATAGAATTAGGGTTTAATTAGTTTCATCTTTTTTTTCCTTTTTCTCCCATAATAATTAAATAATTTTATTTATTTTTATTAAATTTGCATATAAAAATTAGGGTTAATTTTAGGTTAAAAAACTTCAATATTTTCTTAATAAATTAAAAATAATTATGGTTAGGGTTTGCATCTTATTTTAATTTTAATTAATTTTCTTTTTCATTTAAATACTAAAGATACCAAAAAACATCTCCTTTTTTTCTTAATTAATTCCATCATTAATTTAATTTTGCAAAAAGGGTCCAACGCCCTCGTCTCGATTTAATTCGCACACTTATTTTATTTCTTGTAAATATTGATGTATCTCTCCCGAAGCTTTGTAAATTATTTGTCGCACTTTTACTTCCTTATTTTCTTTTACTTTATTTATTTTCTGTCAAATCGGGTTCGAGAAACTTTTGGCGATGTGGACCCCCGCCTTTTGTAATAGCTTAGAATTTACTTTTCCCGCAATATTTTTAACTGTTAAATCAAAGCATGAAAGAATGTATGGACGAAATAAAAACAAGCGTAGAACACCAATAACATGACAAGACAAAAATAAATGAATCTGACACACAAATCACACACCACCCCTAGGGTACGCCTCACTGTTGCCTTGCCTCGAAAGGTGATCGTCGAGTAGAGGATGTCTTAGTAAGTCCTCATGATCCGGGAACCTGGCATGAGGGTAGCTTCTAAGGTATCTTCCCATTGCTCCGGTGATCACCATGTCCCGAACCTCGAATTGACCCGAACACCTCCAACGGTGGTGCTACCTACCTCTCAATGGTGGGATGGCATTACTTTAAAGGACATTTACACAGACGAATTCCTTAGGGTAGGTAGGTTCTCGTAGATACTTGCTATAATTTCAAAACAAATCAAAAATACTTTTCACACCAACACATTTTCAAAAAGCTTTCGAAAGCAATTTTTCAAACACTCTTGAGGACCGATACAAGAGTCGAACCGAAATTTTCAAAGAAACTTTTTAAAACCCACAGTTGAAAAGCAAACAAACCATTTTTGAAAACACAATGAGCAAGTATCTAAGAGCCCATGGATAACCATGGATAGAAAGGGTGCTAACACCTTCCCTTTCTATAATCTACCTCCCGAACCGAGAGCAATCTCTTTAAGGAATTTTTCTGTGCTTTTGTCCTTTCCATTTGGAGAAAATAAAAGATGGTGGCGACTCTTGCTTCCGCGACATTTCGCGAACCAGCGTTAAACAGTCAGTTCCAGATCCACCGATCACACAGTCCGAAGTTGGTTGATACTCGATACTACACTCATTGAGGGTTGCTTTCTTGGAATATTTTGATCGCCAGTTTAGTGGCTAAATCAAAACAATGAACATAGAAAACAACCCTATGATATTGAGCTCCTTAGAACCCGGTTACTTTTGATAGGACAGGTTTTTGAGCCCACCAACTTCGAGAGGGTAGTACCCCAAACTGGCCTAAACTAAGGGTTGTCTTGTGTGACTTGTGTGCCTTATCATGTTTGCTTTTTGTGAATACTTGTGGTGTGTTTTTATCATAACATCATAACATCATACAACATCATATGCATTTACTAACCACTTCAAGGGTTCGAATCTTCATTTTTGTTCTTGTTTTGTAGGACATGGAATCTATCCGCAGAAAGACAATTCAGATCAACCTTGTAAGGGTCCCTCCTCAGCTTAAGGAGCTTGCATCCAGGATTCCCGAGAACTCTTCCTTCAGTCAAAGGCATGGTAGACTCATCAGCTTGGTCAACACCAACATTGAAGAAGATATGATAAAAGTGTTGTTCCAGTTCTTTGACCCTTTGCACCATTGTTTTACTTTCCCGGATTATCAATTGGTGCCTACTTTGGAAGAGTTTTCTCAGCTTCTGAAGGTTCCCATCCTCAGTCAACTACCCTACAACGGTACAGAAAGGGAACCAAAACTTGAAGAGGTTGCTAAAGCATTATGCCTACAACCATCTGACATCAAGGGACACTGGGAAGTCAGAAGTGGTATCAAAGGATTCTTGGCCAAGTTCCTGTTTGAGAAGTCTCAAGAATGTTGGAATTCCCTTGACCTACAAGCTTTTGAAGAAGTTGTGGCACTCCTTGTCTATGGGTTGGTGTTGTTCCCGAATCCAGATCAGCTTGTAGATATCAATGCTGTCAAGATCTTCATGTCTAGGAATCCTATACCTACATTGCTTGGGGACATCCTTCACTCATGTTACACTCGAACCATGAGAAAAAGAGGTGTTCTCATGTGTTGCACTCCTCTCCTGGCAAGGTGGTTTATTTCGCACCTTCCACAATCAGTTTTGAAGAACGAGCGGGGTTTGAGATGGTCACAACGATTAATGACTCTTACACATGCTGATATACATTGGTGTTCTCGGTCCAGAGAAAATGTCACTATCATTGATCGTTGCGGAGAGTATCCTAATGTTCCTTTACTTGGAATCAGAGGAGGTATTACTTACAACCCGTGCCTGGCTTTGAGGCAGTTTGGATATGCTCGGAGGGACGGCCCTCATGACATGTTGATTCCTGACATAGTTTTTGACTTTGACAACGATGCACAAGGACTTCGCCAGAGATTCATCAGAGCTTGGAGGATGCCCAACAGGGTAGATAGTAAGACACTGGGGCACAAGAACTCCATCCCCCTGGAGCCTTATCTCAAGTGGGTACGAGCCCGCTCCCAGAAGCTGGTGATGCCATATCCTCATGTTCTCCCCGTGATCAAAGAGCCAGTTTTGGAAGGAGAGGTGCCCTACACCATTCAACATCCTGGCATGCCAACATCTTGGGAAGAAATGCAAAAAAGCTGGATCCAACTCAAGAAAGAACGGAATTCTCTTGAAACCAGTCTACATGCCAGTGAGAAGAAGGTCTTGGAGCTCACCCGTCTACTTCACGAGGAAAAGACTCTCAACACCTACATTGCTCCAAAGAGGATGCGCAGTGTCTTTTGGGATTGATTATTTTGTAATGTTTTGCCCATGAGGCCCTGATGTACTGAACAGATTATTTCTTAATATAACGTGTGTTCCCTTTTTGTCTACAACAAATTTGAACTTTCGAATCCTTGAATGCATTGCATAAATAGCATATCATGCATCATGTGCATAATAGGTACCCTTTTTCTACAGGTTGCTTAATCTTCTTCGCTGTTTATTTCAGCTCTCAATCATCATGAATCCTGAACCTACTACCGAGCAAGCTATCAAGGCCCTCCAGGCCCAGAACGCCCAGTTTCAAGAGCTGGTCATGAGCTTAGCCCAAGGACAACAGGAGTTGAAGGCTTTTCTCCTAAAGAAGAAGAAGAAGAAGAGGACTGTGTTGTTCAACACTGGACGCAGACTCGGGAATACACTGCAGAATGAGGCTGATCAGGCTACTCCATCTGTTGGGGAAGGCAGTCACCAAGGGAGAGAGGTTCTTAGTCCCGTGGTCTCCGACACTGAGACAGACTTCAATGATGAACATTACCCTCCTGCTGAGGACAGGTACAAACAGCTGGAGGACCGGTTAAATGCTATGGAGATTCAACGTGTGCCTGGGTTGGATTTTGGAGACTTAGGGTTATCTTCTGGGGTGGTGATCCCACACAAGTTCAAGGCACCTGCCTTTGTGAAGTACGACGGGGCTTCCTGTCCTAAACTGCACCTCCGCTCTTATGTAAGGAAGATCCAGCCTTACACTGCAAACAAGAACTTATGGATCCATTTCTTCCAGGAGAGCCTTTCAGGGGCTCAGCTCAAATGGTTCTATCAGCGGGATGGAACCAATATTCATAACTGGGAGGACTTGGCTACTGCTTTTTATAAGCAGTATCAGTACAATTCCGACCTCGCTCCCACGCGTACCCAACTCTAGGGTATGTCACTTGGGACGGGTGAAGATTTTAAGGAGTACGCGCAGAAGTGGAGAGACCTGGCTGGCAGGGTGCAGCCACCGTTGACTGATCGTGAACTCGTGGACATGTTCTTGGGGACCCTGTCTGGTCCATTCTTTAATTACCTGATTGGTAATTCCTCTGCTGGGTTTACATACCTGATTCTGACTGGTGAAAGGATAGAAGCCGGTATAAAGTCGGGGAAGATACAGAAAGGTGCCTCCTCGAGTACTGAAAAGAAGCCCTTCAAGAAGGAAGCTAGTGTTGTGTATGGTCCAAGGAGACAGAACAAACCAGAACGCCGCCAAGCTGTCAACGCGGTGGTAATTTCTAAGCCTGCTGCTGCTCCTCAGCAATATAACCAGCCAAGGGGTGAGAGACCCAAAAGGCAGTACACTCGGCTCAGCATGACCCTCTCTCAGATATTGCCGCAACTGCTGTCAACCAATCTGGTAACTTTCAAAGAAGCTCCGAAGGTAGTGAACATAACCTCTCCGAAGTACAACCCCAACGCCCGTTGCGCTTATCACTCTGATAGCCCGGGGCATTCTACCGATGATTGTTGGGCTCTAAGGAATAAGACTCAAGACCTTATTGATGCTAAGGAAATACAGTTTGAGGCGCCCGAAAGGCCCAATGTTGTGACTGCTCCCATGCCCCAGCATGGAGTGAATGTTGTGGAAGAGGACCTGTATGTAGCCTCTGTGGATGATATTGTTACTCCGCTGTTGACCGTCAAAAGGAACCTGTTGCTAGCCGGTTTATTTCCGGGATGTAGTAAAGGTTGCCTTCTATGTGCTGTTTCACCTGCTGGTTGTCCTTTGCTGAAGTCAGGCGTCCAAAACCTGATGGATAGCAAAGAGATCTTGTTCAAGAAAGTTGTTGCTCCTGCTGTCCCTGATGAAGAAGTTTCTATTGTCACTATTTTCAATAACCCTCCTAAGGCTCCCTCAAAGAAGCCTGTCAAAATCATGCCTGTTCACAAGATTGCTCCTATCATCATCACTGTTCCGGGGCCCATCCCCTATAAGTCTAACAAAGCTGTCCCATGGCACTATGGGGCAGATGTTTATGTTCTGGGAGTAAAACAAGAGTTCGATACTAGTACCGGTGTCAGCAACATCACTGGGCCTGCCAAAGTCACTCGCAGTGGCAGGCTCTTCTCACCTGATATTGCGCCACCAGCTATTCAGAGACCTCTTGTCATCACACCTGCAAATGTGCCTGCTTCCCTTCCTGACCAAGTTCTTGTTTCTGCCCCTGCTGCCGAGTCATCTGACGCTCGGGGCAAAGGGATTGCTACTGATGTGCCTGCCCGGACGGAGGCACCGAAGACCAATGTTGAAGCTTCCAAGCAAGAGATGGAAGAGATCCTCAAAATTATCAAGAAGAGTGATTTCAACATCGTTGAGCAGCTGGGGCACACCCCATCTAAGATTTCCATGCTATCACTGTTGTTGTGTTCAGAGGCCCATGCCAAGGCCCTGATTTCCTTCCTGAAGACGACCCATGTGCCACAAGATACATCTGCTGATCAATTTACCGATTGTGTGGCCAACTTAACTGCTGACAATGGTTTGGGTTTCTCCGACGCCGATCTGGCGGCTAAAGGGAAGAACCATAATGACGCCCTGCATGTCTCTATTGAATGCAGGGGCACTACTCTTGCCCATGTGTTGGTAGACACCGGTTCTTCGCTGAATGTATTACCCAAGAAAGCTCTAGACAGGCTGGATTGTGAGGGTTTGGAGCTCAAGCCTAGTAACATTATTGTCCGGGCCTTTGACGGGTCCAAAAGGATGGTACATGGTGAAGTTGACATCCCAATCAGGGTTGGTTCTCAAGTTTTTGATTCTACTTTCTATGTGATGGACATTTGCCCATCCTATTCTTGTTTGATGGGTCGTCCATGGATCCACAAGGCTGGAGTTGTAACCTCCATATTACATCAGAAGCTTAAGTACCCTGTCAGAGGGAAGATTGTTACAGTGCAAGGGGAAGAGGAATATATGGTCAGCCACCTCAACTCGTTCAGGTACATAGAAATGGATGGGGAGTTCATTGAGACCCCCTTTCAACATTTTGAAGAGGTGCCTCAGACATTGGCAGCAGCAGAGACAGTGACTGAAAAAGACTCTCCTTCGAAGATGGCTTCCTTGAAAGATGCCCGGGCTGTGATTGAGAAGGGTGAGTACGCAAACTGGGGCCGACTTCCTAATTTCACTCTGAAGACTGACAAGTTTGGTTTGGGTTTCACTGCGGAAGCTCAGAAGGCTGTGCGTAAGGCAAGGATTGGAAGATCTCCTGTATTCATCACCAACCCGAGAGTGAATGTTATTGAGGACGAAGCGGAAGAATCTGAGTTCGACAGCTGGATCTACCCGACAACCAATGGTGGACCAAGCAACTGGACTGCGAAAGACTTCACACCTATTACTTTTGTCACTCAGTAATAAACTCCTTTGTTTTAAAGTTGTAACAAACAATATTACTAAACTTTATGGCCCGGTGTCTTACTCGGGGCACCGTGGCTTCATTTGTGAAGGCTTTTGTGTGTCACTCTCATATATCATTAATAAAAGCATTGGACGTTTTTTACATTTCAAATCTTGCGCTCCTTTTCTTTCTTTATATATTGCAAAACAGCTATATTTACACACACTCACTTATACAGGTTCCAATCCACTCTGGATCCCACTGGTAACGATTCTGCTACTACCAGTTATAACTTCGAAAATCCGATCAACTTAGCCGAAGACGAAGGTGAAGATGATTGTGAAGTGCCTGGTGAGCTTGCAAGACTGCTACTCCAGGAAGAGAGGGCCATTCAGCCATATGAAGAGCCAGTGGAAACGGTAAATCTGGGTACTGAGACAGACAGGAAGGAAGTCAAGATTGGTGCCAATTTGGAGGCTAGTGTAAAACAATGATTGATTCAGATGTTGCATGACTATGTGGAAATCTTTTCCTGGTGTTACGAAGACATGCCTGGGTTGGATACCGACATAGTGGTTCATCACCTGCCTACCAAGGAAGAATGCCCTCCGGTAAAACAGAAGGTCCGCCGTATGCGTCCAGAGATGTCCGAGAAAATCAAAGCTGAGGTTATGAAACAATTTGATGCCGGGTTTCTAGCAGTGACTTCTTACCCTCAGTGGGTTGCCAATGTGGTTCCAGTACCGAAGAAAGATGGTAAGGTTCGAATGTGTGTTGATTACAGGGATTTGAACAGGGCAAGCCCCAAGGATGACTTCCCTCTGCCTCACATCGACGTTCTGGTTGACAATACTGCTCAACATAAGGTATTCTCCTTCATGGACGGTTTCTCCGGATATAATCAAATCAAGATGGCTCCTGAAGACATGGAGAAGACCACTTTTGTTACTCAGTGGGGCACCTTTTGCTACAAAGTCATGCCTTTTGGGTTGAAAAATGCTGGGGCAACCTACCAACGTGTCATGGTTGCTTTGTTTCATGACATGATCCATCATGAGATAGAAGTATATGTCGACGATATGATTGCAAGGTCCTAAACTGAGGAGGAACACCTTGACCATCTACAAAAGCTCTTTGACCGGTTGAAATTGTACAAGCTGAGGTTGAACCCGAACAAGTGCACCTTCGGGGTGAGATCTGGAAAACTGCTAGGCTTCGTCGTAAGTGACAAAGGTATTCAAGTGGACCCTGCCAAAGTGAAAGCCATACAAGAGATGCCAACTCCCAAGACAGAAAAAGAAGTCAGAGGCTTTCTAGGACGACTGAACTACATTGCCCGATTCATCTCACATCTAACTGCTACCTGTGAACCAATCTTCAAGCTGCTGAAGAAAGATCAAGTAGTACGTTGGAACGATGAATGTCAGGCCGCTTTCGAAAGAATCAAAGAGTACCTCTAAGAACCACCCATCCTTATGCCACCGGTTGAAGGGAGACCTCTAATACTATACTTGACAGTACTGGACAACTCAATGGGGTGTGTGCTGGGGCAGCATGACGAGTCTGGCCGAAAAGAGCACGCCATTTATTACCTTAGAAAAAAGTTTACCGACTGTGAGACCCGATACTCACTGCTCGAGAAAACTTGCTGCGCTTTGGTATGGGCTGCTCGCCGACTGAGACAGTATATGTTGACTCACACTACTCTATTGATTTCAAAAATGGATCCAATAAAGTACATATTCGAAAAGCCTGCCTTGTCCGGAAGAATAGCAAGATGGCAGATGATCTTGACAGAATACGACATCCAGTACACCACTCAGAAAGCAATCAAGGGAAGTGTATTGGCAGACCATTTGGCACACCAGGCAGTGGATGACTACCAATCTATGAACTTTGAATTTCCAGACGAGGATATCATGGTAGTAACTGATTGTTAAGTACCTGGACCGGATGAAGGACCTGAGGAAGGATCCCGATGGTCTATGCACTTTGACGGAGCCTCAAACGCTTTGGGTAACGGTATTGGCGCTGTGATCATATCTTCTAAAGGCACTCATACTCCACTTACTTCCCGACTATGTTTCAACTGCACCAACAACATGGCGGAGTATGAAGCATGTATCATGGGTCTTCAAGCTGCAATTGACTTAAGGATCAAGTTTTTGAGTGTCTTCGGAGATTCCGCTCTCGTGATCAATCAGATCAAAGTCGAGTGGGATACGAAACACCCAAATCTTATTCCTTACAAGGAGTATGTGTTGACATTGATCCCCCATTTCATGGAGATAACTTTTGAACACTTCCCGAGAGAGGAGAATCAGTTGGCGGACGCGCTGGCTACGATGTCTTCTATGTTCAAAGTCAAATGGGATAACGAAGCTCCCCAGATCATTATCTGGAAATTGGATGAACCTGCACATTGCTGTGATCTTGAGGCTGAAGTGGTAACTGAAAAACCTTGGTATCATGAAGTGAAGAGGTACTTGGAAGCTCAAGAATACCCCGAAGGTGCATCCGTTAACGACAAGAAGTTTCTGAGAAGGTTCGCAGCAAAGTTCTTCCTCAGCAATGGCATTCTGTACAAGCGAAACCATGATTCAACTTTACTGCGTTGTATGGATAAAATTGAAGCTGAAAAGATCATGGCAGAGCTGCATGAAGGTACCTTCGGAACGCATTCCAGTGGACATACCATGGCAAAGAAAATCCTTCGGGCAGGATATTTCTGGTCCACAATGGAAGCTGACTGTTACCAACATTCTCGGACATGTCACAAATGCCAGATCTATGCTGATAAGGTGCACGTTCCTCCAGTCCCTTTGAACGTCTTGACAGCACCTTGGCCTTTTGCTATGTGGGGCATTGATATGATCGGCGAGATCAGACCTACGGCATCCAACGGGCATCGCTTCATCCTGGTAGCGATTGATTACTTCACGAAGTGGGTTGAAGCAACTTCCTATGCTACCGTAACCAAGAACGTCGTGGCACGGTTCATTCGGCACAACCTGATCTGTTGAGACGGCGTACCTGAGAGGATCATTACGGATAATGGTACCAATCTTAACAACAAGATGATCACTGAGCTCTGCGAGCAATTCAAGATACAGCACCACAACTCTTCTCCCTACCGGCCGAAGATGAATGGGGCTGTCGAAGCAGCAAATAAGAATATCAAGAAGATTGTGCAGAAGATGATAGTGACCTATAAAGATTGGCACGAGATGTTACCGTTTGCTCTTCATGGATACCGTACCTCAGCATAGACGTCAACAGGGGCAACACCCTTTTCCTTGGTTTATGGCATGGAGGCAGTCTTGCCTATCAAAGTCCAGATACCCTCTCTCCGGATAATGAAGGATGCAGGTTTGAGCGAAGATGACTGGATCCAGACTCGGCTTGATCAATTAAACCTAATTGATGAAAAGAGACTCACTGCTATTTGTCATGGTCAAACGTACCAAAAACGGATGATCAGGGCATTTAATAAGAAAGTCAGACGACAAGAGTATCAAGTCGGAGACCTGGTAATCAAGCGCATCATTCTTCCTCAAAGTGATCCCAGGGGTAAATGGACCCCTGCATACGAAGGGCCATTTGTGGTTAAACATATCTTCTCAGGAGGAGCTATGATTCTAACCACCATGGATGGTGACGACCTTCCTCACCCCGCTAATGCAGACATAGTAAAAAGATACTACGCATGATTAAAGACCCGCTAGGTTGACACACCTAGGCAAAAATAAGGGCTTCCCGGCGAACCAAAAGGGTTCGGGCAAAAATAAGGGATGAAATGAAAAAATATGTACACCCGGCAAGTCGAAAACCTGAAAAGGCGGCTTGGGCAAAAAAGGGTATCCCGGTGGACCGAAAACCCGAAAGGGCGGTCCGGGCAAAAGTTAGGGATTAAAGCGTAATACTATGTCTCACTAGATCACCTTGCATCCAGAATCCGGTATCAACTATCAGGTTCAGACGGCACCAATCAAGCAGCTTCATCTTCAACTAAGCAGCCAAGTGATGAGACGCTTGAAGACATAAAGGCGATAGCAGAGTTGGAACCCAGTGGGATTATTCCTTTCACATAGCTGTTTTGTTTTCCTTTTCACAAATTGTATTTTGTTCGGCGGCGTTCTCTTGCTAGGACGTCAGGCTCTTGTACACAAAACGCCTATTTACAGGCAAATTCAAAAATCAATACAAATTCACTTTTTCAGACAAATTGCCAATTGTTTTTTCTGTTTTGTCTTGCGAAGAACGTCCAATGTTCATTTTTGATATATGCATTTGACATTGATTGCTAACTCATAAATATTTGCATGCGAAACAAAGGACTAATTACAGGTGACATCAGAAACAGGGGCAATATGAGTTGTCTAAGCGATCTAGTTACTCTGTCCACCAAGGTACCAAGGTAAGTTCAGCTGAAGAACGTAAGCAGGATACCTTCACTCACCAGAGTAAGACAAGACTCAGCAATACTCTCCCAAGCAGAGTTGGTCTCTCATCAGCCCTAAAAAGGCACAGTATCTCCAGTAAGTCAGTGATACTCTCCCCAAGCAGAGTTAGTCTACTGTCGGCCTTAAGGAAGTTGGGTATCCCCAGAAAATCTCAATATTCCCCATCGGAGTATACATATGTTCCCAAGCAAGCATCCCCGGCAGTCTTAATATAAGATTGTTCCCTGGCGGAATACAAGACACCCCAGTGGAGTCACTCCCCCAGTACAGTCCAAAAGTTTCTCCAGGAGAGTTGAATCATTATCCCCAGTAGATTCTGGAAGCTTGTCCTCTACAGAGAACATACGTCTCTCCTCGACTTCATTCAAAGGTTATTCCCCACCAGAGCTTATAACTGGGTTATCCTCAGCTAATTACCATGGAAAGATCGTCATCGGTGAAGTTCTTCCTATCCCCAGCGGAGTTCATTAAATCTTCCAACAAAGCTTATCAATGGCATCCCCAACGGAGTTATCATCAAATCTCAACGAAGTATCTCTTCTTACAGAGTGACTCCCCGCAGAGTAATCTCTCCAGCAAGTTCATCCCCCAACGGAGTCATCTTCTCCTACCGGTTTATCCTTGCAACCATCATCCCCAGCGGAAATGAAGAACTCTCCTCTTCAAACATCAGCCCAGGATTCAACAAACTTCCCGGCATCCGTCAAGGATTTATTTTCCTAGACGAAAATACATTCATAGACATATCACATCTCATACATCCTGCTTACATACATGATAAAGTGCATACGCATCATATCACACAATTTTGAGAACATCATGACATCATGCATTTCATACATCATGACATTGCATACAACTGATGTTTTGCCTTTTCAGGAAAAAGGTCCATCCAAAGATGATTACTATCAACTATCGCAATTCCATATTCGATTCCTGTATCTAGCCAGGGCATATCTGTGAGTAACTGATTATAGATTCGACACCTGTATCCGGCCAGGGCATATCTGCATGAAGAGTTTAGAGATTCGACACCTGTATCCAGCCAGGGCATATCTGTAGACGATTAATTCCATATTCGACTCCTGTATTTAGCCAGGGCACATCTGTGAGTAACTGATTGTAGATTCGATACCTATATTCGGCCAGGGCATATCTGCATGAAGAGTTTAGAGATTCGACACCTGTATCCAGCCAGGGCATATCTGTAGACAATTAATTCCAGATTCGATTCCTGCATCTAGCCAGGGCATATCTATGAGTAACTGATTGTAGATTCGACACCTGTATCCGGCCAGGGCATATCTGCATGAAGAGTTTAGAGATTCGATACTTGTATCCAGCCAGGGCATATCTGTAGACGACCAATTCCAGATTCGATTCCTGTATCTAGCCAGGGCATATCTGCATGAAGATTTTAGAGATTCGATACTTGTATCCAGCCAGGACATATATGTAGACGACTAATTCCAGATTCGACACCTGTATCCAGCCAGGGCATATCTGTAGACGACAAATTCCAGATTCGACACCTGTATCCAGCCAGGGCATATCTGTAGACGACTAATTCCAGATTCGACACCTGTATCTAGCCAGGGCATATCTGTGAGTGATTGATTATAGATTCGATACTTGTATCCAGCCAGGGCATATCTGCATGAAGAGTTTAGAGATTCGATACCTGTATCCAGCCAGGGCACGTCTGTAAGCAACCTTTTGAAGTTCCGGATTCGATTCCTGTATCTAGCCAGGGCATATCTGTGAGCAATCGATTGTAGATTCGATACATGTATCCATCCAGGGCATATCTGCATGAAGAGTTTAGAGATTCGATACCTGTATCCAGCCAGGGCACGTCTGTAAGCAACCTTTTGAAGTTCCGGATTCGATTCCTGTATCTAGCCAAGGCACATCTGTGAGCAATTGATTGTAGATTCGATACCTGTATCCAGCCAGGGCATATCTGCATGAAGAGAATTGAAGATCAACCCCTGTAACAGGCCAGGAAACCATCCTCCTTTCTCAAAACACGCAAGTTCTCGCTAAGGAATCTCTTACACGATCGACACCCCCGATGTCATCTTTAAGCCCATCCTCACCACTATCCATTACATTTCCAAATGGCATCTATAAGCCCATTCCCGACAATGTCCTGTCACATCCAGATGGCATCTATAAGCCCATCCTCCTATCCATCATATCTCAAAATGGCATCTGTAAGCCCATTCCCGCTGTCACGCTACTGATACTCCACTATGTAAGTGCAAATTTCTGGGCACTCTAGTGTTCAATCATCTTCCACCTTCGGATCACGAAAGGCACACAAGCCAATCTACATCCTCAGGTCTAAGAAGATTGAACATGGGCAACTGTTGTACCCCAAAATTTTCCCTCCCATATTCTTCAAGTTTTGACAAAGCATCATCTCAATTTGCTCAAAGTCTCTCAAGGATTGCACAGTTCAATTGCCTCCTAAGCCAGTCAAAATTAGGGTTTTGGTTCTTGCAAGGAAGTTGAAGTTTTCAAGGGCCCAATCAAGTCCCATATGCCTATATACATTGTCAAGCATCTACATGCCAAGTTGCAAGGCTCACAAGGTCAAGTTGCACAGTCAAAAGCCTCATTTGCTTCACAATCAACTGTAGGGGTAAAATGGTCATTTGGCAGTCAAAAGTCAAAAAATTTGGTCAACATCTTATTTTGAAGCCACAATCATCATTTTATCAAATCTTGATCATGATTCCACAAGCATGGCTCAAAAATCATCAAGATGCAAAAGTTTCCATTTTTGGACAGCTGAAAAGTCAACTGTAACTTGACCAAGGCATAACTTTCTCATGGTTCAACAGAAAAATCCCATCCAATGCTCATTTTGAAGGGGATGACATTTCCTACAACTCATCTTCACATTCCAAATCCAAGAAATGCTCTCACAAAAAGTTATCAATTTCAACATTATAGGTCATTTTCAAAAGTCAACAAAAAGGCATTTTAAGTCAAAGACCATAACTTGATATTGGTAAATCAAAATGAAATGGGACCAAAGGCATTGGTTAGAGGACTTCAAGACCTTTCAAAAATGTCCAAGAACATGTTCATATGATCAAAATTGAGCAAGATATGCATTGGAGAAGTTGGGAAATTTTTGTGAAATGGCAAAAGTCAACTATCCTTGAAACTTCAATTTTTGACAAAAGGGCCCACTTTCTTCCACTTGATTCAGCCTTGTCATGCCATACACGTGTCCCATGATTAATTTCAAGATTAAACATTAATTTTTCTATTTTATTTTATTTTTTATTGATTTAATTCATTTTAAATCCATAAAATTCAAATAAAATCACAAAAATTAATTAAATAACATCTTTTGATTTGAATGGCTTTTATGTGTCATGAGCAAGTTACCAAATTCGTGCCAAGCCATTTTGAGCACAAAATCATGGTTTTGCCTCAAACTTGGAATGTTCTTTAATGGTGATAAACCAAAATCCAAAAACTTAATTGCAATGGATCCCAAGCTCATAATGTGACCTATTCTCATTCATACCTACATATGCAAGTGTGAAAAACCTCATTCACGACCGGAGCACTGCACAAACGGCCAAACCAATATTGAAAAAATCAAAGAAAACTTGAAATCTGTTTTCTCACTTCCAGGCCATTTCCAAACTTTTAATTGATTCTAATACATTGCCTAAGTCCTCAGGAATCTTTTGGGATCAAAATCACACATCAACGCTCAAGGAATCCTAAGAAACAGTCATACGGTTTGCATATTTGTCTCACAATCATAGTTTATTATTCATGCATCATTGATGAAATTTTTTGTGTGTTTTACATTGCTAACGCTCTTCTGAAGCTAATGGTATAAGACAATTGCATTATGGAGCCCTGAATCGAAAACCACCATGGATGATTTCTAGGGTTTCAAAGCTTCCAATTTAGGGATTCCCAGCTCAGGAAAAATCAGGCTTCATAAGACCCATGGTTGAACTCAGGGGATTGAGACGAACATGTTGATATCATCGCGCCCTATTTATATTTAACGTGTGCCTAATCGTTATTTTTCCTCAGGTCATTTTGTGGGGGTTAAAAACCCCCGCTAATTGCTTTTGTTTTTACAGGAAAAAGGTAGGAGACGAAGGACGTGTAAGCCCCTGAATGGATGGTTCAAATAACGCGCGTGTTTTTTTTTAATTTCCAGGGTTTGCATATTTATTCCATATAATATAAGTTGTGTATTATTGTGACAAATGAAACATGTAGCTCAGCTGGCTAAGGCGTTTGTGTAGTGAGTGCTGGGACCTGGGTTCGAATCCCAGGTCCCCTAAATATTTGTTTCCTATTTTTTCCAAAGTGATCATATGCAGGCTATTGAGCGTTGTTCAGCGTACACCTCAGCCATCCAGACGCCAGGTGTCCACAACCCTCAATCCAATGGCCAAAAAGTGAAGACCATTGTGTTCAGGAGTCAATGCACATGCAGACAATTCCAAAGTCAATGCAGGCTTAAGCTTATTGGGCCAAAATTGCTTCACTAAACCTCCCAATGGTCCACTAACCCCCTGGTTTTACTATTCTTTTTATTTTCTTTTTTCCTTTAATTCTTTTAATTTATTATCATTTGATTAATTAACAAATTAATATTTTTTTTTTATATAATAAATCCAGAAAACCAAAAAATAATAATAATATTTTCATTAATTAAATTTAATTAGTTATTGTTTTGTAAATAAATATGGTTAATTAATTTAGTCTTTTAAAATTAGAGCAACTTTAATTTTTTCATAATAAATAAAAACAATTTAGAATTAGGTTTTTGCTAACTGTTAATTTCTTTTTATTTTCTCTTTATTTTCATTAAAAACATAAAAATACAAAAAAACATTTGTTTTTTAATTAATTGATTAATAATTAGTTTTAATTTCATTTAATTACAAAAAAAAGGACAAAATTCAATTCTTTCTTAAAAAAGGGTCAAAACCCTTAAGATGTTCCCGATTCAATCTTCTTTCGCGCTTTAATTTCTTTTGACTATATTTATGTATCTGTACAGAGTATGTAATAGTTAATTAGGATTTTATCGCCTTATTTAAATTCTCGCACTTTATTTTCCAAAACGGGTTTTTGTTTTTGGCGATGTATAGACCCGCGCCTTGTAATAGCTAGATTTACATTCCTGCAATTTATTTTCCGCACTCCTAACTGTTAAAAAATGCATGCAAGACTGAATGACAAATAAAATCAACTCGTAGCTCACAAATACATGTACAAGATAAACATAACATGAAAACAAAACACAAAGCACATGCCACTCTTAGGGTACGCCTTACTGGTTGCCTCGAACGTGGTCATCAAGTATAGGGTGTCTTAGAGGTCGCCCTTTTGTCTAAAGATCCCGTTGCCTCGAAACGGTTGCCTCGGATAAAAGGATCTAGGACATTAGGGTTACCACTAAGGTGTCCTACCATTGCTTTGGTGACCACACTGTCCCTAATAATCGAATTGACCCGAATACCTCCAACGACGGTGCTACCTATCTCTCAATGGTGGGATAGCACTATCTAAAGGACTCTTACACAGCCTAATTCCTTAGAGTAGGTAGATTTCTCTCAAGTACTTGCTCTTTTCAAAACAAACAAAACATCTTTTCACACCTACACTTTCAAAAGTTTTCCAACAAATTTTTCATACACTCTTGAGGACTGATACAAGAGTTACTTAGAAATTTCTCAAATGAAACTTTTTCAAAACCCACACACACTTGAAAAGCAAACAATTTTGAAAACATAAGAGCAAGTACCTAAGAGCCCGTGGATAACCACGGATAGAAAGGGTGCTAACACCTTCCCTTTCTATAAATCTACCTCCCGAACCGAGAGACATCTCGAATAAGGAATTTTGCTGTGCTTTTGTCCTTTCCATGTTGGAGAACATAAAAGACGGTGGCGACTCTTGCTTACCGCGACATCTCGCGAAACCAGCTAAAAACAGTCAATTCTATTCCCACCAATCATAGCAACCCTTTGAAAATAAAAGCGATAAATGTAGAATAAACGTCCTAATTAAACTATTACATCCCATGAGCAGTTACATTAAATATCGTAAAAAAATAAATAAATAAAAGCGGTAAAGGTAAATAAACGTCTTAATTAAGTTATTACAAACTGTGATCAGATATAATAATTGGGAAAAATAATAATAAAGCGCACGATTAAAAATTAGATCGACGAGAGAATAGGGTTTTGACCCTTCTATCCTAAAAAAGAAAATGCTTTTTTTTTGTTGTTTTTACTATCTTTTTAAGAAAAGAAATTAGATTTTTAAATTAAATGCAAAATTGATTGGTTATTAAATTAATTAATAAAAATAATTAAATAACATATTTTTGGGTTTTTGTTATTTTAGGAAAGAAATAAAATAATTAAGTTAGTAATAAAACCTATTTATTCTAATTAATTTTAATTATGTAAAAAAGAAATTAAAGTTGTCTAATAATTAATAACCTAATTAAATTAATTAATTTTTTTTTAATAAAAATAAATATCTTGAATTTAATTGGATAGAAAAATGTTTTGTTATTTTTTGATAAAAATAAAATAATTTGATGGGTTAGTAAAATAAATAAATGAAATAATATAAATATAAAAGAATTAGAGAAAAGCAAACTGGGCCTGCAATGTAGGGGTGCAATCATAAGAAATCTATAGGCCTGAATCTTCGAAAGCTTCATGCTTTAACTATGGTGTTTTTTTTATTCTTGCGTGGAAACTATGATTCAAACATCCATAACTGTTCTATATAAACTCAAGCAAACGTTAGCATACCATAAAATGTGATTAAAATTAGAGATTCGAAATTTAAAATTTTACCAAACCGGTGTCATCAAATGGGGGCGTGCTAGGCGTGTGATGGATTTCTCTTGGGCCTTGTAAGACTCTTGAGGACTTCAAGAGGATGGTTTGAGGCTTGATGTCAATTGAGAGAGACCGGAACCTCGAGATATGACTTGCACCAATTCTTTGATTTCTGGAGCACTTTTTGAAGAGCTTTTAGAGAGCTTTTTGAAGAGCTTTTTGAGAGTTTTTTAGAGAGGATTTTCGTCCCTTTCAAGCTTGTATGGCTATATATTTATAGAGGAGAATGAGGAGACAAGAAAGCATAGAAATAATCTCCCTCATAATGTTGTGTTTTAAGACCATGATCAAGATTTGAAAAAAATGCCATATTTGATGATTTTATGCCATTTTCACATGTGAATGAACCTGGACATATTTGAAAAGTTATTGCGTGAAATCAATTGACATAAACCAGCATAAAACTTTCCCAAAATGGATTCACATCAAAATTTATATTATTTCTATTATTTATTTATTTAATTCTAAATTTTAATGAATAAAATATCAAAATAAATAGCATAAATAGTATAAAAATGTATGGGTGGGCTTATAGGTCTTGGACCATGTTAGGAATGAGTTTCAAACTTGAAAATATAGGCCCATTTGGAAAAAATCCAAGTTTGGTCAATATTTGCTTCATGCATTTTTTCAAAAATTGTCCAACTTTGACAATGCATAACTCCCTCAATTTTGACTATTTGGAGGTGTTCTTGGACTTTATAGAAAGATTGAGATGTTCTCTAATCAACCTTTTTGGTCTCATCGCATTTTGATATTTCATTCTAAAGTTGTAAGCTTTGACAAAAAAAGTGTTTTTGTTGACTTTCAAAAATGACCTATAATGTCCAAATTCATAACTTCTTGTCAGTGAATTTTTGGATCTTGAGATATGAATATGGATTGTAGGGAACTGCATCCTCTTAAAAATGAGATTTTGATGGGTCATTTCTCATAAAGTATGAGAAAGTTATGCTTGGTCAAAGTTGAGTTGACTTTTCCTACAAAACCCTAATTTAGCAACTTTTGAACCTTGATGAATTTTGAGCAATCCTTGATGAATCATGATCAACCCTTGATCAAATGATGAAATATCCTTCAAAATTAGAATGTTGACAAAAAATCTTGAGGTTTGACTGTTTGTAGGTCACAGTTGACTTTTGCCCTAGCACAGTCGATTTTTGGACCCTTTGAGCAATTGACTAGGCAAACTTCCTCTGCAAGGCTTGAAATTTGGCATGGATGATCTTGAGAGCATATTAGGACATTGTATATCACTTGAGGTCATTTGGACTCAAGGATCTTGATGCAACACAAAACCCTAATTTGGGGTTGATTGCCTTAGGAGATAGCTTGTCTGACCAACTCTTGAGCAACCTTGAACCACTTGGAGATTTTTCTTGCAATGTCTTGAGAAATATGGGAGGGAAAATTTTTGGGTACAACATCTACCCCTGTTCAATCTTCTTAAACCTGAGGATGTAGATTGGCTTTCGTGATCCGAAGGTGGAAGATGATTGAACACTAGAGTGCCCAGAAATTTGCACTCGCATGAAGTGGTATCAGCCTTATGATGTCGGGAATGGGCTTACAGATGCCATTTGGAGATTGCTGGAGGGAGGATGGGCTTAAAGATGCCATCTGCAGGAGTGTCGATCGCATAAGAGATTCCTTAGCGAGAACTTGCATACCTGTTGTTGTAGAAGATTCCGCTGGGGAAGTCTAATCTTTGTTGAGATTTAGGAGCTTGCTTGTACTTCAACTGAGAGAACATCTCTGCTGAGTTTTAAGAACTTGTCCTTAATTCAACTGAGCGAACTCTGTCGAGATTTAGAACCTTATCTGTAATTCAGCTGAGGATAATTCGGTCAAGATTTAAGAACCGGTCAGTACTTTGACTGAGGAGAACGGTCGAGATTTAGAATCTTATCTGTAATTCAACTGAGAATAGTTCGGTTGAGATTTAAGAACTGGTCAGTACTTCGACTGAGGGAAACATCTTCATCGAGATTTAGGACTTGTCTGTAATTCAACGGAGGATAATTCTGTTGAGATTTAAGAACTTTCAGTAATTCGACAGAGGAACTTTGCCGAGATTTAGAACCTTATCTGTAATTCAACTGAGGATAATTCGGTTGAGATTTAAGAACCAGTCAGTACTTCGACTGAGGGAAACATCTTCATCGAGATTTAGGACTTGTCTGTAATTCAATGGAGGATAATTTTGTTGAGATTTAAAAACTGTCAGTAATTCTACGGAGGAGCTTTGTCGAGATTTAGAACCTTATCTGTAATTCAACTGAGGATAATTCGGTTGAGATTTAAGAACCGGTCAGTACTGCGACTTTGGTAAAAGCTTCATAGCTGAGAACTTAACTACATCCTTCCTGAAAGGCAAAGGTTAGCTGTATGTAATGCATGATATGCATCGCACAATGATGTTCTTAAAATAAATGAGATTGTGTTGTATGATGCGTATATGCATGTGTCATGATGTATGAAAATGTAATGTTTTTGCTGGGGAAAATAAATCCCGGATAGCTGCTGGAGAAAAGAGTTGAATTCTTCGTTTCCGCTGGGGATAGCGAATGAAGATGATTGTGAGAATAAACCTGCAGGAGAGGATAATTCCGCTGGGGAATAAACTGATGAGGAGATTACTCTGTGGGGAAGAGATGATCTGTAGAGGATTCCACTGATAAATTTCGTTGGGGATGAATTATCGTTGCTGGTGATACTGAATCCTGTTGGGGATTCGTGTTTCTGCTTGTGAAAAGAATGAACTCCGTTGGGGATGATCTTTCAGTTGCGACTTCACTGGGGATAACCTTTTAGACTCTTATGGGGATAATCCTTTGAACTTGCTGGGGATAATCTTCCAAGGTCTACTGGGGATGATTCTCCAAACTCCACTGGGGAAGCTTTTTCGGACTGCGCTGGGAAAAATTTCAAACTCCACTGGGGATATTTTGTATTCTGCCGAGGAATATTCTTATACTCCGCTGGGGAATATTAAGACCTTTCGGTGCTGCTGGTAGATAAACTTTTCTTGGAGAGAATATTACCGATTCATTTGCGGTTGCGAGCCTCGGCTGGGGAGAATTAACACCACTGTCCTTTTCTTACTTTGCGGGGAGTGTAGATGTTACTGGGACGCGGGCTGAGGATATGACAATGACTTTGCATCGAGACTTTTCTGCCCCTGTATCTGCGGGAGAAGGTGCCTGCGGAGGCCTTGTGGATCGAGTATTATTCCAACCTATGAGGTGCTTGGTAATTGCCGATTGAAATGACAAATCTTCTTCTGGTAGGCAAGTGACGAGATGACGGGACATACTCGTACGCTTTTAATCCCTAACTTTTGCCTGGACTGTCTTTTCAGATTTTCAGTCCACCGGGATACCCTTTTTTGCCCAAGCCGCCTTTTCAGGTTTTCGACTTGCCGGGTGTACAAATCTTTTTATTTTTATTCCTAATTTTGCCCGAACCTTTTTGGTTCACCGGGATGCCCTTATTTTTGCCTAGGTGTGTCAACCTAGCGGGTCTTTGTTCATGCACAGTATTTTCTGACCATGTCCACGCTCTCAGCGTAGGGAGTTATCATTATCGCTAGTGTCGTGTTGCCATACTACCAGAAGATGTTCGTTTGATCATACAAGATTCGTTGCGGGAATCCATGTCTAATGCCCCAAGTGACTCATATGGAGATTTGCCCCTGGCTATTTGGCATCTTTGAGAGATTCTCTGAATCTTGACTTGACTGCCCCAGATGATGGACAATGATCATGTCGTGCCCCTTGGTTGGAAGTGTTTTTCCACTTGAGGTGATATTTTTTATTGAGAAGGTTTTTTGTTCACTAGATATTCGTCGTGCGAATTTCTCTGCTGTTTGAACAAATAGTCATATGCAAACAATGTTATTTTAAGAATGCAAAGCTTATGTCTGTCTTGAAGTTTTTGAAAATGCATTTTTCAGTAAGATAGGAAAATTTTGTAAAATGTGACGTCAACTCAGGATTTACAGCAAGCCCTACAGGAGTCAGGATACCTTTTGTAATAGTATGCTTTCGAACTAACCCATGCTTCAGCTAGGACTTTTAAGGGTTATAATGTGGCCTGGTTCACGGTTTAAGAAACAAAGGATAAAGGCTCAAATCTTATTTGTACCCACCCGTTCTTCGTGATGTTCTTCGATCCTAAACTTAGCTAATTGTGCATTTAGATCTCGTTTGAGTCTTTGCTATGATATTCCAGTGATGGTTCGGATACTGACAATTTATTTTGAATAGGCAGTCATTTTTGTTAAGAGTTTGTAGGATCTCTTTCTTTTTGATTTTATTATCCCTTTCTTTTGCCTGAACTGTTTCTTTTATGATTACAGTCAGCGGGATGCCCCAGTTTTTTTCTTAAGTCTCCTTCATAGGTTTTGACTTAATGGGCTTTTTATTTTGAGAGATAATGGTTGTCTGTCTTGACGCTTATAGGGAACCATCATTGTCTCTTGTTTTGAAAGGACGTCTTTGATGTCATTCATTGTGCACATAAGTTAACTGAGAAAACTACCCTGCCCCAGGTTGTGATTAAGGGTTTTAATTTGTGTGAAAAGAAAAACTCCAACTTCTTTGGCTCAAAGGGGTTGACTAGGGATTACCTTCCTTATAACTCCACTGTTTAGGATATGAAACAACGCCTGTACATTGTCAACGGGGTCTGTTCAAAAGCATATTATAGAGATTTTAATATCATTTTCGTCATCCTCCCTCTAAAGGCTTAGATTTTTTTTAATCGAGAGTTGATCATCATAAAAAATGAAAGCAATTTGAATATAGTGAATACGAATGGATTGATTCAAAACAGACATATGCAATGCATTGATAAAGTAATAAAGTTTGACATGAATAAATGTTCAAACAATCAAAAGAAAATTACAACTTGAAAATTCTAATGAACAAAAAGTCTTCTCGTCTCATGACTTGTCACTTTAAATAGTGAGCCTTGGAGGGATGGTAGAAGAACTCAGTCTGACCATCTTGTGTGAATTCCAATGCTCCTTCATCAACCAGGTTTTGAATTTTGTACTTCAATTTCCAACAGTCGTCAGTATCATGCCCCGGGCTGTTAGAATGGTATGCACACCTTGCATCAGGATTGTAGTTGGGTGAAGAAGTCTTAGAATTCGGATGAGGTCCTACCAACATCATCAGATTCAATCTCAACAGGTGTTGCAAAGCTTGGGACAGCGGCATGTTGAGCTTGGTAAACAGCCTCTGATTAACCCGTTGTTTATGGCAAGGTTGTTGTTGGACCCGTGAGGTAGTAGCAACTTGGAGAGGTATATTCTTCATTAAACCAAACCTTTGACTTCTCGGAAGTTGATTAATGACTTGGTCCCCGGCCTTGATTGTTTGCTTCATGTTGTTGTATCTGTCTTGATGAAGCTGGTTGATAATGGTTCTCAGCTCTTCTTGTTCCCGAGCTAAGCCTTGGATAAGAGCCATCTGCCCCAGCATCTGGGTTTTCATGGCACTGAACTCAGCTTGTAGTTGTTCCAGTCGTTCGTCCTTATTGTCTTCAGGACTTTTCTTGACCAAGTTCCCAACGAGGAGTGTTTTCAACTCTTCCTGCCCCTTGGATAGGTTTAGGAATACGTCCCTGAACTGAGCTTCTCGAGTTTGAAGATCTTGGTTGTCTGGTTGGAAAGTCATTGCTGAAATAAACAGCGAGAACATGAGAGACTTGTACTGGGAGACCTGTTATGCAATGATATGTATGATATATGTATGCAATGTTTTCAAGGATCTCGCGGGGTAAACAAGAAACTTGTTAGAATTTGAATTTTGCAGCTTTGATTGAAGAAACTTCGTGTTGTTAAGAGTCCTTCTTCCAGAGTCAAGCTCACCATATCGAGTGGGTCATAGCCACCGACTCAAGTTATCGTGTTTTGATCTCTAGACGACATTGGCTAGAGGAAAATAAATCCCCTTTGCCCCTTGCTAGACATTTGATTTACCATAACCTGCATCACAAACCTTTGAGATCCTTGAAATGGTTAAGGAAATGTTAAGGCATGATGTTATGATGTGTATGCTATGCGTTTAAGCAAAAGTGTAAGGTGATGTAAGTGAACCCTGCAATAAATCCAAATTATTGGATAAGGACTGTAAACAAAACCTGCAAGGAACTCATGTTGTCAGATAACAAGAATGTGCAAGTAGTTCAAGTTTAAAGGCACACAAGTCACACAAACAACCTTAAGTTTAGACTGGCATGGAGTTTAGGTATTATCCTCTTTCAGTTCAGTTGGTTCAACCTGTCCTAGAAATAGTAACCGGGTTCTAGAGGATCTCAATATCACTGACCACCCTCGATCGATCATAATTCTAGTTTAGCAACCTTTTCTTGCGGCCGGAATCATCACGATAGTTTGGTCTCAATGAGTGTAGCATACTGCTACTGTTCTATGGCCAAGTTGGTCAATTATAGGTTCTAAGGTCAGTTAGTGCTTAATGACCCCTTAGCAGACCCATATTCTCCTTGTTGCGCCACAAGGGATATCGGTACAAACTAAAGTGCCACACCAAAGTAGCTACTGCTTCAATCGTATCGGTCTACGCCGTACAGTTCCCTCATAGTTTATTGCTACTTACCTAAAAGGTATCCCCCAGATCCGGGTTAGGATCTATAGTAACTCTGATTCAAACCCACAAAGATAAAGCAAACAGATCAAACAATTGAAAACATTATGAACTATTCCTAAGGTACACCCCACTTATAAGTATCCCCAGCAGAGTCATCAGTTCTGTGATACGGTGGGAAGAACTGACTGTTTTTTGGAATACTGGTTTGCGTTTTGCGTTTGTTTTTGCAAAATATCGCGGTAAGCAAGAGTCGCCACCGACTTTTATTTTATCCAACAAGGAAAGGAAAAAAGCACAGAAAAATTCCTTTTTCGAGATATTTCTCGGGTTCGGGGGGTAGATTATAGAAAGGGAAGGTATTAGCACCCTTTCTATCCGTGGTTATCCACGGGCTCTTAGGTACTTGCTCATTGTTTTCAAAATTGTTTTCTTTGTGCTTGTGGGTTTGAAAAAGTTTTTGTTTGAAACTTCGATTTAACTCTTGCTTCTGTCCTCAAGAGTGTAATGAAGTGTTTTTGAAAACTTTGTTTGAAAACGAGTGTAAGTGTGAAAAAGGTTTTGTTTTTTGAATGAGCAAGTATCTAAGAGTTAATCTACCTACTCGAAAAAGAAATCATTCTATGCTAATTTCCTTTAGACAGTGTTATCCCACTATTAATGAGTAGGTTGCACCGTCGTTGGAGTTTGAGGGTCAATTCGAATGAGGGACATACGGTCACCAAAGCAATGTTAGGACACCTTAGCGGTAACCCTAATGTCTTAGATCATTTGTTTGAGACAACAATATCCGAGGCAACTGTTTCGAGGCAACTATGATGTTTTAGACAAGAGGGCGACATCTAAAACGACCTATACTCAATGACCGTTTACGAAGGCAACCAAGTGGGGTGTACCCTAGGAGTGCGCATGTGCGAGTGTGTTGATTTCAGTTATTTTTATCTTTGCACATGTTAAGGGTGATCTAACTGTTTTTTTTAAATTAGGCATTCATTCTTGTCATGCAAGCCCTATTATCAAACATCTAACAGTTGAATATTTGCAAAAATTAAAGGTGCGGAAATTAAACTAAGCTATTACAAGGCGTCGGGTATTTACATCGCCAAAAGCAACCCTTTGAAAATAAAAGCGATAAATGTAGAATAAACGTCCTAATTTAACTATTACATCCCATGAGCAGTTACATTAAATATCGTAAAAAAATAAATAAATAAAAGCGGTAAAGATAAATAAACGTCCTAATTAAATTATTACAAACTGTGAGCAGATACAATAATTGGGCAAAATAATAATAAAGCGTGCGATTAAAAATTAGATCGACGAGAGAATAGGGTTTTGACCCTTCTATCCTAAAAAAGAAAATGCTTTTTTTTATTGTTTTTACTATTTTTTTAAGAAAAGAAATTAGATTTTTAAATTAAATGCAAAATTGATTGGTTATTAAATTAATTAATAAAAATAATTAAATGACATATTTTTTGGTTTTTGTTATTTTAGGAAAGAAATAAAATAACTAAGTTAGTAATAAAACCTATTTATTCTAATTAGTTTTAATTATGTAAAAAAGAAATTAAAGTTGTCTAATAATTAATAACCTAATTAAATTAATTACTTTTTTTTTAATAAAAATAAATATCTTGAATTTAATTGGATAGAAAAATGTTTTGTGATTTTTTGATAAAAAGAAAATAATTTGATGGGTTAGTAAAATAAATAAATGAAATAATATAAATATAAAAGAATTAGAGAAAAGCAAACTGGGCCTGCAATGTGGGGGTGCAATCATAAGAAATCTCTAGGCCCGAATCTTCGAAAGCTTCATGCTTTAACTATGGTGTTTTTTTTATTCTTGCGTGGAACCTATGATTCAAACATCCATAACTGTTCTATATAAACTCAAGCAAACATTAGCATACCATAAAATGTGATTAAAATTAGAGATTCGAAATTTAAAATTTTACCAAATCGGTGTCGTCAAATGGGGGCGTGCTAGGCGTGTGATGGATTGCTCTTGGGCCTTGTAAGACTCTTGAGGACTTCAAGAGGATGGTTTGAGGCTTGATGTCAATTGAGAGAGACCGGAACCTCGAGATATGACTTGCACCAATTCTTTGATTTCTGGAGCGCTTTTTGAAGAGCTTTTAGAGAGCTTTTTGAAGAGCTTTTTGAGAGCTTTTTAGAGAGTATTTTCGTCCCTTTCAAGCTTGTATGGTTCTATATTTATAGAGGATAATGAGGAGACAAGAAATCATAGAAAGAATCTCCCTCATAATGTTGTGTTTTAAGACCATGATCAAGATTTGAAAAAAATGCCATATTTGATGATTTTATGCCATTTTCACATGTGAATGAACCTGGAAATATTTGAAAAGTTATTGCACTAAATCAATTGACATAAACCAGCATAAAACTTTCCCAAAATGGATTCACATCAAAATTTACATTATTTCTATTATTTATTTATTTAATTCTGAATTTTAATGAATAAAATATCAAAATAAATAGCATAAATAGTAGAAAAATGTATGGGTGGGCTTAGAGATCATGGACCATGTTAGGAATGAGTTTCAAACTTGAAAAGATAGGCCCATTTGGAAAAAATCCAAGTTTGGTCAATATTTTCTTCATGCATTTTTTCAAAAATTGTCCAACTTTGACAATACATAACTCCATCAATTTTGACTCTTTGGAGGTGTTCTTTAACGTTCTAGAAAGCTTGAGATGTCCTATAATCAACCTTTTTGGTCTCATCTCATTTTGATATTCCATGCTCAAGTTGTAAGCTTTGACAAAAAAGGTATTTTTGTTGACTTTCAAAAATGACCTATAATGTCCAAATTCATAACTTCTTGTGAGTGTATTTTTGGATCTTGAGGTATGAATATGGATTGTATGGAATTGCATCCTCTTAAAAATGAGCTTTGGATGGGTCATTTCTAATAAAGTATGAGAAAGTTATGCTTGGTCAAAGTTGAGTTGACTTTTCCTACAAAACCCTAATTTAGCAACTTTTGAACCTTGATAAATTTTGAGCAATCCTTGATGAATCATGATCAAACCTTGATCAAATGATGAAATATCCTTCAAAATGAGAATGTTGACAAAAAATCTTTAGGTTTGACTGTTTGTAGGTCACAGTTGACTTTTGCCCTAGCACAGTCGATTTTTGGACCCTTTGAGCAATTAACTGGGCAAACTTCCTCTGCAAGGCTTGAAATTTGGCATTGATGATCTTGAGAGCATATTAGGACATTTGGTAGCACTTGAGGTCATTTAGACTCAATGATATTGATGCAACACAAAACCCTAATTTGGGGTTGACTGCCTTAGGAGATAGCTTGTCTGACCAATTCTTGAGCAACCTTAAGCCACTTGGAGATTTTTCTTGCAATGTCTAGAGAAATATGGGAGGGAAAATTTTGGGGTACAACAGTTATACTACGTTCTCGTTGGTGCGATTGTGGCAAATTTCAAGCCTTTCGTATGTCTTACTCTCATGTCATTGTCGCGTGTACCTATACTCATCAAGACGCGCTACAACTTCTGTCACACATTTACAAATCTGAAACGTTGCTCAACGTTTACAACAACAGCTTCCCTTTGGTAGCAAAACCAGATTATTGGCTTGCATACGACGGCGAAATAGTATGGCACAATGACCAAATGCGAAGGAATAAAAATGGTCGTCCCAAAAGTAAGCCCATCACAACCGAAATGGACTCCCTTGACAAGCTGGAAAGAAAGTGTGGTTTATGTCGTCAGGTCGGACACAATCGCAAAAATTGTCTGAATCGGGCTACTGCCTCAACCACATAAAAATTGTATTACATAAAATATTTTCTTTATTATGTTGTAAACATTAGGGTTTTTCGTTAACAGTATTTGTTACAATAAACATTGCGCGAACAAGAAAAAAAACACGATATTCTGTCTACGAAATTACAACTGTTAAAACAATATCATCTGACTCATGCATCATCAACATTACATCGCTGTCTGTTTTGACTTCCTCCAACCAAACATTAGGTCTTCTTGTCGCATGTGAGGTTGTTGTTCATCTTTGCTGAATCCTTCTAATTTTCCCCCCTCCACGATGTCTCCATCTAGCCATCACATCAACTCCCGCTTCAGACGCTCCATGGAGTGAATGTGCCAGAATTTCATTTTTATCGGAGGTTTTATGGCGGAGAAGATAACGTAACCATCTTTGGTAAAAATCATGGGAGATGTCATGACGCAAATCACAGAGTAAAAAATAATAAAACAGTGCGAGAAAGTGTGAGAAATGACGAAGAAACGAATGAATTATTTATAAAAACAGCATTTTGCCCTAGGAGCCAAGTGAGATGACGCCTCCTCTCACTTTTAAAGTGTAGGCGCCATCTCACTTGACTAAAAGAGATAGGAGGCGCCAAGTGGGATGACGTCTAGGGATAAATGCTTAGTGGAGGCGCCAAGTGAGATGACTCCTCCTTTGGAGAGTCATCTGAAACATGATTATTTGCGTAATTTTTTTTCTGAAACATGGTTATTTGCAAAAAAAAATTAATACTTGGTTATTCCAAAAAAAAATTCAAAAAATACACACCATAATTTATTTTAGATGTTATCCGGTACACATACGTAGAGTGTAATTTTTCAAAAATCTTGAATAAATAATAAAAAATACAATAATAAATTAGTTAAAAATATACAAGAAAAAAATTAACATTTTTTATAAAATGCAGGAGTATGTAAATAAATGTAAGGGTATGGGTAAAATTTTCACCAACCCTCGTTGTTTCTCGGTTCAAATTTGGTTTGGACTCTCTCGAAAAAATTTGCAAATTCAATCCAAATCAATTGGTATATTTTCAAGAGAATTTCTTAATGCACACTAAGTGTTTCTTAAGCACCAATATGAATTTCCAAATATGCCCTCAGGAATTGAAACTGTATTTCCGGTGTGCATCCTATTATATAAAAAAAAAATACAAACCGGAAGTACACTTACGGTTCCCAAACCGATGTTGTATTTCCAGTTACACTTTAAATGAACTAAATAGTTTTACTGTGAGAAGCCACACCCTACCACGTTGATACAAACCGAAAATACAACACTGGTTCCAAACCGTAAGTGTATTTCCGATTTGTATTTTATCATATACTCGCGCTACCTCTTCCCCTTCCTCATTTGCTGCAAACACAAATAAAATACAAAACCTCTCAAAACTCTATTGTTCCAAAATACTCATTGTTTCAAAATTCATCAATTTATCGCAACACATTAGGAAATCATCAGGTATAATCGGAATCAACCAAAGAAAATCAATCATTGTAAGTTGTTTTTGAGCATTATTGAGTTTTTTTTATTACATACAAATTGTTTTAGGATAGTAAAATATAGTTTTTTTTAGTTCTTGCAATGTTTAAAGTCATTACGGAAGTGTTAGCCATGTCTTTTTGACGATCAATGCTTATTTTTTATCCCCGTTGGGGGTCAGCTTCGCCATTGACGAACCTATTAAGTTACAGATCGTACCAGAAGTGTATTTCCAATTTTGTTGTTGACTAAAATCGGAAGTATACTTACGGTTATGCATCAGACAGTTTTTCCTTATTTTGTGTACAAGAGTATTATTGTTCAATACTTGTTTCATTTATTCTACATGTATTATGGTTGAGAGATCATCCAGATTGTGACACAGGAGACTTTTACATCATGCTTCTATGCGCAAAGAAAATAGGCTTTTCATGCTCCTATACAGGTTATGTCGGATGCGCCCATTATCGATGGTGTTTCTACTTCCACTCTGTCGACCAGCAGGCGAGAGTCTCCTATCCATCCATCCCTGCCTCCATCCTCCAATAGACGTACATCCTCACTGCATGTATCTAGACCAGGAGAGACATCTGGTTCCCACCCACACACTACACCACATTTAGTCCATACCTCTCCACATCCTTCCTTCCACGGACACCCTATGGTCTTTGAGACAGGAGAGACTTCTTCTTCCCAGCCAATTCCTGCTCCCACCCAACCTACATGGATTCCCACCCAGCAGACACCAGAGGCCGCCCATTCTGCATCAACGGTCCATCCATTGCCTGCATCAGAGGCCCATCCACAGCCTGCATCAGAGGCTCATCCACAACATGCATTAGAGGCGGCACTAGAGGCCCATCCACAACATGCACTAGAGGCGCCTCAGGCCTTTGGAGGAGAACCTTCTGATTTTTCATTACTTTCGTTGTATCCAAACCATGTTGCCAGATACTTATGGGACGGAGAGGTAAATATTTCATTTAACAATTGTTATATATTGTATTTATTTTTTTGTTGTATTGTGTTCATTTAAGTCTTGGGTGTTTATCTATGCATGCAGGACCGCGATCCACTAATGATAATTAACCATTCTAGGAAGATCGGTTGCCTGGAACCACCCGTCGAGCCATGGTTCTAGGAGCTACTGCACATCACTGGGCTGCGTGATTTGGTCTTATGTGAATATACTACCGATAATCATGGTATGATTAACGCTTTTGTTGAGAGATGGCATCACGAGACATCATCGTTCCATCTACCATATGGTGAGATGACAATCACACTGGACGATATTGCGTGTCTATTGCACCTTCCGATTAGAGGGGGGTTTAGATCATGAGAGGTGCACCAAAGAGGATGTTGGATATATTGGTGGAGTATTTAGGAGTTACTCCATAGGGTGATATGGCTGAGATCGACAAAACCCGTGGGTATCATGTCAGATTTAGCTACTTGCAGAAGGTGTTCACAACTGAGCTAGGGCGTGCGCGACAGGCTGATGGTGATAATCTGCAGGTAGCCTAACACATAGCACGTGCTATGAAGGCATATCTTTTGTATCTGGTTGACACACAGATTTTTATGGACACTAGTGCCACTTACACTGATATCATGTACTTGCGGTTCTTTAGCGATTTTCAGCAGATCGCTGAGTGGAACTATGGGGCAGCTTGTTTGGTGTATTTGTACCAGAAGTTGTCATAAGGCATTAAGTGGAATACAAAGCAGATGACCGACAGCATTACACTTTTGACCGTAACATTTCTTATGTTATTTTTGTATTGTTATGTAAATTATTTTGATGTTGATACTTACTAATGACGGTAACATTCCAGGCCTGGATCCTACATCACTTCCCTCATATATCTGAATGGTCGCTTGAGCCTACATATATTGAAGTTCAGCCACGTGTCGTTTTATTCGACCCACTCTAAGGGAACCAGGTGACAGAGCCATTCAGGGCGTATATAGACCGCCTGGCCTAAGCATTCAAATTGCAGCCGCAATTTGAGTCCAACAGTTATTTACTACCAGTATAAATATAGAAAATTTGTGTAAAATTCTGTGTGTTCAGCTTATTAGTACAAGTCACTCAAATTTATTCAAGTACCCGTTGTGTGAGAAAGAATTTTGAGAATGTACATTTGAATCAACACATTTTAATTAAAGTCAAGTCTTTACATTTCGTTACAATCTTTGCCATTTATGTTTCTTTGCAAACTTTATCATTACATCCCTTTATCATTATTGCAACTTTACTTTCTCTTGCCTTTTACTTGCACTTTTATTAAATTCTTACATTCATCCTCCCTTTACTCTTAATATCTTCTCAAACCTTTTCATTTAAACTTACAAATAACGTAGCATATGTCCTAGGATCAATTTAATCGATCCTGCAAGTAACAAAAATAATTATTTTTTGGAAGATCAGCGGTTGTTTACCAATTTTCACGGTAAACAAGCGTGATTTGATCTTATGTGGATATACTATCGTTAATCATGGTATGATTAACGCTTTTGTTGAGAGATGGCATCACGAGACGTCATCGTTCCACCTACCATATGGTGAGATGACAATCACATTGGACGATATCGCGTGTCTGTTGTACCTTCCGATTAGAGAGAGGGTTTTGGATCATGAGAGGTGCACCAAAGAGGATGTTGGATATGTTGGTGGAGTATTTAGGAGTTACTCCATAGGATGATATGCATGAGATCGACAAAACACGTGGGTGTCATGTCAGATTTAGCTACTTGTAAAAGGTGTTCACAACTGAGCTAGGGCGGGCACGACAGGCTGATGGTGATAATCTGCAGGTAGCCCAACATAGAGCACGTGCTATGAAGGCATATCTTTTATATCTGATTGGAACATAGATTTTTGTGGACACTAGTGCCACTTTACATTGATATCACGTACTTGCGGTTCTTTAGCAATTTTCAGCAGATCGCTGAGTGGAACTAGGGGCAGCTTGTTTGGTGTATTTGTATCAGAAGTTATCACAAGGCATTAAGTGAAATACAAAGCAGATGACCGACACCATCACACTTTTGATGGTAACATTTCTTATTATGTTATTTTTGTCTTGTTAGGTAAATTACTTTGATGTTACTTACTAATGACGGTAATATTTCAGGCCTGGATCCTATAACACTTCCCTCATATATCTGAATGATCACTTGAGCCTACATATACTGAGGTTCAGCCACGTGTCGTTTTATTCGACCCACTCTGAGGGAACCAAGCGACAGAGCCATTCGGGGCATATATAGATCGCCTGGCCTATGGGGATATATGCTTCCATGCATATGAGGCTCACCGTGACACGGTTCTCTTTGACGACATTGTGTTGCTCACTGGGTGGTTGGCATGCGGGTCGCGCAAGACGGCTGCTTATTTGTCTGAGCGCGTGATGCGGCAGTTCATATACATGCAACACATTTCCAGGCCACCCTCTGAGTGTGCCCCTCACATGGTGAAATTGAGGGATATGGATGACATATTTGATGATTATCTTAACCATCTCGTGTCAGATGAGGCCCGAAATACCATAGCGCCAAAAGATTGGAGCTATGAGGATGAATATATCTTATGATTCTTCAAGGTGTCACATCCATATCAGGTACAAGAGGCTTTAGGTAACCCACATAGACCAGCACATGTGGAGCTTCTAGAGGAGGAGCAGATTAGGACCGATCACGCTCATGATGTATTGCCTAAGTGTCGTCGTATCATCCAGATCGTGCAGGCAGGTATTGATGGAGGTCTGTTTCCTGATGGCTCTGATGTTAGAGGTGTTCTAGATGCCATCATGACGAAGGCTAGGGAGGTTGTGTTACAGACAGCAGCGGAGGAATGTCGCGAATATCACGGGCCGACTCATTATCCGTCATACTCAATAGTTTGATAGTTTTAGATGCATTTTATTTACAATACTATTATGTTTTTTATATTTTAGATTATTTGGATAACATTTTTAGGAATATTTTGCGTATCGTATTTTAGAACATAATATTTATGAACATTTGTATGTATTTTGTGATTACTTCGTATTTAATCGAAATCGTATTTTACTATGTATTTTACTACGTATTTATGCACCAAAACCTCCATAAAAATATGGTCTGAACTATCTGTACAAGAACCAGATATGCATATTCGGTACTAAACCTTAGTTGCATTTCCGGTTTCATACATGATTTTTCAACAACAAAAATATGTCCCGGAAATACACTTCTCGAGGGTATTTTTTATTATTCATAGGATTTTTTCCCTCTATCTAAGATGTCATAAGAAATTCTCTATTTTCAATCGATTTAAACATCAATTCTCTTAAAACCAAATCAAAATGATCCGCAAACACCCCAGTGAAAAAGAAGCCAGAAAAGTGATTATCTTGGGACTCAGAATTACTGTTTTGAAGAAAATTCCAAGAGAGTGAGGTCAGGTGAGTAATGACAATTATATGAAATTTAAATCCAGCTAGATGTGAGATCAGGTGAATAACATGCCAGTGCAACTGTAACATAATAATACAACAACAACAAACATCAAATATTCAAAGGATCTAGCCGCACCAATACAGTCAATTTTCATCTGAAATTTAAAATAAAATAAAAAAAAGGGTCTAGCCGCACCAATACAGTCAATTTTTTGGGACCATCAAACTCTATAATAATCCTCCAAATATCCATAATAATACATATAATATGCACACACAGACAAAATGAGATCTTTACGTTTTTTGTGTGTTCTTTCTTCCTGAAGAAGCACACTGCCGACTATCTTTGGTCGACATTGGAAAATCATTTTTTTTTCAAAGAATAATACTTGGGGAAGCTTTCTAGTTACTTCTGCCATTTTTTTTTTCTTCAAGTTCTCCATATCTCATCTAACTTTGATTATATCATTCCATATATACCAATAATAAACAATTTGAGCAAGTGGCTTATCTAAACATTTTCAATAACAACCAGGTCTCAGTTATCAATAAAAACATGTCTAGTGCTAAAAAACCAACAACATAAGACTTGAAACTGAAAGCCGCAATAAATGTTACAGTTTTAACACACCGTTTGCCTATAAAAACATGGAACCACGGCTTTCTGGTTTATGCACCAAGAAGAAAATTGAGAAATACTCTACACCATCAAAAGTGATGTTTGTGCTTCCAAGAAGTGCCACTGATGACATTAACTTTGATGGTGAAAGTTTTCACAATTTTTTCGAGTGTTGGATGGTTGAGCAAAACAAATATCTGAATGAACTTGTGGCGGCGAATTCGGCTCAACCTCAGCTCACAGATGACACAATGCATACCCTGATTGATAAGGTTGTTGAGCATCATGAGTATTACTACAGAGAGAAAGCTAGGTGTGCAAAGAAAGATGTTTTGTCCATGTTTTCACCACCATGGTTAAGCTCTTTAGAAGCGGCTTTTCTTTGGATTGGTGGTTGGAGACCAAGCATGGCATTTCATTTACTATATTCAAAATGCAGCATGCAATTTCAAGCTAGGTTGAATGACCTTATTCGAGGACAAAAAACATGTGATCTGGGAGATCTCTCGGCGTCTCAGCTCACCGAGTTTGATGATTTGCAAAGGAGGACTATTAGAGAGGAGAGGGAAATCACTAATATGATGGCCGAGCATCAGGAAACAATGGCCGATACTTCGATGGTGGAGCTGTCTCATGTGATTTCTGAAATGATTGGACAAGGAGAAAATGAGAAGAAGGAACTGGAAGAGAGAATTGAATCAGTTCTTGAAGCTAAGCTGGAAGGTTTGGAGAAGATTCTTCATAGAGCTGATGATTTAAGGCTGAGAGCTTTGCAGGGGATTGTTAATATCCTGACTACAAAGCAAGCTATTTACTTCTTGATTGCTGCTGCAGAGCTGCACCTGAGGCTACATGAATGGGGTAAGAAGAAGGATGATGCCAAAAGGAGCAAACAAGGTAACAGGGAGGGTGAAAGCCATAATTCATGATAGCGGCCATCAATTGGAGTGGATTCAATCAAAGGATGTTGGGTGAGAGAACCTTATCCTGCTCTACCTTGGATTTTATCTTATTAAGACTAAGATGATGAAAAATAAGGACACATATGTTCACTAAGGTAGGTATCTATAACTATATGTTAAGGGGATACAATATTTTGGTGTGATTGTTTTTCTTCAATGATATTTATAGACAAATAATATTTGATTTTCCATTTATATTTTTAAGTTAAAACAAATATCCCTTTGGTTCTACTTATAAGAAAAAATATATTTTTTTAAATACATTGAATAATTAATATACCTGGACAATATATAGACTAGATACATTGATTATTCAATGAATCTAAAATAGATATTTAAACACAACAAAAACAACAAAAACTCAGACATGCATGTACAAGCAAATGTATCTAGTCAATAAAGACATAAACACGGGTCGACATAACATGCATACTCTCTTTGGCCCAACTTATTTTGATATTTTCTTTTTGATGAGCAAACCTTATTAGAGTAGAATTTTGTAGTCCAAAAGTTAGTCTACAATTTTACTTTTCAATGAGGTTTGCTCGTTGGAGGTTGTTGAAACTCAAACAACTTGATTGTGATGCATCATAATGTGTGTCTGTGATTTTTTGAACAGTGAGATCTTTGTTAAAAAAAAAACTATATATACTTACAGTGTCTTACTTTAATTGAGTGAAAGTTCGTACAAAAGTATAACTATGTTAGAGGACTTCATCTTTCTCCATTAATGCCATGCTTCCATGCGAACTGACTCTTCCAGATCTCTGCAAAAATTATTCATATGGTGGTTTTAAATGAGAATTTCAGCTTCAATAGGTATGAATGACATCTATAACAGATATCAAACCAATTACTCCAAAGGTGTGTGTAGTGTACCAAAGTTTAAATGAAAAGACATCTATAACAGCTTGACATCAATAAATAAAGTTTCCCCTTGAAAGTCGAAACTATGAAAGAAAAGGCTGGAACACGGCATATGTATATTATAATCAATCAACCTGTTTGAATGTGTATATCAAATCTTCTGAGGTAGTAATAGGTTTATTATAACATGTGATTAACATTTCTACAGAACATCAACTCTTTAAATTAACACCTTCAATAAATTTCATCAAAACACAGACAATAATGTGGTATATGGTATTCGATGATAACATAACACGGACATATAATCTAGCGAAAAAGAATGCTGTAGCCCTAAAAGCAACAGTACAAAAACATAATGCAACACTTCACAGCCTGGAAATCTAGTTGGTAATTATTTTTTAATCATGAAATGATGCTTCCACGGATCTCCAGTCATGAGTGACTCAACTGGACTAAGTTTCACTTATTTTTAAAGTTCCTTAATCTCATTATGGATTCCCAACTGTCATTCTCACCCAAATACACTTCCCAGAGTTCTTAAAGGTCAATTAAGCAAAACTGAGAAAGATAAGAGATATTTATGATGATAATGTGATGGAAGTGTAGAAACATAGTGTTGAATGATTTGGGAATGGGGAAAGATGCCGCAGCAAGTGCGTTGCATGAAAAATACAAGAAGTGACAGTAAACTGGGTTTGATGAAAGAGCAATAAGGTGTTAATTTAAATTCATTGGTTCTGATTCTAGAAATAGCAGATCAAAATACAGGGATATGTGGCATTTTAAGTTCTTTCAACACATTATTTCCATTCTTAAATTACACCAACCAAGCACAAGGAAGAGTAAAAATAATCATGACAAAATGAAAAACAATGTTAAAATAGAGAAGTCTATTTCTAAGAGCAAAATTAAGATCATCGACCCATCTTTCGCTTGGGCTTCTTCACAAAACTCAGCCGAATCTGTTTCAGGCGTCTTCTCTTCCTAGCCATTTTCTCAGGCAAAGTTTCCCTTTTCTTCTCACTCTTAACAGCGTTCTTCTCCTTCTTCTTTGCAAATCTCGGATCAACAACATACTCTTTAGGAGTCACATCCAATCCTCTACCCCGAGCTTCATTGAATAGAGCATTAGCCTTATCAACGCGATCATGTGCACCCAATTTCCTCATCAACAAGTCATAAGTCTTAACCCCAGGTTCACACCCATCGGCCTTCATCATAGCAAAGATCTTCAGAGCATGATCAATCCTCTCAATGCCACACAAAATGGTAAGAAAATCAAAATAAGCTTTCTTATCAAGAAAAGCACCAAACCCAGAAGATTTCATTCCATCAATCATTCCATCACCTTCTTCCAACCTTGCAGCCTGATAAAGACTCTTAATCAAAACAAGAAAAGTAGTTTCATTCGGATTACATCTCCACCCTCCCATCAAAAAGAACAACCCTAAAGCAGCATCAGTCTTCCTAATCTTACACAGATTCGTTATCAACACATTGAATGTCTCCACATTCCGTGGAACCCCGCGATGATCCATTTCCACCAGCACCTTCTCAGACTCAGAATTAAGCTTAAATGGATCCTTCTGGCGACAGATTTTGCATACACAATCAAGCATTGCATTGTAAGCTCCTACACCAAGCTCAAACCCTCCACGATACATCTCTCCAGCAAGCCTCCGAGCTTCTTCAATCTTCCCGTCAATGCAATAACCCATGACCAGTAAATCACACATTGCTTCATCCGGGAAGAATTCCTTAGCCAAATCCTTCGTCATCTTCTCTGCATAACTCGCATAACCCTTCAAGCAAAGCTTCTCCACAACCACCTTCAGAGAACTCCGATCCCTCTTCAAACCATAATCCTTCTCCATTCGCTCGAAAAACTGAACAACCTGGCTTGGGCGACCAGCGCGAACAAGCCGGTCAATCGCCGCTAGTAACGTTTTGGACCCAGCACCGCCGCTGGCAAGGACTTTGCTCGTGGCCTTGAAGTCTTTCCGGCGACCGAAGTAATCGACGAAGTAAGATAAAGTTTCGTCGGTGTGTGCGAATTTGGGATTCGAAGCGAGCCATTGGTGGAACCCTAATACAGTTCTTCCAGCTTCAAGGGAGAGATTAAGAGTTTGGAGAACCAAACTAGGCGTAGGGGTAATATGGGAAAAGCTGAGTTGGAGTCGCTGGGAGACAGAATTGGGATCCGATTCTGGTTCTTTGAGAAGCTCCGATGAGATTGCGCGGGCGATTGGATCTGATTCTTCTAGAAGTGTTTGGGATGGGGAAACGGGTTCTGATTCTGGTTCCGATGAGAAGAATTTGGGATGGAAGAGTGAAGGTGGAGAGAAAATTGTTGAGTGTTGGAAATGTGATGAGAAATTGGAAGGGGTGTGGTGGGAGGAATGGGGTGGTGGTTGAATCGGAGATGAAGAAATGAATGATATGGAGCGAAATCGGACGGAACGGAGTAAGAGTCTTCGAAGTTGCATAGACGCCATTTTTAGGGTTTTAGGAGGAGGATGGTGAACGAGGAAGAAGCTTAGCAGGAGGGTAACGTGGCAACGGCTACAAAGGGTGGTTTGGATTGGGCTCGGCCCATTTTAATTATCGGGTTAAGTCTGATCTACATCTTCAACAATGTTGTTGTGCCAAGTCTAATATTTTGGTTCATATTGCTTATCTTGTTTTAGGAAGATTGGTATGTTTACGTTGGTTGTTTTAAACATATTCTTAAAGTTTGTCTTAAAACCTTAAGTAATAAAGAGAAAGAAAATATATTTTGAGATTGTCAAAAATCAGGAAGTCAGAAAGCATTAAGAATGTCTGTTTCAGGTGGTTCACGTATATCGGTGTTAATATCCTAGTTTATATAGATAGAATTAGTTCTCATATATTCTATGGTTTTTAGCCTATTACGGGGATGCCACATATACTGCTTTTACATCCTTTGATATCCATTCATTTTCTATCCTTTATCATTTGTATATATATTGCTTATTGTACCATATATTCATCAATCAATAAAATGAGCAAGTTCTGGTGCATCATAGTAACTTATTTCTGTTACATTTTCCAACTGCTTCTTGCATTCTTCTTCCTTCTTCCAGCATCTCACCAAGGTGAGCTTATCACCTTTTACATGGTATCAGAGCAAGAACTGCTTTGATAGCCATTGTTGCGATCCTTTCTTGATTGTGAACCTTTCTTTCTTTCTTCTTGGTCGTTTGCGTCTTTGTTTCTGTTTTTCACAATCCTTTTCTTCGCCTTTCTCTTCTGATGGCATACCAGAGCTACAGCGGTTTTTCCACAAATTCTTCGAATCCTTTTTATCTTCATCCGAGCGAAAATCCATCTCTTGTTCTAGTTTCACCCTTACTTTATGACAAGAATTATCATACCTGGGCCAGATCAATGCATATCACATTGATTTCCAAGAACAAAGAACGTTTCATAGATGGCACCATCAAGAAACCTTCTGTTTCTGATCCACTTTATGCTCCATGGATACGCTGCAATACAATGGTCTTAGCATGGATTCACCGATCTATTTCAGATTCTATTGCTAAATATGTTCTATGGATTGATACTGCATCTGGCGTGTGGAAGAATCTGCAAATTCGCTTCTCTCATGGTGATATATTCAGAGTCTCTGACATTCAAGAGGATCTGTATAAATTCCGCCAAGGTACTCTTGATGTTTCAAATCATTTTACACAGATGAAAGTAATGTGGGATGAACTTGAGACTTATCGTCCCATTACTGCTTGTTGTTGTACTGTTCCATGTTCATGTGGTGCTCTTGCATCTATTCGTCAATATCGTGAACAAGATTATGTAATTCATTTCCTTAAGGGTTTGAATGAAAAATTTGCCCATTCTAAGTCTCAAATCATGATGATGAACCCGTTACCTGAAATTGATAAAGCCTTTTCACTGGTTATTCAACAAGAAAGAGAATTGAATAACTTTAGTTCTACAGTTGGCAACAATTCTGAAGAATCTGCAGCATTTAATTTTCATTCTTCTAATGGCAATGGTAATAACATATCAGGTAACAGTCGAGTGTGTACACACTGTGGCAGGAATAATCACACGATTGAGACATGTTTTATTAAGCATGGATACCCACCTGGATTCAAAAGTAAAGGTAAATCCACCAACTCTGTTGCTCAAACTGATGCGCCTGCCGATACAGCTTCAGAATCTTCCCAGAAGAATTCATCCAAGTCCTCTTTTGGTTTTACTCAAGAACAATATAACAACATTCTGGCATTACTTCAGCAGTCTACACTCACCTCTCAAGCCAACTCCATCTCCACATCACCTTTTGCCCTAAATTCTCATTCTCACAATGAACAAGGTAATAATGTCTATCTCTGGATTCTTGATACTGGTGCTACCGACCATATTGCCTTTGATCTTACAACCTTTACATATTACAAGTCCATAATTCCCATTCATGTTAGTTTACTAGATGGATCACAAGTGACTGCTTCAATTTCTGGTAGTATTACCATCTCATCTGCCTTAGTTTTACATAATGTTTTGTACGTGATAAGGGAAGGAGGGAGATTTTAACATCTTAAAGGGACGAGTATGTTAGCTTTAGGTGTTATGCTTTTATCGTGGCTTAAGGGAAAAGGACCTTCAGGGACGCATTTGAAAGCAAGTGGAGTCAATGATGGTTGAAGAACCATAATTTTGTGCTTGTTATATTACCTAGTCAGAAAAAAGTGAATTGAAACAAGTGGATGCAAGTGGCAAGATCAAGATTCAAGAGTGTCTTTAAGGTTGTTAAATAGTGTTTCAATATGGTAGAGAGAATCAAGGTGGTTGACGGTTAAATTAACACCACAGTTTCAATTGAAGGTGGAGATTGTTGAAGTTTGCCTTAAAACCTTAAGTGATGAAGATAAATAAAACATTTTTTGAGATTGCCAAAAACCAGGAAACTGAAAATCAGAAAGAATTTCTATTTCGGGCAATTCACAGCTATTGGGTTTGGTCTGATCGGTTTGTAGATCCATTAAATAATGTTAGAATATCGAATATATATTTTATATTAGTCTAGAGATACTACAAATTGTTGGACTTGAGACTTCAGGCATAATAGGAGGGGTGAATTGTGTGATTTGGAAAAATATGGTTTCTAAAAATTAAGCAGCGGAAATAATGAATGTAACTCACTTATAGGGACATGTTGAATACATATATGTTTCTGACAACTTGGTAAAATAATTTATACCAACCAAAATGTACTTATGACCTTTGAATGATGTAGGTCGAATTTCACCAATTAAATCTAAGGCCCAACCTCTAAATGGACAAGGATTGATTATCGAATGTAACTCACTTACAGGGTCATGTTGAATACTTACATGTTTCTGACATTCTTGGCACACTTTGAAAAAATCTATGCAATCTTTCAACATAGTTGATCAATACATTCCCTGTTGAAACAAAAGCCACTTTATTTTATGACCTGCTTGATGAGTGCCACATGACCTAGTATGGAATTGAAACAAACAAAAATTGAATAAGAGTAGAAATAGAACTTAATTAAAAGAAAGTAAAAAAACATAGCACAGAAATTGCCTTGTAGAAAAGATTCAACAATCCTCGACAACGGCGTCAAAAACTCAATGACAAATTAACAAGTGTACTAATTGTGTCGAAGTAATAAAATATAATATCGTATCTACGGGAATTGAACCATTTTAACAAGGAGATTAGTATGCCCTGAAAGTAAATATAGGGTGTTTTCAAGTTTAATTTGTAAATGTATTTTGCTAGAAGAAAGTTGGTAGAAAATTTGATATTGATAAAGCGATCAGGTTTTGCTTCGACTCCACTAATTATCATTGTTGCTAACTGCATCTATTTCTATGAAGTGATTTTCTAGAATTAAAATAAATTAACACAACGTTTACACCCAATTACTTAGTGTATAATTCATTCTTCTTAACGATAAATCCCTAATTCCTTAGGCGAATTCAAAGTAAAAATAGGCAAAAAAACATTTGTTAGTTTCTCACTTACAAACTTACAATTATTTTTTCCTAAATCATTTACTAACTTTGAATAATTATCCTATTTCGGGTTCACAATATTAGGATTAGTAATCGATACAAATTTAAATTCAATTTATATGTTCGTCAACACACAAATAACATTAAGATCAAGAATAACTGAATGATAACTAAAATATCAAATCATGACAAATAGTACAAAGTTAGCTACATAGTTAAACATATCAAATCAATTTTTTCTAACAAAACCTAATCAAGAATAAATTAGATACTCATAGTAATACAAGTTAATATCATAAGTTTAGAAGACAAGTACACAAAATTCATGGAAAAGGAAGACTTCATTGGTAGAAAACCAAAATTCCTAAGCTCTGGAATTGCCTTGTCGACATTTTCTGTCTCCGAAAATTGTAACCCTTGAAAAGCTCCACTTTCTTCCTTTTAAAACAACCAAAATGCACGGTTTCAAGACATCATTATGCACTCGATGACCGATTTCATGCACTCAATTGGCTTTTGACATCAACATCCTGCACACGATGCTTGTCATAATGCACACAATGGATTCCTTAGTGCACACGATTCTCTCCATAGTTCACACGAATTTTTCAATAGTCTTTTTTCCTTTTGCTTGCTGAATTTTCCAATTATAATCTTTGTTCCTCTATTTTTCACTTATTCAAATATTCACTCTTTCTTCCATAATTTTTACTCAATTAACTAAAAAATAACTTTAAATGATACAAAATGCTTGTAAAATTATATGATGACAATATGACATTAGTTAACCATCAGTGAATATCCCGAAATGCCAAATTAAAGTAATGAAAATTTCCCCTCCTCACCAAAAGTTTTCTCCTCTCTTTGGAGCTAGAAGCATCTAAGGTAACTCGAGAATCGACGAGTCATCTTTGTTTCATGACAACACATACTTCTTAGGGGCCCTTACACTCCTCAAAATCCATGTGTTCCTAGAAGGTTACCAGTTCCTCCTTCATCGACATCTATTTCAGGATTAATTTATAATTTGTGATAACATAACTAAGAGAGTCTCTGTCGAAATGGCTCTTGGCCCAAAATTTCTTAATCCCCCCTTTGCACTTGGAAGATGAGGAGGTAGAATCACAAGCGGAAGTGGGAACCCTTCCATGAACTTAAAAAAACAGATGATCCCCCATGGTCAAAGGGGTCACCAAAATATTACTGTCCTCCATACCTTTCTAACTGTTCATGTAAACACTGAACATCTTGGTCGACTAGTGAAAATAAATGATTCCCTGGCCACAAACAAAGTCTCTTGACGTACAGGACACAAAGAAAAAATTAAATAAAATCCTGAAGGACATAATTGTCTCTTGATACTTACATAAGTATTGAAACATCTTAACGAAGGACTAAGTATACGGGTGAAGCTGGGAAGAAGTGGTGTCCAGATGGTTCAATCATTTCTCTTTGAATCTAGTAAAGGGTAACCTAAATATTAGACGAGTGAAGAGACACTAGTATCAAGGAATAAAACATGTGTCATAATGAGTTCAAATCCTTTTGCCATCATCAATCTGGGAGAAAAAACCAATCCGAAGAAGGACCCACTTCTATCTATGCTTCTTCCACATTGCCCACATAGTTAAAAACAAAAATAGTTCCCACCCTCAATGTCCACCTAATGATAGACCCCAACATCTGACGATGGCACCAAATATGCACGTCCCCCATCACCATGTCGTCCCAACTGTCACATAAAAGATAACACTAGTAAAAAATTGGATTGTTATTTGTAAAAAGGAGATGGTCCCTAATTTATTCATCAACAAGATCAAATACACATGTCACCTTAAAAGCCTCATCGTAGTATAAGGTTCTTCGTTTCTTCTTAGATGCAAGGGCCACATTCAATTCATTGTAGACTCAAAGAGTGAAAGCTATGAGAGCGTCCACTTCCACATAAGTCGGCATGCAGGAATTCCCCTCCTTGTTTCCCCCAATGAGGGTTAAGAAGGGTGTTTCCACTCTCAACGAAGTCTCCCTCAGACCCGGAACTATCACTTACGGCAACTAGGATTGGTGGTATAACCATTAATTTATAAATGTCCATCATAAAAAATGTTAGATTTTTTATAAATGGCGGATACGGGAGACTGACCTCCATTAGATTCATTCACTTTCTCAGGTGCACCCCTATGTTGTTCATGGAAAACAATAAAGAGGATAAAACAACAAAGGGAAGGGTTATAAATGATACTTGAATAAGAAGATGAAACAAAAGAAACTACTTGAAGCGGAGAAATAGTGACAGTGTGAGAACTCTGACAAAGAGAAATGACAACTGAAAACAAAGATCACCAAGTGTGGGGGGAAAAAGATAAGAGATCACAAAAATAACAAAGGTAAATGCAAGGGAAAATGAAAATTGCAAAGTGACCATTATATAAGGAAATGAGTAAGAGAATCAATGTTACCAAATGAATAAAAATAGAAGGTTAATAATTAAGATTCAAATGATTCCCCCAAAACGTAATTATACTTAAGCGCGCTCAAGTGCCTTCGGCCAAAGCGCTACTCCCTTCGTTCCTTTTTAATTGACGTTTTAGCCAAAAGCTCTCCAACCAAGATACATGAATTGCAATAATTTTTTTCCCATTCTACCCTCATTCTCTTTCCAAATAAAACTCATTAAATTATTTAATTCAAATAATTAATTCCATATTTTGGGGCACACAACTCTCTCTCTTCCGTAACTACTCCTATTTTGGAATTAATCTTGCATGCTATAAGAATATGTACTGCTGTTTCATTAAATATTTACTTTTACTATAAAAATATTTATTGCTTATTGTTTCAATGAATGGCTAAAGGAAAACTTAAGTTTCCCACCGTAAAAATACTTATTCCCTCCAATTATTTTAATAAAAACGTAAGTTTCCCACCATAAAATTAAAACCAATGATGAGGTTGAACCAATAATAAAAGGAGTAGTATATATAATATGGTTTCATATTATAAGTTCAAAATATTTACATCTCATCAAATATGGCTTTAGATGAGGTTGAAGCAACTAATGACATTGATGAGTCCTATGAAGATAATTTACAAGAGGAGGTTGAAGGAAACAATGACATTGGTATATTTTTTATTTCATGTGTGTTTGTTTTTTATGTGGTGGTTTCTATACTTAAATTCACAGTGATATTTCATGTGTGTTTATTTTTTATGTGGTTGTTTCTAGTAATTTTGTTATTTTTTAAAAAAAAATTATAGTGTATGTTGCAGAAAATTTTGAAGCAGAATCTAGAGAAAGAAAGAAATTAAGAGTCTTAAGCAATGAAGAACGCATGTCTATTTATCATGAGCTACTACAAAAAAGCGTTGATGGACAATTACGTAAAGGAGCTACAAATGAGGTGGCTTCATCAAATTCGGTTCCTATAAGAACTGTTCAACGTATTTGGAAAAGAGCAAAAGAAAGTGAAACGCGTGATGTCTCTCATAGGAAGATAAAAAATTGTGGACGTAAGAGAATTTCAATTGATGAGAATCAAATTCGTGAACTTCCTTTCAGTCAAAGAACAAACATTCGATCTTTAGCTTTTGGGTTGAAAACCAATCCAACATCGGTGTTCAGGCTTATAAAATCAGGGCTTATACGGCGTAATTCAAATGCCATAAAACCATTATTGAAATAAGAAAACAAAATATCTAGGCTGGAATTTTGTTTATCAATGCTTGAAGGTACACCACATGATCCAATGTTTAAAAGCATGCACAATATTATTCATATTGATGAAAATTGGTTTTATATGACTAAAAAATACGAGAAGTATTATTTGCTCCCAGATGAAGATGAGCCATATCGAACATGTAAGAGCAAAAATTTCATTGCCAAAGTTATGTTCTTAGTTGCTCAAACTCGGCCACGATTTGACGCAGGAGAAAATGAAACTTTTTCAGGTAAAATTGGTGTTTTCCCGTTTGTTACCCATGAACCGGCTCAAAGGTCAAGTATTAACAGAGTTGCAGGAACAATGGTAACAAAAGCAATAACTTCGGTTAAGAGAAATGTGGTAAGATCATTCCTTATTGACAAAGTCCTACCGACTATAAGAGAAAAATGGCCAAGAGATGACTTGAAGTCAACAATATTTATTCAGCAGGATAACGCAAGGACACATATAAACCATAATGATCCTTTGTTCTGTGAGGCTGCTACTAAGGATAGGTTTGATATTCGTTTAATGTGTCAGCGTGCAAACTCTCCAGATTTAAATATCTTAGATCTTGGATTTTTCTCGGCTATACAATCATTGCAATACAAGGAAGCACCAAAAACTATTGATCAACTTATCGATGCAGTGGTGAAGTCATTTGAAAATTTTCCTTCAATTATGTCCAATCGTATATTTGTATCATTGCAATTATGCATGGTAGAGATCATGAAAGTGACAGGTTCCAATAAATATAAAATTCCTCATATAAATAAGGAAAGGCTAGAAAGAATAGGACAACTACCAATTCAAATTAAGTGTGATCCAATATTAATACAAGAAGTCAAGAATTACTTAAACATGGAGTAACACTTATTATAAGTGGGATGTAGTCACATTTGAGATTTTCAAATAGAGTTTTTTTTTTAAGTTTATGGATTGTACTCCTAAAATTTAGTTTATGGAGTAACACATTTAGTTACAATAACTTTTGCCATAAATATAGTTTATGGATGTAGTCACTTTTATCATATGTATTGTGCGTGAGAATTAAGTTTATATTTTCCTAAACTTTTGCCATAAAAAGTTACAGTAACTTCCTAAACTTTAGCAAATCTCCTGCACGTAACTTCCTAAACTTTTGCCATGATTTTTTTTAATGTATCAATAAAAAAACAATAAGAATGAACTTAAGAAATGCATTCCTAAATTGTAGCAATAACAAGGAATTCTTCTCCATACTTATTTTATAAAAAAAAATACCAATAATAAGGACTTCTTAAATAACAACTCCTACAACTTATGCACTTAAGCCAAATCTAAAATGAGATACTCCATACTTAGTCCACAAATATTTTTCAGTAAAATTTTGGAAGAAGTTTTTTTATCATCTTTTTTATCACAGGTCAAAACTCAGTATGGTGGGAAGATTCTTCTCCGTTTTTTTCTCCTTCTTCGTCTTCTTCTTCAGGAAATTTGTTCAAATCAAATTCATAATCTGCCTCTTCATTTAAATCAAAATCCAGTACAACTCTTGATAATACTTCTTCTTCTTCGTTGACATCTTGTTCTTGAATCTTGTCAAAAGAGTCTTCCACGATTTCCCCTTCTTCTTGCTCCAATGACTCTTCCACTCTTTCTTCTTTTTGAAGATCCATGGAGTATTTTGTTGTTCCACCACAACTCTTTTGTTTTGTACCGGATAATTTAAACAATGGTACTAATCCTTTTTATAGAATTATTAGTCTTCAATTGAAAAATTTGTTCCTTTGACAAAATCTAATGCTAAACATTTTTCTATGTAATATTGGAATATAATTTGAAGTGAGTGTGAAGTGAGTTATTACATATATTAAATTTTCATGGGAATAGGAATACGTATTAAGAAAGAGAATTTTATGGAAAATGTGAAGTGAGTTATTACATATATTAAGAAAGGAAAATTTTATAAAATATAAAGTGGACTTATTTAAAAAGTAAGGGTATAATTGGTAAATTGTAACCTTAAAACATCAAAACAACACTTAAATAGGAACAAAAAAAACTTCTAAAACGACACTTAAAAAGAAAAAGGATGAAGTATATCTTAACCTATGTACCTATGTCTCAATGATTAGACAAATATTTACTGAAGTTGTCACTAAATATTTTCTACTCCTCAACAAGGGATAACATATATTACTCATAGACTGACTTGAGTGTTAGAGTGATAATATTGTAAGTCCACCTATACAATTGTGTTAGTATGAATCAAATTATCTCGCAACCCCATCGGAGCAACACACGTCATCATACCATAAATCAGCATCAACAATGATTTCAGTATGAAACACGAATAATAAATACTTAAATATATAACAAAGAATAAATATTAATAATTTATTAATATTGTAAATTTAGTATAATTTTCTTTTTTATGTAAAAAAAAAATGATGAGAGCAGTATTCAAACTCTAATTCATCACAAGGGGGTTTAGTATTTTCATTGACTCAACAACTTCTATTGTCATATTTTATTTTATACCAATTTTTTTTTGTACATAATATGCTAAACTACATATTATTTTGTATATTATTCTCTCATTTTTTAAAATAACCGTTTCATTCATTTAAAAAAAATTAAAATAAATATTTCCTCTAATTTTAATAGAAAATCAAGTATTTTTATTTTCATTTATATAATTTATATCATCTATTTACTACATTATATCATTTGTATTTTTGTATGATAATAATGTTTTAGTAAAATTAGTATTATCTTCCTCTTTTATTAATCATGATTTGTTTTGTTGACTTAAAAGGAAAAGTTATGTATCTATCCATAATGGTAGATAGTACTATAAAAGATTGAGAAGATAGGAATATGAATATGTAATTAACAGTAATGTAAATCGTAAACGTAAGAGTCAAGTGTGAGTAAGTAAGTATTCAGCATTTTCTTCTTTTCCGTTTATCTCTTGTCGCCTCTTCCAATTCACTGTAAGACCCTAACTTTTCTTAATTCAATCTCATTATTTTGTTCAACCCAATTTCACGATTTCTCTTCAATTTTGTTAAATGTGTAATTATCATTCATGATTCAGGTTTATTAAGAACTAAATCTGCATTGCAGTGTTGTTGTGTATTCTGTGTTCCGCTGGAGAATGTATGAACTATGAACCCGTGAGTGGGGCTGTACTTTGGTTTAGAAGATACTATTGCTGATAAATCTTGTTCAAATAGTATCTGCCAATAATCTGGAATTGATCAGATGGGCAAGGAAGATGAGACAGACATGAGAAAACAAGTTGGTGATGATGGTTCCTCGCGTGTCGAGACTGGCGATTTAGAATCTCGCTCTCGACTTAGTATTGAGAGGGAAATGGGATTGCCATGTTGTCGCGTGTGCCACTGTGCTGAGTCTGATAAGCGCGGAGACGCTGCACTAGAGTTTTTGGGTATTACCCCGGTTATAGAAAACAAGGGGGAACTCAAGTCTGATGACCAGGGAATTGCAAAAGATACGCCTCTTAACCGAAATGTCAAAAGCCAATCTGGGATGATGGAATTTGTAGGCCCTGATGGGGAGGTTTTCGTATGTAAGAATGATTTGGAAAATGGTTTGTCTCACCAAGATACGTTGCTAGAACTTGGTTGTTCTTGTAAAAATGACCTTGCTTTGGTACACTATGCTTGTGCACTCAAGTGGTTTATCAACCATGGATCTACCATTTGTGAAATATGTGGACATGTAGCAAATAATATTAAGATATCTGACTTTAACAAGGTTGTTGGTTCTTTGAAAGAGTATGAAGCCTTGAGGGAAAGGACTGTTAACGGAGATCCTGGTCCTGCGCAAGATCATCCAAATACTACTGTGGATCCTGATGCTGTGGCTGCTATTCGGAGGCAACGGTTAAGTGAAATTGCATTATGGTTTTGTCCTCATAATAGCAGTAACTTTAACGACAATAGCAATGCGGACTCAGTTTCACAGCTTGTTTCTCAGCAACCGTTGAATATTTTTGTCGAAGAAGCTGGCCCCGTACAGAACACTGCAACTAAGTGGGCCGTAGAAGGTACTGGGATCCTCCTTGCTACAGGACTGCTTACCATCACCCTTGCATGGCTTATAGCTCCTCGTGTTGGGAAGGTACATAAAATCAAATATTAATTGGGATTTTTAACCAAACTTGCTAATATGTTTATATGAAAGCTTTTGCTTAGATATTTTTTCTCTGCCTAAATGTGCCCTTATATGCATGCATGGACCTATGTCAGCTTAAATTTTCACAACATTATAATGACAGTGATACAGGCATTGAGCTAGGCACGGTGTTTTAAATGACAATACTTTATTTCCCAACCCGTTTCAGCAAACTCCTTGGCAAGGGAGTCAATTAACTAACATTTTCCTCCACCCAACCATACCCTTAAGATTTTATTGAGAGCCTTATTTATGTATACTACGAAAGGGTTGATCATATTGAAATTGAATGGTCCGATTTTGGTTATGGTGTAGATTCTGGAATACGTTCATTTTTATGCTTGCTACGATAAATCATTCATTCATGTACCATCCAAATGATATCAACTGAAACAGATATTAGTTTCTGCTTTGTAACTTAATGTGCTGGAGTAAATTGATGCCATGCCAAAGTAACGATCACTAACTTACTCTAACTCTTGAATATTTATTTCTTTTGGAATTGGTGATATAGTGGATTACATTTTGGGAGAACATTTGAGCTGGGACTATATTTTTTATAGGCCTTTCCTCCATTTTTTATCCCTCTACTCTGCATAACCCGCCATTAGCTGCCTCTGTTCTATTCTATTCAGGGTTATGCTTTTCTAAGGATATCTGAATGACAGGGAAAGTTGTGAACTTCATTCCTCTTTCTTCCTACTAGATTTTGTCTTTCAGTCAATTATGATAAGGAGTTAGACTCTGGTGGACTTCTATGTAGAGTTACTTTTTCAAGAGATACACATTTCTACTCTTCAAAATTTCCTTTTTGACAAACCTATTTCGAAGCCCAAATCTTCTTTGAAGATAAGTCTTTTGATTGAACGACAGTTCATATTAAAATTAATACAAACACTTGCAATTTTGTTGGCCCGGCATCCTTTTTTTTTGTGATATGTGCAAATCTGGTTAAGAAAGAATATGTCACTTGTTTCTGCAATGCAAGGCGTGATACTTTCCCTTGGCTGCTTATTTTCTCTATAGATTGTGTTTAGAAGCGTGTGCCTAATACTACTACTGCTTATATTTGTTGTCCAGAAAACTGCAAGAAGTGGTCTTCATATCCTACTCGGAGGTGTTTGTGCTTTAACGGTGGTGATTTTTTTCCGCTTTGTAAGTACTTCACGTACCTTCCTTTTGAGCCCCCTTGTTATACTTTTTGAAAGACATTTGGTTCAAATTGTTTTTGTTTGGCTGGATTAAAACTTGAGCACGCTGTTAAAAATAGTTGAACATAAAAGAAGACTGATTATCTATATCGGTTCATTGTTCAGTTTCAACCAGCACGGAACTTAAAATAATCAAACAAATCATTTTCAAAATTATGACAGCAGAAACTATGGAAACAAATACAGAAGATGCTTGATGTTAACAGCATATACCTGATTGATCTGCAAATTTTTCTTTCAATTCTGCTGCCAATCAAAATCTAATTGTTTCTCTCATGTAATTGGTTATTGCAGTTTGTGCTTACCAGAATCAGGTATGGACCTGCACGATATTGGGCAATATTGTTTGTTTTCTGGTTTCTTGTCTTTGGAATATGGGCTTCTCGGACACACAGTGCCAATACAACATGATCCCTTGGTACAAAGCTTTACCATATTTGTTTAGTCCTACCTCTCTATTTTCCCTCGACACTCCAGGCCCCTGCCATCTGTTTTTTGACTCTTGTTTTATTTCCTCGCCATCTTAAATCTTGTGATTATTCACTATGAAACTACTAAAGAGTCTATTTGTTTAGATTTTCAAATTTGTGAAATGTAAAATAATAATATGCATTCTTTAGCTAGATTTCAAGTCGTACATAAATGTATACTCTGTAAGTACGATTATGAGACCCAATTAGTGGCACACCATTGGTAAAACGAGTAGCTATGGGAGGTTGTTCCTGAGCTCGGCCATCTCTTGTCCTTATATCACAACGTTCATCCTGTTGATCGGCACTATCACAATCATCATTATCGTTGTCATCATTGCCAAATGATATGGTGGAACGATACTCTTTCACTGGTGTTGGGTGATGTGTTGATAATGATGTTTTAAATTTTGTTTCACACAGTTATGGATATGATTAAAAACGTACAACTAGGTGTGGAATTTGAAAATGAATATTTTTGCGGGGGTAGCTTGAGAATTGGGATTGTTGTGGCATGTTTCTATGACTTTGTATCTTGTTGAGATTGTGGTGTGTATTATTATGAGAAGATGTCAGGTTGAGTCATGAATCCTTAAGAAACACTCGCCACTACGAAGGTTGTGACTTTAGTTTATAAGTGTTACGTTAGTGTTGAGAGTAAAGTTAAGACCCTTCTAGTCATTTGCTACCATTTTTTTTTTTAAGCGAGAACTATTGTCATCTTACAAATTGGTTTCGTAAGTTTGGGTTAAACTCTATTAGAAGTTGTTTTTAAATGGATCAAGACTAGAATAATGCATACGAGCACTTTTCTAATAGTATTTCAAGTACTCTCTATTTTGTCTCCGACTCTATATGCAAGAATACTCAGAATAATTCAGCTTACTTCGAATTTGTACAAGACAAACGAAAACTCGAATGTAGGGAAAAAAGAAATATGAAATTTAAACAAAGAAATATGAAATTTAAACAAAGAAGAAAAGAGTTCAAATTGATATGTTTTTTTTTTAATAGAAAACATTCTATTTATAGACTAAATGACATTGTTTCACAATTTTGTGATTCTTGATAAAATACACATTTTCACCGAGTGTTGTAATTCTTTACTAAATATTATGACCCTTGATAAAGCACAGCCTTTCACCAAGCGTTACTTCTTTTTAATAAGTATCGTGGCTCTTGATAAAACACACATTTCTTTTACCAAGAATTACAATTCTTTACTAAGTATTGCCATCTTTGATAAAATACACTCTTTCATCAAGTGTTGAAATTTTTACTTACTCTTTACTAAGTATTACAATAGTCTTTCACTTGTTCTAATAATGAAAAGACCAATTCTAAAAAAAGGAAATAAAGAATGCTAATACAGTTAAATATCTCTCGATTTGAACTTAACTTTAATAAAGACAACACAAAATTTAATCAAAATTTCAGCTAGAAAAGCTTTGAACCTCTTATTCCTTGTGATTAGATCAATATTATCTTACACACACTATTTAATGGTTCTTCACTTGTATCTAACACTATTTATGGCCACATGTTTTTTCTATCTCACGAATTTATCATGAGAGAAATTCCAATTCTTACTCTGAGATGATACCATCTCAAAATTCACATAAGTGAAGTTCATATTGTATCTACTTTAATTGACATACATATTCTCAATATTAAACTTCATTAAGTGTTTGAAAAAACTCAACCCTCCAAATGTAATAGTCAACATTATTACATAATGTTGCACAAACATCTAAACCAACAACTTTTTGTTACCCATTAAATTTAAATTTAGTGTTTTCTTAACGTTAGTTAGGTTACTACTGTTGTTGGAACTCTTATTCAAGGAGTTTCAATCTCATACCTTTCGAGGTAGTCTTTACTAAGTTTCTGGTTATTGGTTTGGTAAATGAATCAACTAAATTATAGCTTGAATGTATATATGTGAGTGAAATCATCTCATGAAGGAATGTCTACGACCTATGTGTCTAGAATTTTCATTATACACTTTGCTTTATGTTCTAGCTAAAGTGGTTTGATTATCACAATGTATCAACACCTTTGAAACACTGTCTTTGACCAATGAAACTTCCAACAGAAGGTCCCTACCATTCAACTTCTTGACCATCGAAATCAAGAACCACAAACTATGATTCCATAGTTGAGAGAGTGATACACGTTTGTTTCTTACTCTTCCAAATTTTTTTACTCCTATATAGTGTAAATATCTATTCAGTTTTAAATTTATAATCTCTAACACTAGATATCCAACTCACATCGGTATATCCTTCTAGTATGACAAAAAACCTACCATATTGGAAGCCAAGATTTTAGGTTTTCAACATATAACCGAAAATTCTTGTGATGACTTTCCAATATTCACCATTTAGATTGCTACTAAATCTACTCATTTTACTAACTGCAAATACTATGTTGAGTCTAGTACAATACATCAAATACACTAGACAACCAATTGCACCTGCATATTCCAACTGAGCCACGGTTCTTCCATCATTCTTTTGAAGCTTATGCTATGATCAAATGGAATACTCACTTCCTTGAAACGTAAGTGTTTGAACTTATTAAGCATTTTATTCACATAGTGTGTTTGACTAAGTTCATAACCCTTATTATTTATCTTTACTTTGATCTCCAAAATAGTGTCAACTAGTCCAAAATCTTTCATCTTGAATGTGGAAGTTGGAAACCTCTTTCGTTTTAAAATTGTATTCATCTCGTTCCTAAAGATTAACATGTCATCAACATAAAGGCAAATGCATATCACAATGTTTTAATGAGCCTTTTATGTACAAACACTTGCCACAAGTATTAGAAACACATCCATTTGAAAGTACGACAAAGTTAAACTTTTGATGCCATTGTTTTGGTGTTTGTTTTAATTCATAAAATGATTTGATAAGCTTGCACACCTTTTGTTTATTACCAGGAAGCACATAACCTTCTGGTTGCTCCATGTAAATCTCCTCATCGAGATCTCCATTTAAAAATTTCGTTTTGACATCTATTTGATGAACTATAAGTTCATGCAAAGAAGCTAATGCAAACAATATTCTAATTGTTATTGTCCTTGCCACTAGTGCATATTTTTTTGAAATAATCAACACATTCATTTTGTATAAAACCTTTGGCTACTAATATAACCTTGTAGGTTTTTAATGTACTATAGCTATGATACTTCTTCTAAACACCCACTTGCATCCAATGAGTCTTAATACTTTAGGTATATTGACAAGTTCCCAAGTGTAGTGTGAAATGATTGAATCTATTTTGACTTGGATAACATCCTACCAAAAGGAGGAGTCCCTCAAAGCTACTGCTTTCTTATAAGTCTTAGGATCATCTCGCACTTGAATATTAATAGGAATCTTATAAACAAAATTATCACTATTTCCTTCTACTAGATAAAAATGAGTAAGATGAGAATCAATTTTGTTCGGTCCTAGATTCTTAGCCTTTAAGACTCTCTTGCTTATGTTAAACTTGAGTTGTGTTTCAACAATCTGTGGAGAATCTTCTTCATGAGGTTCTTCATTTATAGAAATCTAAGATTCCTTATCCTTCGTGATAAGGTTCTAAAAAAATTCACATGTCGAGATTCAATAATTACATTATACTTTAAATTCAAAAGTCTATATACTTTACTGTTAGGTACATAGTCTACAAAAGCACATTTGATCCTCCGAGGATCCAACTTAGTCTTTTTAGGATCCATATTCTTATAATAAGCTACACACTACCACATTATAAAATAAATGATAAAGGCATGTGTTAGGATCCATGTTTTTATTTATAGGTAATGTTAACTTGTGTTCTAAAGGCACTTGTTAAAAAATTCATAAATGAATGAAAAGTTTATGTTAAAAATTATATATATATATATATATATATATATATATATATATATATATATATATATATATATATATATATATATATATATATATATATATATATATATATATATATATATATATATATATATATATATATATATATATATATATATATATATATATATATATATATATATATATATATATATATATATATATATATATATATATATATATATATATTTAATAAAATGAATATACAATTTCTAAGATAAAATTTATCCATTTAGTTCTTAACTTGTGCTTTTAAAGATAACTCAAATGATATGTGTTTGTTAAGTTCAATATCTGACAGTAACATTTATTTATATTTATTTATTTATTAAAATAATTTATTAATATTTATAAGGCATAAATGCACTTTTGGTCCACCTATTTAAATTTTTTAATGTTTTATTCTCCTTTAAAAAACTCAGTCTTTTGATCCCTCCATTAAATATTTTCTGTGATTTTTTAGTCTCCTCTACTTTTGTGGATGTGGCACTTGAAAAGTCAGACGTAGCCTAAAATGTTTGACCCGCGCTATTAAAAATATTTAAAAGTTTAAAAATTTATTATTTTATTTTCTTAATTTTTTTTGTTAATACTTTTAATAATTAAATGTTTTAATAGTTTTAATCAATTTTTTAGAAACTTTATTTAGAAATTAATTATTATAAAATTAAAAATATAATATTTGGGCCCATGACCCATGTTCTTTACCGCAGCAGTCCAATACTTAAGATTACAACAAGTAAATTGTGAAAGACTTTTCAAGTGTCACACACTCTAGGCCACGTCAGACTTTTCAAGTGTCACATTAACAAAAGTGGAGAGGATTAAAAAATCCCATAAAATATTTAATGAGAAATCAAAAGACAGAGTTTTTTAAAAGTGGACTAAAACATTAAAAATATTGAAATAGGAGAAACAAAAGTGCATTTAATCCTATTTATAATTAAAAAAATTAAAATAAAAAATAACTTAAAAGTTTTACTTGTGTTTTATATAAAGTTTAGAAAATTAGTTAATATTAATTGTTCCGCTGTGGAACCAGAAATTGAGAGAGTTGCGGAAGCTGCAATGGAGTGGAGCTTCCAGTGCGGCAGAGCGGAGGTGTACCTGCAAGGTTAGCACTCCGACACCCAAGTCAATATGTGAAAGAGTAGAAAGTATGTGGATTGTGTTTGAAACTTGTTACCTGAAATGACGCCATTCTCTATATATAAAAGGAAGAACAAGAACTTCACTATCTTTTAGGCATGTAATTTAGATGACTATTAGATGAGTTTGAGGCGTAGATCTTTTGTAGCGATGTACAGAGTAGTCCAGTGGTAAGGATAAGACTTATGAGGATATAGTTGGGTGGACGATTTAAGAACCACGACGTGGACTGTGATATCCCATAATGGTCTTTCCCATAGGGGTATGGCCGACCAATAATAGTTGCCCCCTAAGACTTATCGGGTATGATGGGTATCAGTAAGTCTTTAGTAATTTTCGGCCGACTTTCTATAAGGATTCACTTTCTATAAGGATTCACTTTCTATCGGGTATGAAAGGTTTTAGTGTTTGTAGCGGAAGTAGTGAGGGGCAAAGGTCATATAATAATGTTTTGTCACTGATTTGTTCTTACTTTTCCTAACCAGCACGCCACTGTAGCGGTAAAATCAATGAAGTCGCCACCGAGTATTTATTTATCCCATAAAAGGGAAAGGAAAATCATTGAAGAAAAACCTAAAGGGTAAATCAAGGTCTTGCGACCGAGAGATAGGTAAGGGAGTCGATTACGCGAGGGAAAGATATTAGCACCCCACATGTCCGTAGTACTCTACAGGATCCACTATTGTTATTCTAATTAAAAGGGTATTTTCAATCTGATGCTTAAGAGTTATAAACTAAGAGGGAATGCATGCAAAGAAAACAGGGGGAAAAGAAGGAAATATTTACAATTTTTCGCTCGGCTGAGCCCCGTGACCAGATGCCTATGTATCCATTTTAAGGAATCAGAGCACCGTAGTTCGGCTCACGTATTTTGTTTGTTTGTATTTTTTAATGAACAATATTAACCCCTCCTTCTGTCTCAACTCGACCTTTGGAGATTTACACGTCAATACAGAAGTGACTTAACATGTCCTTTTGGAAATAATTTTGAAAGAAAAGCCCAAGGGCAAGAGAGTTTGTGTTGGTTGGTGTTTTTGCTGCAGATAACGGCTAGTTAATCTCAAGAGAGAGATATTAGCCATTTCTCTACTTATTCATGAAGTAAGTCTTTGAGACTTGAACCACACCAAGGCTTTAAATGGAGGAACAATAAGATCGAGAAGAAACTCACTTATCACTTCCCATACTCAACAAAGGTATGACTCTCATCAGTAATCTTTAGGTGTTTTGAAGTTTGCAAGAAAAAGAAGTTTTTGTTTTAATGAAAATGCAAAAGGGGAAATAAAAGTCTAAAGGGAGACTAACCTAAATCTAGCCTAATGTTATCATACAATGAGGGATCCTATCTAAGTTAGCATGCCAAAGAAAGTATAACAAAACTATCTTATGGGGAACGTACAACGAGAGCGAAGTCGTGATCTCAATTTCTAAACTGAGTGACTCATCGATCAACAAGAAAGGAAACAAACACAAGCACAACACATATAATAAACGAAGTTCAAAATGTCTACTACAGGTCTTTAAACAGCGACTTCGAGCACACACTCTTTATTTTCTACTTCTCATGATATCTAGAAAAGCGATAAATGCGAAAATATAACTTAGAAGCAGTATAATACCAAACGAACAATGATGTCCGCAAAAAACGCAACCAAAGCAAAGAAACCCGGAATACTTCACGCGAGCTGGCATCAATAAGTAAACAGTCAAAGATCGAATATTTGGAATATGCGTCGAAGTATCATCGATGTGAAAGTAAATCACAATTGGAATCCAAACACATCCGCATATCCCAAGATAAACCTGTATAAAACTCAAACCTCGATCAGCAGAAGTGAAGCACAAGTTTTGAGTAATCGAAAAAATTAGAAATTAATTTCCTAAAAAACCAAATGAGAAATCTAACAAATTTTATTGATTTTTTGTAGTTTATTACCCTAAAAAATAAGAAGCAATCCTAAAATCTATATTTTTTATTGTTTTTTTATTATATGTATTTGCTACTACTTTTATTATGAAAGGAATTTAAACTAAAACTAAATAAAATCTAAAAAAAAACATAGGAAATATAATTGGTCAGGAGAGTGTTAAATTGGATTCTAGTGGTGTACTATAGTAAACTGGGCACAGGGCCCATTTCATCAAAGTCTAATAGCATCCTTTTTTATTCTACTGCACCTCAAACAAAAAAAAACTCAGGGCCTGGGCTTATGGTAGACAATTGTGGCCCGACCCATTATCCAGATTATTGTACATTTCATATTTTTTTACTAAAAGAAAAAAGATTAAACAAAATTAAGAAGGGATAGGGTTCAAAAATATAACCACTCAGTTTCTCTCTCTCATAATCTTGCTGCAGCCAATCCTCATCATCTCCTCTCCGCGAGTTCACTTCTCCGCGAGTTCACCGAATCTCGTCTCAGCATCTCTGTCTCAGTAAACAAAATCCGCAAACCACCGAATTCGACTCAATTTCAAACATTTCAACATTCCTTCTGCCAATTTATTCCTCCGATTTCTTACCATGAAACTAACACTGACTTGTTCTACAGATCGCATTATAATCATTTCAAATCCGTTCACAGAGTTAAAACCTAAGTCGATACTAGATTGAATTAGATGACGGTGAAGTTGTTTTAGCCTACAATTCCGAGGGATTTAACCTCTATCTTCTTTCTTCTACAGATTCACATCAAAAATAGAGAAAGGGATGAGTTAACGTGAAAGCTTAATATGGCTTACCTAGCGGAGTAACTTCGGTGGTTTCTTCAAAGAGGTCACCAACAGAGAGGGCACCAGAAATCCCTGCATATTAAGGTACGAAAGCCTTTAACTCTCCCTATATCTCTTATTCTCTCTTTGTGCGCTTCTGAAATGGTACTTCCACAAACCGCTATTGTGATGCAGATGAATGAAACGTGTGTTGCCGTTACAGTGATGATGTGCAATGAAGATCAGAGAACTTGCGAAGAGGACGATGATGTTATTATTACTTTTTCCAGTTGGAGGATATTGAGAGGATGATGATGGAGACGGTTGAAGTTGTGGAATCTTGCAGAAAATTGCAGTGAAGCCAGAAATTGATGATGAAGGAGGTTTCGTGATGAATGATGAAGATGGAATAGGAGTTGCGGTTATGGTTATGATGAAGGTGGAATATTTTGAAGGTTACCAATGAACACAGTGAGGGTTCAACCCAGATGTTGACAGGTAGTGCCAGTTGAATCAATGTGAAGAATGTAACAATCTTAGTCCACAGAGAACAACCCTAATGCCAAAAACTCTTCGATCTCGTAACCATGGGACCAATGCTATGTGGGAGATGTACAGAGTATGATGAGGGATCTTAGGAGAAAAATTGGGGTATAACAGCCACCTTAGGCACACATGTTAGGTATAATTACCTTACCTAGGGTATTTAAGTCTACTTACTCTCAATTATATTGATGAGGCGATATGGATTATTTTCAGATTTTCTTCTGTTGCTTGACCCAAACCATATGCCTCCACTTAGGTTTTCTTTTCATAAGGTAAATTCTATTTTCCAGTTCCCCCCTTTGTTACTATATACCCGTCCATTCAGGTCATAATACTTTGTTTTGATTCGTGAACTTGATTTTATGCTTGCTTAACCAATTTTGATGGCGGAAGTCGCGGTGGAAGATTACTTATGGGTCGAACCCGAGTGGTTAGCCCACAAATCTACTTTCACTCACGAGCAGTAAATATTACTTGGTCCTTTGGAAATATGGGTATCCTTCGATTGGGATATTGTTCCAATCTCGGTTGAGAAAAGAATATTTTATAAGTTTGAAGGGTGTTTTATCCCCCTTTATTCCAATATTTTTTGAAAGTTGGGTGTTCGTCTTCCGCTTACTTCCTTAGAGAATGAGGTTTTGGATCATCTATGTGTTCCTCCTTCGCAACTTCATCCACACGCTTAGGGTTTTGTTCGAGTATTATAGTAATGGTATGAATATTAGGGAAAGTTGGCCCAGCCTCTCGAGATCTCTTTTTCCACCTTTTCGAAGTATGTTCCACCTTGAAGGATGTCGTCAACCGCAAACTTAATTTTGTCCATCGTGACAAGAATCGGTCCTAAAAGGTCTATCTCGATAATTGGAAGTATTCTAAAATTGATTACTTTCTAGATAAGTCTATCTCTCCTTCTCATGAGGAATTCTGTGTAATTTCTCCCTTTCTGTCGAGTAAGTTGAGTGCACGGATAGGAGGCGATAGTTCTGGCCTCCAAACAATTTATCCAAAAAGCGCTAAAAATTACTAGGTATCTTATGAATATTTTAATGAGGTGGATAGGGAAATGAAAGTGGTTTTGCTCTCGTTTTATGATGATTTAATACCCTGTATGGAAGTGGCGAAAACTAGTTCTGCGGAGGGGCGGAAATAGGTGTTTGGTAAGTAATTTTTTTTCTTTATCTTTGTGGGAAAATGGACTTGTTTAGTTCTTATTTGTGGGTATTTTTTATTTTTCTCAGATAAGTATAGGAAAATTCTTAATGCCACAACTGATATAACATTAGAGCCTGGGATTTCTCCACTTATTCTGACTCATTCGGAAGGTCAATCCAAGAACAAACATGATAGCAATATCTCGGTCGCCCTCAGTCAAGATTTATGTGGTTGGTATTTCTCTTTGCTTGCTTTTCGTGTTAACGAGTCTCTCCTCTTAACCATTAGAGGAAATAACTAGTCTTCTATTCGATGGTGATCATGCATTTTCAACCAACTTTCTCCTTATGGACGGTGTGACCTAGTAAAAGGATAGCCACTATTATGATGAGGATTGTGCCCTTCCTCAATCAGTTAGTTACTGGCTCGAAAGAGTTCCCAACACATTTTGTTTTACCATGGGAAGTTAATTCGTTAAGGACTCGTTATAACCTTGCTGGGATGAAGAAGAATGACATTGATAAGGATTCTTTAGAGATCTAAGGTCGTTTAGGTTGGGCGTCTCCCATTTTCGAGGAAGAGAATTGTTGTAGCGGTAAAGCGGTAAGCAAAAGTAAGTACTTATTTAGTTTTATCATATCGTCTCTACAAGGATTAATGCTAATGAATTTCCGTTTGACAATTTCTCGCATTTATGAGTTTGAGTTTGAATGGTTTTAAAGTAAATGTGGGAATTAAACATATGAACAAGAAATAATACATTCTTTGGAGAAGAAAACTTATCAAGCATGAATTTACACTACTCAAAACAAACTTAAACCTATCGATCAGTCACACTCAACCTACAATACTCGTCAAAATCATCAAGTATCTCTCAAAATGTTCCACAACAGAGGTTATGTCTGTTAGACTATGCGATCGAACTAGAAGGGGGGTTGAATAAATTGTTGAAAATAATTTGCGCTTTTTAAAATTGTTTTCAGAAAAATATGTGAAAGCTTCCTGGAATCTCCAATCGTCTAAACAATCCTCTATTAAAAAGATCGGATATACGTAACCGTATGGGATGTAATGATAAAATAAGAATCAATGCGGTTTACTCAATTGATTAATCACTTATACACCCTCAATGATTATTAATTACTACCAATGAGTTGAATGAGATAATGATAAGCACAATGAATAATTTGTGGATTAGTCAATTTGTCAAACACCTTGTGAGCAAATCACCTTAGTTTTGGTTTTACTAAATTGTAGTGGTGAGTTTTCTTAGGTATCAATCAAAAGGATTGTTACCAATGTTTTGAAATGAACTCAACACACACAATTTCAATAAATGCAGATTTGAAAAATTAATTTTTACACAATATAGTAATCAGGTATAGAGATAAAGAAAAATCAAAAGAACACACAATTTATTAAGGAAGTTCCCCTTGTCGTCCTCGCGTAGGGTACGTCAGCCACCAATTCTAGAATCTAGAATTGAGATATTTTATATTAAGTTGCAAATGATACAAGAGAAGAGATAGTTGACAATACAAATAAACCAATGTTGCTGAAGTAACAATCTTATTCCCTTTCCTTGGTTTGAGAAAAACCAAGTGCCAAATTCTTCGAATAAACCTCTGGTTACTGCTACTTGATAAAGCAAACCCACCGTTTCTTAATCCTTTCACTCGGCTGGTTTCAGACGCAAGAAATTTGACCCCATATCAATATTCACAATCCTCCGGTTACCGCTACTTGATTAAGCAAACATGTTGTACCCCAAAATTTGCACTCTCGTCCCTCAAGGCATTTCTCACAAGGATTCTCAAAATTCAAACTTGCACAAGTACAATTGGATTCTCCAGCATCAAGATAAAGAGGAAACTGTTAAAAAGGGCAAAGCAGATGCAAATATTCTTTTTGACAAAATTGAAGAAAAAACAAGTTTTCTTCGATTTTACATCTTTCGATTGGGCACTTTGGCTGCTTCGATGCAAGCTTTGGTTCAGAGTCTTCGTTTGAACACTGGACTTATTTTAGGAAAGTTCGATTCTTGCTTCTTTTGAACATTTTAGTTTCTTTGTGCAAGATTGGTATACATCTTTCGTTTGGCCATATGGCCTCTTTCCTGCATGTTTGCCAAATTCACAAGGCAGAATTTCCCACCATGCTAGCGTGCACAAGGAAAAAGTCTTCCTATGGCTAGCATTCACTGGATTGAAATTAGCATCCATAGTGCAGTAGTTACCTGCATGCAGGCTATGACTGGGCAAAGTCACCCTTTGAAACAACTTGTTGCAAGCTTCAACAAGGCAACACTTATCTCCAACTAGCTTCAATTCAAAAATAAAAAATCCTCCTGCTGATGTCCTTCGAATCAGAAGGCAAAAGCCTCCCGCTTGGTTTCCTTCGATATAGGAGGCAAAGGCCTCTTTTCTGGTCTCATTCAATTGCACATTTTTCCTCTTGCATGCCTCTTTCATCTGGGAATGTAGCCCCCTTTGTTGAAAGCTTCGCTTGGGCATTTAGACCTCCTGCACGCCTCTTTCATTTGGGAATGTGGCTCCCTTTTGTTGCAAGTTTCGTTTGGGCATTTAGACCTTCTGCGTGCATCTTTTGTTTGTGCATTTAGGCCTCATGCATGCATCTTTCGTTTGGGGCGTGTGGTCCTCTTCAATGCAAGTTTTGGTTACGCCCTTCATTTGAGCAAATGCTCCTTGTATGTTTGCTTGGAGTCATAAAGAAATAGCCTCCTAAAGCTTTCCTTTGATTCAGAGGCTATTTTCCCTTTGCATAATTCCTTCGACTCACAAAAACCAGGACTCCCTTTAGGCGAGAATGCACAAGGCAAAAAGCTCCCTCATGGCTGGAATTCATAAGGCAATAGCGCCCATAAAGCATTGGCCACTTTCATGCTAGTTTCGACTGGGCAGTATCTCCCTTGGGAACAACTTGTTTTAACACATACAATTTTTGCACTATGATACTCACAATTGGCACATTCAAAAGGAACATACAAAAGGCCTATTCGAAAGGCACCTATTTGGGCCCCTTCAAAGGATACCCATATGAGCCATTCGAAGGACACTTTGATTTGAAAAGAAATGTTGTTGAGGAGTCTGGTCGAAGGATAGGGCTAGGGGGTCAAAATAAAAGGTTGAGATATCCAAAGATACTTGCTGGCCAGAGTCCCATGTACTGCCAAGTTCAGGCCTGATACACTGGCCATAACACTCCAAAACTGCTGCGTAGCAGTCCTGCAACACTGCCCTTATTCTTGCACCAATTTGGCATACGAATACTGCCCCTCAAAAGCTACAAGAACATCATGCCCTTTTTTTTTCAAATTTCTTGTTTTCCCTCCTAAAGCATCAGCCAAAATCATCTATAAATATGAGCCTCCACCACACATCTTAGGGGCCCCTGGATAGTTGCAAGAAAACTCTTGTTGTGAAAAAAGTGATAAATCTCTCAAAAAACTCTCAAACACTATCCAACGTTTTTTTAATATTCCAAACACTTCTAAAAAACTCAGACCCCTTCACACACTAAGTGAACCCTTCGATTCACTCCTCAAGTTGCCAGATAACCAACCTTCGACCCATTACCCCAATTGCAATATAATAATCTTTTGATTCACTCCCTCACATGTTATAGAGTAACCTTCGATTCACTCACATACCCATCCTTCGGTTCATTGACTTCTCAAACAAGGTAGTAACTGGACCAAGCCTCAGGAAGACTCCAACGAACTTCCATTCACCACCAAGGAAGTCACTTGCAGTTTCCTTCGATTTAAGCGCTTCAAGAGGTAAGTTCTCTCTAAACTTGGAACTATTTCATTTAAATATCATGTGTACATACCAATAAAGAGAAAATGTAGATATTTCATCTAAGGAGTTTGACCATGCTTTAACCTTCGATCCTGACTGCCTATATGTTGAAAGTCTCAACCCTGACTAGTTAGACTTTGGATTTTGAGACCCAATAATCTTGTGCTAACCCCAGGCCTGTAGCTTTCGAAAGTTACACTTGAATGTTGCATGTTTAAAAGTTTAAAACAGGTTCTTTGTATCCTTCGATTGGCTAAGTACTTAAGCCTTTCGAATCTCAACATGAGGGCCTAACATTCCTACAGTCGAAGAAGGCAGCAAGGGGCCTGAGGCAAAGAGTGCACCTCACGTTGACTCCAGGCCTCAAACGAAAGAAGCATCCAGTAGGATGTCCACACTGACTTCCAGGTCCCATTCAAAAGAAACAAGCAATGGGTGAAATCGAAAGACATGACCTTACTGACTCCAGGCCCAAATCGAAGGAAGCCAAGAAGTGCATAATCGAAGAGTATTGCTGCCTGAATCGAAAAAGCCCATTTTCATTTATTTATTTTATTTTGTCTTTATATTTTCTTGCCATTCAATATGGTTGTAATAGTGTAGGATTTATTTTTTTTGCATTTTTATTGCTTTTGTACAAATGTTAGTAATTAGGATGTATGGTAAGATAAAACCAACAAGTAGATCACCCTAATCAAAGACTAAATGAATGCAAATCAAACACATTATTCACACACATGCACCCCTAGGATAATCTCACTTATTTCCTCGGAAAAATAGTCATGTCCCTCGAATATGGGCGTTTTAGCAAAGACACTCGATAAAATATCGTAGTCCCTCGATGACCCTAAATGTTGCCTCCGGTAAACGATCTAGTCCCTAAACGAAAATTGCTAAAACGTCCCATAGGTTGCCTTCTATGACTATACAAACGTCCCAATCCCGTACCTTCACATCCAATGATGGTGCTTCTTACCAAAACAGTGGTAAGATAGCAACATCTAAAGGAGGAGGAAAAGAACATTAGACCTTTTGAGTAGGTAGGACGCTCATAGTTGCTTGCTTGCTCATAACAAAAACATTTTTACACACAAACACTTTCCTTTGAAACACTTACAAAAGACAAAACTCTTTGTACGCGTTCTTATAGAAACGAGAATCATTACAAAGACACTTTTTCAAAATCACTTTCAAAAGCACATTCCACAAACACCTCTTTGAACTATTTTTCAAAACCAACACTCTGTACGTGTTCTTATAGAAACGAGAACCATTACAAACACGTTTTCAAAATACTTTCAAAACCCACACCACAAGCACATTTTCAAAACAAAAGCAAGTAATCTAGCAAGCAACTAAGATCCCGTAGATAACTACGGATGAAAAGGGTGCTAACACCTTCCCCTTTCATAACCTACCCCCCGAACTTAAGAAAATAATCTCGAAGGTATTTCCTATTCTTTTCACTCTTTCCTTATTGGATAAGAGAAAAGTCGGTGGCGATTCTTGCTATCCGCAACAATTGCAATCAAACGCAAAACACCCAAGTCAGTTCTCCCACCGTGTTACAGAACTGTCGACTCTGTTGGGGAGACTTAAAAGTGGGGTTACCTTAGGGCTAGATCACCTTTACTTGATTTTCTTGTTTGACTTGCTTGCTTTACATTTTTTGGGTCCTTGTTTGGGTTATTGTTTTGATCCTCTACCGGATCTGAGGAACCTTTTAGGTAAGTAGCAATAAGTTGTGGAAATTGTGCGGGGTATACCGACATGGACAAAGCAATAGCTACATTAGTGTGACACATTTGTTGGTACCGGTAGCCCTTGAGTAGTCAAGGAGAATACGGGGCCGCTGTGTGGTGTCATGAAGCACTAACTGAATTTAGAACCTTACTTGAACAACTTGGCTATTAGGAAGTAGTGAGGTAGTCGACTTTGGTGCAGTCTGAAGTTGGTTGATACTCGATACTGCGCTCATTGAGATCAGACTTTCGGGATATTTTGGTCTCCAATAAAGACGCTTACGCTGAAACAATGCCCGATGAAGAAAGATCAGTGATATTGAGATTCCCTAGAACCCGTTTACTTTCTAGGACAGGTTGAACCAGCTAAACTTCAAGAGGGTACTTACCTATAAACCTCATGCAAGCCTAAAACTAAGGACTTGTTTGAGTTGCTTGTGCATATGCTTGTACATAACATCATGGCATCATACCACAACATTTTTAGACTAACCATTTCAAGGATCTTGAGATTCATCTTTGTTCTGTTTTGTAGGATATGACTCCCACTCGCAGGAATACAATCCAAGTCAATCTCGTATGAGTACCTTTTCAGCTCAAAGAATTAGCATCAAGGGTCCCTGAGAATTCTCCGTTCACCAAAAGATATGGACGACTTCTCAACCTGGTTACCTCAAGCATTGATGAAGACATGATGAAGGTGCTTTTCCAGTTCTTCGACCCTTTGCACCATTGCTTTACCTTCCCCGATTATCAACTTGTGCCTACTATGGAAGAATTCTCTCAACTCTTGGGAATTCCTATTCTCAATCAATTACCTTTCAACAGTATGGAAAGAGACTCGAGCCCTGAAGAGATTGCCCGAGCCTTACACTTGCAACAATCCGACGTCATGGTTAACTGGGAAACAAGAAGTGGTGTCAAAGGGTTCCTAGCCAAGTTCCTGTTTGAAAAAGCTCAAGACTGTTGGAACACTTTGGATTTACAAGCCCTTGAAGAAATCTTGGCTCTTCTCATCTATGGGACAATACTGTTTCCTAATCCTGACCAACTTATAGATGCGAATGCAGTCAAAATTTTTATATCTCGCAATCTGGTGCCTACTTTATTGGGAGATATCATGTATTCTGTCCACTCTCGCACCATGAAGAGAAGAAGAGCCCTCATGTGTTGCGCTCCTCTGTTGGCTAGGTGGTTTGTTTCACACCTACCCCGATCTTTTGTAAAGAATGAGCAAAGTTTGAGATGGTCCAATAGGTTGATGTCACTCAGACATTCGGATATTCATTGGTGTTCTCGATCCTTGGAAGACATTACTATCATCAACCATTGTGGGGAATTCCCTAATGTCCCTTTGCTTAGCATTAAGGGAGGTATCACTTACAACCCTTGCTTAGCTTTGCGAAATTTTGGGTATGCACGAAGAGATGGTCCTCATGATGCGCTCATCCAAGGTGTGGTGTTCGACTACAAGAGCGACGACCAAGGCTACCGTCAAAGGTTTATACGAGCTTGGAGGATGGTAAACAAAGTGGATAGTAAGACATTGGGACACAAAAATTCTATTCCCCTTGAGTCTTACCTTAGGTGGGTACAGACTCGTGCTCAGAGTCTCGTAATGCCTTACCCCTCCAACCTGCCTGTTATCATGGAGCCTATTATTGAAGGAGATGTTTCGTATACTGTCCTTTATCCTAACATGCCTACCTCGCTTGAAGAATTGCAAAAGGATTGGATTCAGCTAAAAGAAGAGCGAGACACCTTTGAAGCCCAGTTCCACGTGAGTGAGAAGAAAGTTCTGGAACTCACAAAGCAGCTTCATGAAGAGCGAAGTTTGAATGCCTACATTGCGCCAAATAGGATGCACTCAACCTTTTTGTCTTTGGAGTTTGTTGTACCCAAAAATTTGCCCTATAATTTATCAAAGGATCCTCCTAGACCCTCAGGTTTGCTTCTATCAAGTTTCAAGTCTTGGATCACAATTTTCCAAGAAAGTCATTCAATTACCAAAAGGGCAAAATGGGCAAAATTAGGGTTATGACTGAAAATGATCGAACTTTGATTTTTACCTAATACCTGGCTTGTCGGTTGGAAGCATGATCTCAAGGATTCGAGCTCGTCATTTTGACCTAATTGCACATTTCAATTCATCTCCTGAGATAAGTGGATTGATAGACAAAATTTGGTCAACTGGTGGGAAAAGTCAATTGTACACTAAAAAGTCAAACTTTGACTTTTTGACCAAAGTTGAGTCCAAAAATTATATTTCATCAAGACATCCAAAATATGAAATTTGATCATCAAAAATCAAGAAAGTCAAAAATCCAACTTTTGCAAGACTTGGAAATTTTTCTAAGTTAAGTTCATTGCTTCATGACATCTTATCACTACAATTCAAAATGGTTCAAGATGTTATAAATAATTCAAGTTATTACAAAGTGACATTTTTGCAAGTTTACAAATCCTAAACTTTGTATTGTTGGACTTTTTCCTTTGACTCAAAACCTTGCCATAATGCTTTGTCTTTGATACAATATGCATAAATTGCTCCACAAACCAAACTTGTTTCATGTTGCAAACTATGATGTCCAAATTATTGCTGAACAAAATGATATGTTACTTTTATACATTGCCACAACACTCCAAAAACCTGCTCATTTTCTATCCTACAAAACCTTGTGCTATGCTGCACCACAAACCTGTCACAATACCTGTATATGCTGTCCTATACAGTCTAAAAAACCAGTCTAAAACTGCTCTATGCAGTCTGCTCCAACCTGCATCATAACAGCCACAAAATTGAACCAAAATGGCAAAAGAAAATTGTGTGGAAAAAGTATCAAAGTAGTAGGAAATAACAGTTCAAAACAACTTATTTTGTTTCCCTCCTAAACCTCAGTCAAGGATCTACAAAAGGGATTGTTTCATAAGACATAAAGGGGGATTTTTTTGGAGAGAAAAGAGGGAAGAGAAAAACAGAACTTTTGTTAAACTCAGCTCATTCATAAAACCCAGCTCATTCATAAAACTCAATTCATCCATAAAACATTGCTGATCTTCAACTCTGTTTTCACTCACAAAATAGAAAAATCCTCAATCCATTGTTGTACAACCTTGCAAACTTTCCCCAAAACCAACTACCCAAACAACTCATATACATCACATAGAGACTGTTCTAACATAAGAACAATTTCTGGAACTTTGTCACACAGAGAAAGGATTGGAGTAGCTCCAAAGAGGAGCTCGGTCATTCATCACTTTGCATCCGGAGATATCCATACGTATTCCAAAGTTTCGCTTCAAGAGGTATATTTTTTTCTTCAAAACTGTAATATCTTTTTCCATACATCATTTTCTATTTGTGTTCAAAAGATATATATAAAAGATAAATAAAAAAAAGGGGAAAACTCAGTAAAAAAGAGCCAAGACAGGGGCTGACACGGGTGCCCGTGTCACACGACACGGTCGTGTCAGCTCCTCTGTTTGAAAAAATCTAACAAAAATGCAGGTCAGGGGCTGACATGGGTGCCCGTGTCACAGGACACGGCCGTGTCAGGCATACTGAAATTTTACGCTAATAAAAATGCAGGTCAGGGGGTGACACGGGTGCCCGTGTCAATTTAGCTGGTATAGAAAAGAAAAAAATGGGCATGGACCATTACAGAAGCTTACACGGGTGCCCGTGTCATAGGACACGGCCCATGTCAGACCAGACAACATAAATTTTAATTTTGTTTTGATCTTTTGCTTTTATTTTCATTCAATTTGGTTTTAATAATTAGGAATTTTATTTTTCGCGACCCCCACTTGTATGCTTGTATACCCCATCCCTCAAAAAGCATGTAATAGCGTATGACCTTTAATTTCCGCATTTTTATTGCTTTCATAAATGTTAGTAATTAAGGCTTATGCCAAGATAAAACCAACAAGTAGACCACCCTAATCAAAGACTAAATGCATGCAATCAAACACACCATTCACACATGCACCTCTAGGGTAATCTCGCTTTGTTTCCTCGAAAAATATTCATGTCCCTCGAATATGGGTGTTTTAGCAAAGACTCTCGATAAAATATCATAGTGCCTCGATGTTGCCTTCGGTAAACGATCTAGTCCTTAAACGAAAATTACTAAAACGTCTCATAGGTTGCTTTCTATGACTATACAATTGACCAACGCCCGTCCCTTCACATACAATGATGGGGCTTCTTACCAAATCAATGGTAAGATAGAAACATCTAAAGGAAAAGGAAAAGAATGTTTAAGACCTTTTGAGTAGGTAGGATGCTCCTAGTTGCTCGCTTGCTCACAACAAAAACATTTTATATACCCACAATTTCACTTTGAAACATTTTTCAAAAGAAAAAACACTTTGTACGCGTTCTTATAGAGATGAGAACCATTACAAAGACATTGCTTTTCAAAATACTTTCAAAACTCACATCGCAAGCACAATTTCAAACAAAAGCAAGTGATCTAGCAAGCAACTAAGATCCCGTAGATAACTACGGATGAAAAGGGTGCTAATACCTTCCCTTTTCATAACCTACCCCCTGAACTCAAGAAATAATCTCGAAAGGTATTTTCTGTTCTTTTCCGCCTTTCCTTATTGGATAAAAGAAAATTTGGTGGTGACTCTTGATATCCGCAGAATTGCAATCAAACGCAAACACCCAAGTCAGTTCTCCCACCGTGTTACAGAACTGGCGACTCTGCTGGGGAAATTCTTAAAAGTGGGGTTACCTTAGGGCTAGACCACCTTTACTTGCTTTCATTGTTTGACTTGTTTGTTTTATATTATGGTTCCTTGTTTGGTCTTTATTTGATCCTCTACCCGGATCTGGGACACCTTTTTAGGTAAGTATCAATAGATTGTGGAAATTGTATGGCGTAGACCGATATGTTTGAAACAATGGCTACGTTAGTGTGACACATTTGTGGGTACCGATATCCCTTGTGTTGAATCGAGGAGAATACGGGGCCTCTGAGTGGCGTCATGAAGCACTAACTGACCTTAGAACCTTAATTGAACAATTTGGCCATTAGGACGTAGTGAGATAACCGGTTTCGGTGGAAAGGTGAAAATTGGTTGATACTCGATACTACACTCATTGAGATTGGACTTTTGGGATATCTAGGCCGCAATAAAATATTGATTATGCTGAGACAATGCCTAAAAGAAAGATCAGTGATATTGAGACCATTTAGAACCCGATTACTATTACTAGGACAGGTTTGAGCCAACTAAAAATTCAAGAGGGTACTTACCTATAAGACTCCATGCAAGCCTAAACCTAAGGACTTATTTTGCCTTGTGTGTATATGCTTACTTGTACATAACATCATAAAAATCATACACATTCTCACTAACCATTTCAAGGATTTAGGAATTTATCTTTGTTTTTGTTTTGTAGGCCATGAACTCCGTCTGAAGGAACACCATCTGAATTAGCTTCGTGAAATCACACCCTCAGCTCCAAGAGTTAGCATCAAGGGTGCCTGAAGATTCTCCTTTTACCAAGAAATATGGTCGACCCCTCAGTTTGGCTACCTCCAATTTCCAAGAGGAGATGATGTGTGTGCTCTTGTAATTCATTGATCCCCTACATCATTGCTTCACCTTTCTCGAATATCAGTTGGTACCTACACTAGAAGAGTTCTCTCTATTATTAGGAGTTCCCGTGCTTGATCAGATACCGTTCACCGGTCTAGGAGGGATTCCAAAACCCGAGGTCATCGCCGAAGCTTTGAATCTGAAGAGAGATGACATCATAGCAAATTGGGAGACAATAAGTGGAGTCAAAGGGTTCCTAGCCAAGTTTCTATTGGAGAAGGCTCGTTCGTTTTAGGAAGATATGGATTTTCAAGCTTTCGAAGACGTCATGGCTCTTCTCATCTATGGTTTTGTTCTATTTCCCAACTTGGACCAATTCATAGATGTTAATGCCATCAAAGTCTTTATCTCTCGTAATCCTATACCTACCTTGTTGGGAGACATCTTACATTGCTTCCATACCCGCACAATGAAGAAAAGAGGCACTCTCTTGTGTTGTATTCCCCTACTCGCCAAGTGGTTCACCTCACACCTACCTCGATCAACATTGAAGAACGAGCAAAGATTGACATGGTCTCAAAGGATGATGTACCTCACCCACTCTGATATTCATTGGTGTTCGAGATCCTTGAAAGATACTTCTATCATTGACTGTTATGGGGAATTCCCTAACGCCCCTCTGCTTTGCATTAGGGGAGGTATCACTTACAACCCTTTCTTAGATTTACGATAGTGGGTATGCTCGAAGAGATGGTCCTCATGAGATGCTCATCCAGGGTTTGGTGTTCGACTATGAAAGAGACGATCAAGGCTACCGTCAGAGGTTTATACAAGCTTGGAGGATGGTAAACAAGGTGGATAGTAGGACATTGGGACACAAAAATTCCATTCCCATTGAACCTTAGCTTAGATGGGTGCAAGCTCATGCTCATAGTCTTGTAATGCCTTACCCTTCTATCCTCCTAGTTATCATAAAGCCTGTTATTGAAGGAGATGTCCCGTACAATGTCCTTCATCCCAACATGCCTACCTCTCTCAAAGACTTGCAAAGAGATTGGGTTCAGCTAAAGGAAGAACGAGACACTTTCGAGGCCCGATTCTACGCCAGTGAGAAGAAAGTTCTGGAACTCACCAAGCAGCTTCATGAAGAGTGAAGTCTGAACGCCTACATCGCACCAAAAAGGATGCGTTTAACCTTTTTGTCTTAGGAGTTTTTGCATTTTATTTCTTTCATTGTAAGCCCAAAGAGGCATGATGTACTCAAACTTGGATTTATTAATATAACATGTGTTCCTTTTTGTCTAAAGCAAATTTAAATCTCTAATTTCCTTGAAATCATTTGCATATGCATCTTCATTCATTATAACACAAACAAATTTCTTACAAACATGTCTCCTTATCTTTCTACTGTTTATTTCAGTGAGATAGATATTGAACAGACAGTAAAAGATCTTCAGGCACAGAACGCTCAGTTTCAACAAATGTTCTTGACTCTGGAAAAAGGACAAGAGGAGTTGAAAACTCTGCTGATCAAAGAAAAGAAGAAGAAAGCGAAGAAATCAACTGGTGTTTTGAATCTAGGAAGAAGGTTCAAAGGACCAGCCAGACGGACTCTAGACTTCGCTACATCATCGGGTGAAGGGGATAATCAAGAAGGGAAAAACAAGGAAGTGAATGACCATCCAGAGTCTGAAAAAGAAGAAGAGGTTGATTACTCTGAAGAGAAATATCCTCCAGCTGACGATAAATACAAGAAGTTGGAGGACTGCCTCAATGTTATAGAGATCCAGAGGGTACCCGGGTTGGATTTTGAAGAGCTAGGACTTGTCTCAGGGGTTATCATCCCGTAGAAATTCAAGGTCCCCACTTTTGCTAAATATGACGGTGTCTCTTGTCCGAAGCTGCATTTAAGGTCATACGTCAGAAAGATTCAATCCCATACTGCAGGTAGGAACCTAGGTGCATTTCTTCCAAGAAAGCTTGTCAGGGACACAATTGGATTGGTTCTATCAGTTGGAAGGGACCAATATTTGCAATTGGGAAGATTTGGCTATCGCCTTTTACAAGCAATACCAGTATAATACTAACTTAGCTCCAACTCAGACACAATTGCAATGCATGTCTATGGGTGCAGGTGAAGGTTTCAAAACCTATGCTCAAAAATGGCGGGTTCTCGCGGGAAGAGTCTAACCTCCTCTATCTGATAAAGAATTGGTGGATATGTTCTTAGGTACATTGTATGGTCCATTCTTCAACCACCTGATTGGAAGCTTCTCGATTGGATTTACTAAACTAATCATGACTGGTGAATGGGTAGAAGCTGACATAAAAAGTGGCAAAATGAGCACGATGAAGAAACCCTTTACTGGAAAGAAGGAGGTCAGTGTTGCATATGATCACAGAAATCAAAACAAAATAGAGCGTCGCCCGAAGGTAGGGGCTGTTATAATTTCCAATCCTGTACCAAATCAGCAGCAAAACTATCAATGCAGGCCAGAAGCGCACATGAGATGATTCACCCGAATTAATATTACTTTGTCCCAAGTTCTGTCACATCTTTTGAAATCTAATCTGGTGACCTTGAAGGAAGCTCCCAAGAACCCCAATACAACTTCTCCTCGTTACAACCCGAATTCCTGACGTGCTTATCATTCTGAAAGCCCGGGGCATGATATAAATGATTGTTGGGCCTTGAAGAATAAGATACAAGACCTCATCGAGGCGAAAGAAATTAAGTTTGATCCCCTAGAAACACCTAATGTGATAACGACGCCAATGCCCAAACACGGTCAAGGTGTCAATGCTGTTGATGATGATTGTTTTGTTTCCTCCGTGAATGATTTGACTACGTCTCTTTTGACTATTAAGCAGAATTTGTTGCGAGCCAGTCTGTTTCCAGGTTGTGATGAAAGTTGTCAGTTATGTATGTCTCTACCAAATGGCTGTTTGTTATTGAAGATGGGCATCCAGCGCCTGATGGCTAACAAAGAAATCCTGTTTGAAAAAGTTCCTCTTATCAGAAATTCCTTTAAAGATGTTTCAATAATCACCATCTCCGACAATCCTCCCAGGGTCTTCACCAAAAGACCCGTTAGGATTACATCTGTTCCAAAGTCTGCTCCCTTAATCATCACCATGCCAAGGCCAATACCATATTCTTAGGATAAAGCTATTCCATGGAACTATGGGGCTGATGTCTATTACTATAACGTCAAGCAAGATCTGCTGGCTATCAAAGACAAAGTTGGGAAAGACACTAATCCTGACGTCATCAATATCGTTGGGACCAGTAAGATAACAAGAAGTGGAAGATTCTTCTCACATGAGATCTCTCCAAGGACCATTGCTACTCCTATAATTATTCCCGCTACCGTTCCTACCAGCATTCTCAATAATACTCCTGTTGACAATCCTACTGTTATTCCTGCGACCAAGACAAGGGGCAAGGAGGTGTTATCTGAGCCTGTCCAGACGAAGGTGCATCCATAGGATATTCCTGAAGCTTCTAGAAAGGAGATAGAGGAGATACTAATAATAATCAAGAAAAGTGACTACAACATCGTGGAACAGTTGGGGAAAACCCCCTCAAAAATATCAATGTTGGCCTTACTTTTGTGTTCTGAGGCCCATGCCAAAGCCTTGGTAAAGTTTCTAAAGACTGCCCACGTGCCCTAAAAGACTTCCATTGACCAATTTGAGAATTATGTGGCCAGTCTAACTTATGGTAACGGATTGGGCTTTTCTGACGCCGACTTGACTCCCAAAGGAAGGAAACACAATGATGCCTTGCATGTCTCCATTGAGTGCAGGGGCACTACGCTAGCCCATGTTCTGGTGGATACGGGCTCATCGCTAAATGTCTTGCCCAAAAATGCTCTTGACCGGCTTGACTGCGAGGGACTCACTTTAAAACCTAGGAACATTGTAGTAAGAGCCTTTGATGGTTCTAAGAGGACAGTGCACGAAGAAGTCGACATCCCTATAAATGTTGGAACTCGGACCTTTGATTCAACTTTCAACATGATGGATATCCACCCCTCCTATTCATGTCTTTTGGTCTAACCTTGGATTCATGGCGCTGGTGCCGTCACCTCTACATTACATCAGATGTTGAAGTACCCAATCAAGGGAAAAATCATCACTGTCCATGGGGAAGAGGAATATATGGTCATCCACCTAAACTCTTTCAGGTACGTGGAAATGGATGGTGAGTTCATTAAAACTCCGTGTCAGCATTTCGAGGAGGTCCCACAAATAGTTGCGACATCCAAGGCTACTACCAAAACTCCAAAAGTTACCAGACCACCATTGAAAATGGCCTCTTTGAAGGATGCTAGAGCAGTGATTGAAGAAGGTGGATGCATTATCTGGGGACAACTTCCGGATATTCCTTACAAGTCCAACAAATTTGGTTTGGGTTTCACCTTGGAAGCACAAAGGGTTATTCGGTGAACTCGTGCAGGGGGCCACCTTTACGTATCAACAATCAGGGAGTCAACACAGTGGAAGATAGTGATGGCAGTTGTGACCTGGATGAGTGGATTTTTCCAATTGGCAGTGGAGGACTCAACAACTGGGAAGCCAAAGAATTTGTCCCTATTACTTTTATCCAAGAGTAATTGTCTTTAAATTTTTTTCGGACTTGTAATAATTAAACAATTTAGACTTTAAAACCTTGTGTCTTACCCGAGGCACAACGGTCCATTTGTAATGGTTGTTGCTTCATCTTCATATGTCATCAATAAATCATGGACGTTTTTGCATGCAAAATTTTATGCTCATTGTTTTTCTTTTTTTAACCTTTATCAATTTTCAAAGATAGCTATGCTCTTACACACACTCACATATCAAAATGCATATCCACATCCACTCAGGATCCCACAGGTAACGATTCTGCTTTGGCCTATCATGACTTTGAAAATCCGATCTACCAAGGCGAAGACGAAGGTGAGGAAGATTGTGAGGTACCAGGAGAATTATCCAGGTGTTGTACCCCAAAATTTGCCCTCCCATATTCTCCAAGAAATTGCCAAGCCAAGTCACAAAATTCCCCAAGGGTGGCACAGTGCAAAGATCTTCTATACAGTCAAGATTAGGGTTTTGAGTCTGATCAAGAAAATGAAGTTTTCAAAGGCCCAATCAAGTCTTACATGCCTACAAATATGGTCAAGCATCCTTATATCAAGTTTCAAGGCATTCAGCTCAAAATTGCACAGTCAAAAACCCTAATTGCACTACAGTCAACTGTAGGGGCAAAATGGTCATTTGGCAGTCAAAAGTTCAAATTTTTGCTCAACATATCATTTTGAAGCCACAAACATCATTTGATCAATGCTTGATCATGGTTCTCAAAATTTGGCTCAGAAATCATCAAGATGCAAAAGTTTCCTTATTTGGACAGCTGAAAAAAAGTCAACTGAAATTGACCAGGGCATAACTTTCACATGGATTATCAGAAAAATTCCATCCAAAGCTCATTTTGAAGAGAAAGACATTTCCTACAACTCATCTTCATATTTCAAGTCCAAGAAATGCTCTCACAAAAAGTTATCAATTTCAACATTATAGGTCATTTTCAAAAGTCAACAAAAAGGGACTTTAAGTCAAAGGCCATAACTTGAGATTGGTAAATCAAAATGACATGGGACCAAAGGCATTGGTTAGAGGACTCAAAAAACTTTCCAAAATGTCCAAGAACATGAGAAAAGCTTAAAAATTGAGCAAGTTATGCCTTGTGGAAGTTGGGAAATTTTTGGATATTTTGAAAAGTCAACATTACTTCAAATGACCTAAAATTGCTAATGGGCCCATTTTTCTTCCATGATTCATCATTCTAAGCATATGCACGACCACTTGGCCCAAAGGGAAGTATTTTCTCATTTTTTATTTATTTATTTGAATTATTATTTATATTAATTCATTTAAATCATTAAAATATATGAAAAATATCTAATATGCCTTAACAAATCTTTTTATACACATTTTAGCCTTAGTATTTCGTGCACATCCCAACATGGAAAGATTTGGTTTGATTTGAGCATAATTGACACAAAGTAGCATGAAAAAGATATGAAAAAGATCTTGGAAAATCAATTTGCAAAACCATTGAATGAAAGAGATTTTATTGAGTTTTCTTAACCTAATTGATCCACTACAAAGGCCTGATCACAACCCTAATGTCCATGAAAAAAAAAGCTGCGCAGAAAACCTCTCTAAAAACTTGAAATTTCTCAAAGAAACTCAAAGACTGTAAACCACTTTTTAGGTCGATTCAAGCCTCCATTCTTGTCTCAATAGTTTCCTTGGAGATCACTGATCACGTTCCAATCATTAACATCCTTCCAGACTCAAGAAATTGGTAATATGAGTGCAGACTGTATCAAATAAAAGTCATAATCGTGCATACCAATTCATGCATTTTTTACCAGTTTTGATATGTGTTTTGCATTCCTGATGAAGTTTGCAAGCTAACCATAACCTTTAATTGAACTTTCATGCGTTCTAGGCCAAGATGCCATGTTAGTTTTCTAGGGTTTTGCAGGACGGGAATTTGGGGCTTTTGCAACAAGGGAAAATTAACCCTCAAGACCACCACCATTGGCTTCAGAATGCTCAAACGATCACAAACCAACTATTGCGCCTAATTTATGATTGCCCTAATGCTAATCACTATTTTCTGTAAAGACCTTTTCTGCAACGGTGTGAAAACCGTTGCTTATGTTGTTTGTTTTTCAGGATGATGGAGACGATGACATCGTGGCAAAACGTGACTGGCTAGTTTCAAATTTCGCGCGCGTTGGGGCCACTAACTCTCTTTTCTTTTATAATATTTATTAACCATTATATATTAAATGTGATTCAAGCGCTTCAGTGGTAAACGTACACCTTTGCAATGTCCAAGACCTGGGTTCGAATCCCAGGTCTGTATAATTTCCAATATTATTTTTCCATCTGAATTCTCATGCAGCGCCCCAAAGTCAGGACTACCATATTCCATCATCATCAAGCTAGCCACGCGTCTAGCTGCTGCGGATCAAAGGCTGGGATTGAAAGTCCGCTATGAGCTCAGGTCAACCATCCCACACGCTACTCACAAAAGTCAAATGGATTCAGGGTTTTGGGCCAGCATTCTAAGGCCTACACCTCACAATTGGGGCCTGAACCCCCCCTGGTTTGCAATTCTTTTTATCTTTTTATTTTATTTTTAATTGCTATTTTATTTTCCTGATTGTTTTAATTTAATTAATTATATTTTTTCACAAAAATACAAAAATACATAAAAATTCAGAAAAGACAAAAAATGCAATAAATATTTTAGTTTAATATTTTCTTGTAAATAAATGCTTGGAATTTAATTAGTTTAAAATAGGTTTTAATATTAATTCTTTTCACAATAAAAATCTAAAAAAATGAAGAATTAGGTTTAATAAATTTTATTCCTTTTTTTTTACCCTAATATTATTTATTTATTTATTTTCATAATTAATTGTGCATAAAAATTAGGTTTAATTTAGGTTTCAATTTAATATTTTCATAATAAATTTAAAAGTTATTAGAATTAGGGTTTGCCTTTTAGTTTAATTTTAATTAACTCTTTTTTTCATCAAATTCCTAAAAACACTAAAAATACCAAAAACATTCTCTTTTAATTTTTAATTTTAAAAAAGGGTCCAACGCCCATGTTCTTAAATTTATTTAATTTCGCATATTTATTTTTTTTCGCTTAAATAATTATGTATCTCTCCCAAAGCTTTGTAACAATTGCTTTTCGCACTTTTATTTGCTTTATTTACTTTCCGTCAAATCGGGTCCGGTTTAATTTTGGCGATGTGGACCCGCGCCATTTGTAATAGCTTTAGAATTTACTTTCCCGCAAATATTTCTTAACTGTTAACAAAAAGCATGAAAGAATGTATGGCCATAATAAAATCAAGCGTAGATCACTTTAACATGACAAGACAAAATATCAATGAAAACGACACACAATTCGCACACACCACCCCTAGGGTACGCCTCACTGTTGCCTTGCCTCAAAAGGTGATCGTCGAGTAGAGGATGTTTTAGTAAGTCCTCATGATCTGGGAACCTGGCATGAGGGTAGCTTCTAAGGTGTCTTCCCATTACTCTGGTGATCACCATGTCCCTACAAACTCGAATTGACCCGAACACCTCCAACGGTGGTGCTACCTACCTCTCAATGGTGGGATGGCACTACTTTAAAGGACATTTACACAGACGAATTCCTTAGGGTAGGTAGGTTCTCGTAGATACTTGCTCTCTTTAAAAACAAAACAAATCAAAATCTTTTCATACCGACACTTTTCAAAAGCTTTCAAAACAATTTTTCAAACACTCTGACGCATGAGTCGATCTGAAACTTTCAAAGAAACTTTTTAAAACCCACAGTTGAAAAGCAAACAAACCTTTTGAAAACACAATGAGCAAGTATCTAAGAGCCCATGGATAACCATGGATAGAAAGGGTGCTAACACCTTCCCTTTCTATAACCTACCTCCCGAACCGAGAGCAATCTCCATAAGGAATTTTTCTGTGCTTTTGTCCTTTCCATTTGGAGAAAATAAAAGACGGTGGCGACTCTTGCTTACCGCGACATTTCGCGAACCAGCATTAAACAGTCAGTTCCAGATCCACCGATCACAGAACTGGCGACTCTGCTGGGGACCCTTTATAAAGTGAGGTGTACCTTAGGGCTAGTTCATAACTGTGTTTTCAATTGCTTTCTTTGCTTGCTTTATTATTGTGGGACTGTCTCGGGAGTTCTATAGATCCTAACCCGGATCTGGGGATACCTTCTTAGAAAGTAGCAACAAGGCTGTGAGGGAACTGTGCCGGGTATACCGACATGGTTGAAGCAGTCTGCTACGTTGATGTGGCACTTTGGTGTGTACCGGTAACCCTTGAGTTCAGTCAAGGAGAGTACGGGGCCTCCACGTGGTGTCGTGAAGCATCAACTGACCTTAGGAACCTTAATGGAACTATCTTGGCCTCTTTAGGGTAGTGAGATAACTGACTTTGGTGCAGTCCGAGGTTGGTCGATACTCGATACTACACTCAATTGAGGGTTGCTTTCCTGGGATATTTCGGTCGCCAGTTCAGTGGCTAAATCGAAACGATGAACAATGAAAGCAATCCAGTGATATTGGGACCCTTAGAACCCGGTTACTTTGATAGGACAGGTTGAACCCACCAACTTCAAGAGGGTACTACCCAGACCCCATGCTGGCTTAAACCCTAAGGGTTTCTCTTGTGTGACTTGTGTGCCTTTGTACTTGCCTACTTGCATGCTTGTTAGCTGACACATGAACTACTTGCAGGTTTTGTTTATAGTCCTTAACTAGGACTCATGACAAGGTCTACCAAATTTCTTGCAGGTTTTGTTTATAGTCCTTAACTAGGACTCATGACAGGGTTTACCAAATTTCTTGCAGGTTTTGTTTATAGTCCTTAACTGGGACTCATAACAGGGTTTACTAGATCTTTTGCAGGTTTTGTTTATAGTCCTTAATTGGGACTCATAACAAAGTATACTGAATTTCTTGCAGGGTTTGTTTATAGTCCTTAATTGGGACTCATAACATGGTTTACCTACATCACCCCATGCATAGCATGACATCATACTATTGCATACATCCTAACCCATTTCAAGGATCTCAAGGGCTTGTGATGCAGGTCATGATGAATCAAACATCTAGCAAGGGGCAAAGAGGATTTATTTTCCTCTAACCAAAGTGGTCAGGGGCTATGACCCACTTGATATGGTGAGCTTTGACACCTGAAGAATGATCCCCTAGCTAAGGTTATCAGGGGCTATGACCCACTTGATATGGTGAGCCTTTGACCCTCGGAAGAAAGACTCTCAACAAATATGAAGTTCTTTCAATCAAGCTACCGGATCCAAATGCTAACAAATTTTCTCGTTTACCCCGCGAGGTCCTTGAAAACATTACATGCATGTCATACATATCATTGCATAACAGGTACTCTTATTGCAGGTCACTTACCCTTCTCGCTGTTTATTTCAGCAATGGCTTCCCAGCAAGATAACCAGGACCTTCTTGCTCAAGAGACTCGGTTCGGGGAAATCCTCCTGAATCTATCCAAAGGGCAGGAGGAGCTAAGGATACTTCTCACGAAGACCTTCGTCAGGGGCAGTGCTGAGGATGAAAAGCTGGAACACCTACAAGCTGAGATGGATGCTATGAAAGCCCAGATGCTGGGGCAGAGGAATGCCATTCAAGGCTTAGCTCAAAGACAAGATGAGCTCCGGTTTCTCGTCAACCAACTGCTTCAGGGTAACCAACTGGGGCAAACATCTAAGGGTAAAAAGCCATTCCTCATCCAATCATCCTCGAGACAAGAGGATAAGGGGAAAGCTCCTCAAATGGCTCCAGTGCCACAAATTCAGCATCAACCTCACCAGCTTCAGCCAGACAAGCCCAGAAGGCAATTCACCCCGCTCAACATGTCGCTGTATCAAGCTTTGCAACGCCTATTGAGGTTGAATCTGATCACATTAAGGGCTCATCCCCGAAACCCCAACACAGCATCTCCTGCCTATGATCCCAATAAGAGGTGCGCCTACCACTCTGCTAGCCCAGGACATGATACCAATGAATGTTGGGATCTGAGGAACAAAATCCAGGATCTGATCGATGAAGGGGCATTGGAGTTCACACAAGATGGACAGGCTGAATTTTTCTACCATTCCTCCAAGGCTCACCAGTTGAAGTGACAAGCTCCGAGACTAGGAAACTTTTGTTCATTCGAATGTTCAAGTTGTGTTTTTCTTTGGACCGTTCAAACCTTTATTCATGTTAAAACATTGTTATTCCATTAATGCATCGCTTATGTCTATTTTGAATCAATATATTCGCATTCACTATATGCAAATTGTTTTCATATTTTTTCTGATGTCAACTCTCGTTAATTCTAAGCCTCTTGAGGGAGGATGACGAAAACGATACCATGATCGCTACAGTATGCTTTTGAACAGGCCCCGCTGGTGAGGTACAAGCATTGCTTCAAATCCTAAACACTGGAGTTATAAGGAAGATAATCCCTCGTCAACCCCTTCGAGCCAAAGAAGTAGGAGTTTTATTTTCGAAAATCAAAACCCTTAATCATAACCTGGGGCAGGGTAGTCTCTCAGTTGATCCAAGTGCATAACGAATGGCACCAAAGAGGTCCTTACAAAACAAAGAAGGAAAGTGATGGTTCTGAATAATCATAAAGAAAGGCAGTCATTATCTCAAAAAAAATAAAAAGCCCAAGAAGTCAAAAACCTATAAAAAGGACTTACGAAACTGGGGCATCCCGCTGACTGTAATTCCGAAGAAGGACACAGTTCAGGCAAAAAAAGATAGGGATAACAAAATCAAAAACAGAGGTCACACAAACCCTCAACAAAAAGAAATGACTGCCCATTCAGAATAAATCATCATTATTTGAACCATCATTGGTATATCAAAGCAAAGACTCAAACAAGGTCTAACACACGATCAACTGAGTTTAGGATTGAAGAACATCACGAAGAACGGGTGGGTACAAATAAAATTTGAGCCTTTATCCTTTGTTTCTTAAACCGTGAACCAGGCCACGTTATAACCCTTAAAAGTCCTAGCTGAAGCATGGGTTAGTTCGAAAGCATACTGTTACGAAAGGTATCCTGACTCCTGAAGGCCTACGGTAAATACGGAGTTGACATCACGTTTTACAAACATTCATTTGTTTTATGAAAAAAAAAAGAATGCATTTTCAAAATCTTCGAGACAGACATAAGCTTTGCATTTTTAACATAATTTTGTTTGCATATGACTTTTTGTTTGAACAACATAGAAATTCGCATGACGAAAGTCTAATGAACAAGAGTATCTCCAATCAAGGGGCACGGCATGATCATGGTCTACCATCTGGGGCAGTTAAGTCAAGATCCAGAGTATCTCTCAAAAGGCCGAAAAGCCCGGGGCAAGTCTCTGCCTGAATCACTTGGGGCACTCCAGCAACAAATTTTGCACGATCAGACATCCTCTGGTAATATGGCAACACAAGCAGCCAGGGGCACCTACCTGCATTCTAAGAGCGTAGACATAGTCGAAAAATACTACGCAAAATCAAAGACCCGCTAGGTTGACATACCTAGGCAAAAATAAGGGCTTCCCGGCGAACCTAAAGGGCTCGGGCAAAATGAAGGGATGAAATGAAAAATCTGTACACCCGGCAAGTCGAAAACCTGAAAAGGCGGCTTGAGCAAAAATGGGTATCCCGGTGGACTGAAAACCCGAAAGGGCGGTCCAGGCAAAAGTTAGGGATTAAAGCGTACGACTATGTCCTGCCATCTGTCTACCAGAAGAAGTTTTGTCCATCAACAACTATCAGCACCCCACAAGTGCCGCCCCCATAGAAACAGGGGCAATAAAGAGTGGTCTAAGCAATCTGATTGTTCTATCCTCCAAGGTATCAAGGTAGGTTCCGTCAAAGAACGCAACCAATACGGTTCAATACTTCCCCAGGAGAGTCCAATCCAGTTTCCCCAATAGAGTTGAAATCCATCTCCCCAAGCAGTAAGCTTATCCCCAGTAGGTTCTGGAAGCTTATCCCCGCAGAGCACGAACGCGTCGTCCGGCTTGATTTAAAGAGTTATTTCCTTAACAGGATATAACTGGGTTATCCTCAGCCAAAGGCCACGGAAAGATCGTCGTCGATACAGTCTTCTTACCCCAGCGAAGTCTATCAACACTTCTAACAACAAGGGTATCCCCAACAAGTAACTATTATCAACACTCAGCAAGGCATCCCTATCCCCACAGAGTATCACTCCCCAGCATGGTCGCTAGAGTATTTTTCTCCCCGCAGAATCTTCCATTTTCCAAGTTTATTCCGCAACGGAGTCATCTTCTCCTACCGGTATACTTGCAACTATCATCCCCAACGGAGGCAAAATCTGTTCTTCAACATCAGCCCAGGAGTGACTTCCCGGCACTCGTCAAGGATTTATTTTCCTGAGACGAAAACATATGTTCATAAACATCATATCTTCGTACATTATAGCATGCATGTGCATCATATGGCACGAATCTCATTAATTTTGAAGACATACAGTTCATGCATCATGATTTTGCATACAATTATGTTTTGCCTTTTCAGGAAAAAGATCAATACAAAAATGATTACTATCAACTATCGCAATTCCTTCTAGATATAGTTTCGGATATGATCCAGAGATGGTGACGTTCTGATACTGCTTCCAGATTTCCTTCTAGATATAGTCTCAGATATGACCCAGAGATGGCGACGTTCTGATACTGCTTCCAGATATCCTTCTAGATATAGTCTCAGATATGACCCAGAGATGGTGACGTTCTGATACTGCTTCCAGATTTCCTTCTAGATATAGTTTCAGATATGACCCAGAGATGGTGACGTTCTGATACTGCTTCCAGATTTCCTTCTAGATATAGTTTCAGATATGACCCAGATATGGTGACGTTCTGATGCTGCTTCCAGATTTCCTTCTAGATATAGTTTCAGATATGACCCAGATATGGTGACGTTCTGATGCTGCTTCCAGATTTCCTTCTAGATATAGTTTCAGATATGACCCAGATATGGTGACGTTCTGATACTGCTTCCAGATTTCCTTCTAGATATAGTTTCAGATATGACCCAGATATGGTGACGTTCTGATACTGCTTCCAGATTTCCTTCTAGATATAGTTTCAGATATGATCCAGAGATGGTGACGTTCTGATGCTGCTTCCAGATATCCTTCTAGATATAGTTTCAGATATGACCCAGAGATGGTGACGTTCTGATGCTGCTTCCAGATATCCTTCTAGATATAGTTTCAGATATGACCCAGATATGGTGACGTTCTGATGCTGCTTCCAGATTTCCTTCCAGATATAGTCCAGATATGAACCAGATATGGCGACGTTCTGACACTTATTCCAGTTAAAGACATTTCAAGACCTAGACCGGTTCAGTTAATCGACCCTAAGATTCTCTGTTGTTATCCCGTCCAAGGCCTTCTCTAGTCCAGCTAAATCGACTCCCAACAGATTTTTCTGATGAAGACTCAGTAGAAGTTATCCCCTATGGTCCCCTCTCCGACGGTGCGTGAGGTGGTAATACCTTTTTCAGATGTTTCCCTCTCCAACGGTGTGTGAGGTGATAGTCTCCTATGGTCCCCTCTCCGACGGTGCGTGAGGTGGTAATACCTTTTTCAGATGTTTCCCTCTCCGACAGTGAGTGTGAGGTGATAGTCTCTTATGGTCCCCTCTCCGACGGTGCGTGAGGTGGTAATTCCTTTTTCAGATGTTTCCCTCTCCAACGGTGTGTGAGGTGATAGTCTCCTATGGTCCCCTCTCCGACAAGTGCGTGAGGTGATAATTCCTTTTCCTATGTTTCCCTCTCCGACGATGAGTGTGAGGTGATAGTCTCCTATGGTCCCCTCTCCGACAAGTGCGTGAGGTGGTAATTCCTTTTTCAGATGTTTCCCTCTCCGACGGTGAGTGTGAGGTGATAGTCTCCTATGGTTCCCTCTCCGACGGTGTGTGAGGTGGTAAGTCCTTTTCAGATGGTTCCCTCTCCGACGTTGAGTGAGGTGATCATTCCCTTTCAGATTATAATGGCCTATGGTTCTCTTCCCAATACTGCGAAGATAATAATTCCCATCAAGATTTTCTCAACGAGCGTAGTTGAGGTTAAAATCACCCAAGGTTCTCTTACCATTCATGCTAAGGCAGTAACTATCCCTGGTTCATTCATCGCCGTTTGAAGCTCCAAACTCAGCTCCTGTAACCAGTCAGGACACATCTGTGCCAAGCACCTAAAATCAGCTCCTGCAGCGTGTCAGGTACTCATTTTTTGTTTTGCATGTATGCAGGTTCTCGCTAAGGAATCTCTTATGCGATCAATATCCAGATGGCATCTATAAGCCCATCATCCTATTCATCGAACTCTAAATGGCATCTATAAGCCCATTCCTACCACACTGCTAACATGTGAGCACAAATTTCTGGGCACTCTAGTGTCCAATCATCTTCTACCCTCGGATTACGAAAGGCACGTCCGCCAATCTGCATCCTCAGGTCTAAGAAGATTGAACAGGGGCAACTGTTGTACCCCAAAATTTTCCCTCCCATATTCTCCAAGAAATTGCCAAGCCAAGTCACAAAATTCCCCAAGGGTGGCACAGTGCAAAGATCTTCTATACAGTCAAGATTAGGGTTTTGAGTCTGATCAAGAAAATGAAGTTTTCAAAGGCCCAATCAAGTCTTACATGCCTACAAATATGGTCAAGCATCCTCATATCAAGTTTCAAGGCATTCAGCTCAAAATTGCACAGTCAAAAACCCTAATTGCACTACAGTCAACTGTAGGGGCAAAATGGTCATTTGGCAGTCAAAAGTTCAAATTTTTGGTCAACATATCATTTTGAAGCCACAAACATCATTTGATCAATGCTTGATCATGGTTCTCAAAATTTGGCTCAGAAATCATCAAGATGCAAAAGTTTCTTTATTTGGACAGTTGAAAAAAAGTCAACTGAAATTGACCAGGGCATAACTTTCACATGGATTATCAGAAAAATTCCATCCAAAGCTCATTTTGAAGAGAAAGACATTTCCTACAACTCATCTTCATATTTCAAGTCCAAGAAATGCTCTCACAAAAAGTTATCAATTTCAACATTATAGGTCATTTTCAAAAGTCAACAAAAAGGGACTTTAAGTCAAAGGCCATAACTTGAGATTGGTAAATCAAAATGACATGGGACCAAAGGCATTGGTTAGAGGACTCAAAAAACTTTCCAAAATGTCCAAGAACATGAGAAAAGCTTAAAAATTGAGCACGTTATGCCTTGTGGAAGTTGGGAAATTTTTGGATATTTTGAAAAGTCAACATTACTTCAAATGACCTAAAATTGCTAATGGGCCCATTTTTCTTCCATGATTCATCATTCTAAGCATATGCACGACCACTTGGCCCAAAGGGAAGTATTTTCTCATTTTTTATTTATTTATTTGAATTATTATTTATATTAATTCATTTAAATCATTAAAATATATGAAAAATATATAATATGCCTTAACAAATCTTTTTATACACATTTTAGCCTTAGTATTTCGTGCACATCCCAACATGGAAAGATTTGGTTTGATTTGAGCATAATTGACACAAAGTAGCATGAAAAAGATATGAAAAAGATCTTGGAAAATCAATTTGCAAAACCATTGAATGAAAGAGATTTTATTGAGTTTTCTTAACCTAATTGATCCACTACAAAGGCCTGATCACAACCCTAATGTCCATGAAAAAAAAAGCTGCGCAGAAAACCTCTCTAAAAACTTGAAATTTCTCAAAGAAACTCAAAGACTGTAAACCACTTTTTAGGTCGATTCAAGCCTCCATTCTTGTCTCAATAGTTTCCTTGGAGATCACTGATCACGTTCCAATCATTAACATCCTTCCAGACTCAAGAAATTGGTAATATGAGTGCAAACTGTATCAAATAAAAGTCATAATCGTGCATACCAATTCATGCATTTTTTACCAGTTTTGATATGTGTTTTGCATTCCTGATGAAGTTTGCAAGCTAACCATAACCTTTAATTGAACTTTCATGCGTTCTAGGCCAAGATGCCATGTTAGTTTTCTAGGGTTTTGCAGGACGGGAATTTGGGGCTTTTGCAACAAGGGAAAATTAACCCTCAAGACCACCACCATTGACTTCAGAATGCTCAAACGATCACAAACCAACTATTGCGCCTAATTTATGATTGCCCTAATGCTAATCGCTATTTTCTGTAAAGACCTTTTCTGCAACGGTGTGAAAACCGTTGCTTATGTTGTTTGTTTTTCAGGATGATGGAGACGATGACATCGTGGCAAAACGTGACTGGCTAGTTTCAAATTTCGCGCGCGTTGGGGCCACTAACTCTCTTTTCTTTTATAATATTTATTAACCATTATATATTAAATGTGATTCAAGCGCTTCAGTGGTAAACGTACACCTTTGCAATGTCCAAGACCTGGGTTCGAATCCCAGGTCTGTATAATTTCCAATATTATTTTTCCATCTGAATTCTCATGCAGCGCCCCAAAGTCAGGACTACCATATTCCATCATCATCAAGCTAGCCACGCGTCTAGCTGCTGCGGATCAAAGGCTGGGATTGAAAGTCCGCTATGAGCTCAGGTCAACCATCCCACACGCTACTCACAAAAGTCAAATGGATTCAGGGTTTTGGGCCAGCATTCTAAGGCCTACACCTCACAATTGGGGCCTGAACCCCCCCTGGTTTGCAATTCTTTTTATCTTTTTATTTTATTTTTAATTGCTATTTTATTTTCCTGATTGTTTTAATTTAATTAATTATATTTTTTCACAAAAATACAAAAATACATAAAAATTCAGAAAAGACAAAAAATGCAATAAATATTTTAGTTTAATATTTTCTTGTAAATAAATGCTTGGAATTTAATTAGTTTAAAATAGGTTTTAATATTAATTCTTTTCACAATAAAAATCTAAAAAAATGAAGAATTAGGTTTAATAAATTTTATTCCTTTTTTTTTTACCCTAATATTATTTATTTATTTATTTTCATAATTAATTGTGCATAAAAATTAGGTTTAATTTAGGTTTCAATTTAATATTTTCATAATAAATTTAAAAGTTATTAGAATTAGGGTTTGCCTTTTAGTTTAATTTTAATTAACTCTTTTTTTCATCAAATTCCTAAAAACACTAAAAATACCAAAAACATTCTCTTTTAATTTTTAATTTTAAAAAAGGGTCCAACGCCCATGTTCTTAAATTTATTTAATTTCGCATATTTATTTTGTTTCGCTTAAATAATTATGTATCTCTCCCAAAGCTTTGTAACAATTTCTTTTCGCACTTTTATTTGCTTTATTTACTTTCCGTCAAATCGGGTCCGGTTTAATTTTGGCGATGTGGACCCGCGCCATTTGTAATAGCTTTAGAATTTACTTTCCCGCAAATATTTCTTAACTGTTAACAAAAAGCATGAAAGAATGTATGGCCATAATAAAATCAAGCGTAGATCACTTTAACATGACAAGACAAAATATCAATGAAAACGACACACAATTCGCACACACCACCCCTAGGGTACGCCTCACTGTTGCCTTGCCTCGAAAGGTGATCGTCGAGTAGAGGATGTTTTAGTAAGTCCTCATGATCCGGGAACCTGGCATGAGGGTAGCTTCTAAGGTGTCTTCCCATTACTCTGGTGATCACCATGTCCCTACAAACTCGAATTGACCCGAACACCTCCAACGGTGGTGCTACCTACCTCTCAATGGTGGGATGGCACTACTTTAAAGGACATTTACACAGACGAATTCCTTAGGGTAGGTAGGTTCTCGTAGATACTTGCTCTCTTTAAAAACAAAACAAATCAAAATCTTTTCATACCGACACTTTTCAAAAGCTTTCAAAACAATTTTTCAAACACTCTGACGCATGAGTCGATCTGAAACTTTCAAAGAAACTTTTTAAAACCCACAGTTGAAAAGCAAACAAACCTTTTGAAAACACAATGAGCAAGTATCTAAGAGCCCATGGATAACCATGGATAGAAAGGGTGCTAACACCTTCCCTTTCTATAACCTACCTCCCGAACCGAGAGCAATCTCTATAAGGAATTTTTCTGTGCTTTTGTCCTTTCCATTTGGAGAAAATAAAAGACGGTGGCGACTCTTGCTTACCGCGACATTTCGCGAACCAGCGTTAAACAGTCAGTTCCAGATCCACCGATCACACCAGGTTATTGCAACAAGAAGAAAAGACCATACAACCTCACGAAGAGCCAGTGGAAACAGTTAACTTAGGTACCGAAGAGGACAAGAAAGAAGTCAAGGTAGGTGCCAACCTGGAACCTAGTGTCAAGAAGCGCTTAACTCAATTACTACATGATTATGTTGAAGTCTTTTCCTGGTCATACTAAGACATGTCAGGAATCGACACCGACATCGTGGTCCGTCGCCTATCGACAAAAGAAAACTTCCCTCCGGTAAAACAGAAAGTCCACCGTATGAGGCCAGAAATGTCAGAGAAAATCAAGACTGAAGTCATGAAGCAGTTCAATGCTGGATTCTTAGATGTCACCTCCTATCCACAATGGGTCGCCAATGTTGTTCCAGTGCCTAAAAAGGACGGCAAGGTACGTATGTGTGTGGACTACAAAGACTTGAATAGGGAAAGCCCCAAGGATAAATTCCCGCTTCCCCACATCGATATTCTAGTTGACAACACCGCACAACATAAAGTATTTTCCTTCATGGATGGTTTCTCCTGATACAACCAGATCAAAATGGCACCTGAGGATATGGAAAAAATGACCTTCGTCACACAGTGGGGCACATTCTGTTACAAAGTTATGCTATTCGGGTTTAAAAATGTTGGGGCAACCTATCAGCATGCCATGGTAGCTCTGTTTCACGACACGATCCATCACGAGATAGAAGTCTACGTGGATGATATGATAGCCAAATCTCAAACTGAGGAGGAACACCTTAACCATCTACAAAAACTGATTGAAAGACTGAAGAAATATAAACTAAGGTTGAATCCAAATAAATGCACTTTTGGAGTGAGGTCCGGCAAGCTCTTAGGCTTCATTGTCAGTGGAAAAGGTATCAAAGTGGACCCTGCAAAGGTAAAAGTAATACAAGAAATGCCTGCTCCTCGCACTGAGAAGGAAGACAGAGGATTCTTAGGACGGATAAACTACATTTCCCGATTCATTTCCCATCTAACCGCTACTTGTGAACATTTCTTCAAATTACTGAAGAAAGATCAAGTGGTGGAATGGAACGACGACTTCCAGGCTAATTTCGACAAGATCAAAGAATACCTTCAAGAGCCTCCTGTTTTAATGCTGCTAGTCGAGGGAAGACCTTTGATCATGTATCTAATTGTCTTGGAAAATTCAATGGGGTGTGTGTTGGGGCAGCATGACGAGTCTGGCCGAAAAGAGCATGCAATATACTACCTGAGCAAAAAGTTTATCGACTGTGAAACAAGATATTCACTGCTCGAGAAAACTCGCTGCACTCTGGCATGGGCTGCTCACCGGCTAAGACAGTATATGTTGAATCACACTACCTTATTGATATCTGTAGCGGTAGAAATGTTTAAGACTAAGCCATTGGATTGACTAGACTTGTACAAATCAAAATCAAAATCGCCACCGTGCTTTATTATTTCCAAAGGAATGGGAAAAGAGCGAATAACCCAAAAAGATGGGGAAAGATTCTAGATAAGGGGGTGGTTATGCAAAGGGAAGGTATTAGCACCCTAAACATCTACAGTACTCCGCATGAACCTCTTTGTAAAATCTGTATATTTTAGCTATAAAATGTTGTACGTAAAAATAGATGATGGAGATGAGAGAAGAAATATATTTTTTTATGATTTTTGCATCCGTCGTAGTTGCGAACCTTTAGTACCTATGTACCACCTTTCATGCAATAGGGGATCAGGGTACACGTAGTTCCTCTTTAAAAAATTTAAAACACAAGTGTGTTGGTTAATTTTATGAGATAAGACATCATCGTCATTATCCGTATGGAAAAACATACTTACTACCAAAAATCATGAGAAAGGAGAATTTACATCATCTCAAAGTGGAGGATATGGCTTGGATTTTAAAATCAACAATGCTTCACTCAACATCCAAGTGGAAAATATCTCTCTTCACTACATATTGTAGAAGTATAGTTGTTTGCGCCACTACAAGGATTGACAAGAGTTTAATCTTTTGAGAAAAGTTTTAAAGATAAGAGCCAAAATGGAAAAATGGTTTGGATGTGATTGATTTTTAGTCTTCTCACAAAAAAATGTCAAGGTTTTATTAAGTTGATTGAAGTTTATTTGTGAAAGATGTTTTGAAAATGCATAAACCTAAGTCTAAGTTTATTATGAAAGTAGTTTAATTTAAAAAAAAAGAAGAAGAATTTTCAAAAGGAGGGAGAAGATTTTTGAAATTTAAGAAGATGGGAGGAGGAGAAGAGGCTATCCTAAAGCATAAGGTAAAATCTAAGGATAAGAACCATCTAACCAACAAGAATCCAATATTTGACATTATGAGTCAAGATAGAATTCCCATTCTTTGGATTGAAACCAAGCAAGCAAAGATACTAGGCCTCTTGAGAGAACTGAACTTCAAGTGTATTAGGTCTTCATAAAAATTGGGCAGAGTAACGGTTGTATACGGGTGAATTCCAGATTACAAACAAAGAATGTAATCACAATAACCTGCACACAAAATAAACAAACAACCCAATGTCTTGAGGTAAACCTCAAGAACTCCAAACAAAATATCAATTAACGTCACAAGGTTTCCAACATAGGTCAAGGTTTCTAATCCTAAGTCCAAGAAGTCCAATACTCCTTAATGCCAAGGATAGTAACCAAATAGTCCAAGTATCATTAAAGTTTTTTATGGTTTAAGTTGATTATTATGTGTCTTAGAAGAGAAAAGAAAAGGCTCAAGTGAGCAAAATAAAAATGACATGAAATGTAATGCTTAAAAGTAAATGGTACATAAAGTATAAAAAATAAAAGGGAATAAAGTAAAAACAAATTAATAATTAGTGGTTAGTTGGATGACCATCTTGAAACTTGTATTTGGAACTCATTAGAGGATTGGTAGAACCAAAGCCTCCACACAACAAGTCACATTTGCTTTTTGTCAAGTATATCATCCATTTGGAATCCTCAAAAGTACCTTTTAATGATCAACAATGTTTAAGTGATTCGCGTTGACCAAAAGTGTTGTAGATCCATTAGAGGATTGATAGAACCAAAGCCTCCACACAATGAATCTCAAGGTTATTGATTCAAAGAGATCAAATTAATATACCTGGACTTGCAAACATAGGTTTGGGCTATGAATGATCATTTATTCAAATCGGGACAAAATTTAGCGTTATGTTAAGCAATCGTAAGTGGACTTATATAGAAGTCGCACCTATTTTGAGGCCGGTCAATAGCAATTTATGCACAATTTATTTTGAGACATGACATAGAGATCATGCTCCAATAACACTTAGCAATGAGAAGGACAAGATGAAGAGGGGTGGGGGAGAATATACAAACCACATTTGAATTAAATTTAAATCAAACTATTATTAAAATCATTCATCCATTTTTATGTAGTTAGACTCAACACCATGGATCCAATGATGTTAACAAAGTTCATGACCAAAAATTAAATCCATGATCAACCAGAAAATAATCACAAAATAATATTGCATTTAATATATACATTAAAAAAAGTTTAAAAAAAGAAATAATAGAGGAAAATATCAACTATATTCAAATTAATCAAGAAATAAAAAGTAAGACCATAGAAAAATCAGAAATGAACTAAAATAATTTTATAAAATTTTTGGTAATTTTTTTAAAGTCAAGCTATTTTTAAAATTAAAAGAAATGAGTAAAATAAATCAAAAATGATAAAAAAATAACAAAGTCAGAAATAAAAAATAAATGAGGTCACCGATATTTTTGTCCAAATATCATTGGATAATTCCATAATTTTTCCAAAATTTAAAAATGCATAAAAGTATTTTTAATCATTTAAAACAATTCAAATAAAGTGGAAATTTATAAAAAAATATCAAAACTCAAAATAAAATTTTGAAAAAATAAAAATCAGAAAGAGAAAAATCAAAAATATTTTTCATAATTTTTTCAGATTTTTTTGACTAAAAATGAATTTTCAATGATTCTTTGGAAATTTAAAACAATTAAATATAAAAATCAGAAAAGAAAAATAAAGTAAAAAATATGTGGGCCATTGGATGAGATTCAAAATGTAATAGTAATCAAATCCAAAGGATCTGGCGCGCTGTGCATATCATGGTCTTAATGAATAAAGCACTGAATCAAATGTAAATCAGAAATTCAAAAAATCCAAATGGCGCTGTTTCATTGGTTGAAGGATGACATGTTGGTCATCGTCAACCTCCAGCCAGTCCCAAAACCAGGTTGCTCAATCTGTAAAATTAAAGCACGAGACCTATGCCATTCGCTTCGTCTCTTTAAGACGAAGACAACCACACCTTCGCGATAAATTTATATAAACTATAGCTCAAGCAATTTGGAAAGAAAGTTTTGAAAAGGTATTTGAAATTTCATGGTCAAAACAAGTTTCCAGATGAAAGTAAGTGTCGCGACTAGAACGATGGCAATGAGAGCATCATAACGCTATCAAAGTTTTGAAGAATTGATAAAGAAATCTACCTATTGAAGTTGAGTTACAGAGCTCTGAAACTGGACTTCTATGGAGCAATATATGGCACGATTCTTGAATGCAGTTATATGGTTAGCTTCAGGGAAGAACAAGGAAGGTAAATTGATAGAAAAATTGGATTGAAAAAGGCTTGAAAATAGATTTCAAAGTTATAGAATTTTGAGTTATGGAACAAGTTTGGCAGGGTGATTCTGGCTATCCAAGCTTGAGGAAATGAATGGGGGATGACCCTCTATTTATAGGGAATCAAATAGAATGTCCAAGCGTGTGAAATGATGAAGTTTGGAGGGAAATCATGTGAAGTTGCAAACAAGAAAAGTGTGACTTCTAATTTGATCAAAACTCATCCAAAACGCGCGTTTTGTTGTGCTAATCACTTATAGAAGTTCGCTAAACACGTTTAGAGGCAAAAAAGCATAGAAACAAAGTCTTTAGAAGATAAACCAATGATTTCAAATTCTGACTTTTGAAGAAACTTTAGTTCCAAGTTACCAAGTTCAAATCAATGGCATTCTCAGCTCAAGGGGTCTTAGGGCATGATTCTTGATACTTTAGAAAGATGAGGTTACAATATTTGCAATGTAAAAAGAATGAAATCAAATGGATGCTTGAGCTCAAAGTTGCATTGAGTCAAAGTTGGGAAAAAGAAGTTGACTTTCCATACTTAGAAATATTTCAAGTTTTTCTTCAAAAATGACCTATACTGTTTTGCATCTAAACATGGCCTTCCACTTGAAATTTGCTCTTGACAAAAAAAGATAGCATGAAATAGACCTCTTTAATGACATTTTGAAACTTGAACCATTCAAAATATCCAAAAACTGAGAGAGTTATGAATCGTTGAAGTTGAAAAAAAATCATGAAATGACCTATAATGTTTTGTATCCTTAGGGCATCTTCCATCCATTTTCTCACTTTGAACATAAAAGAAGGAATAAATTTCACATCATAAAGATCATTGTGGAAAAAGAATGGGCTCAAGGTGATAAAAATTGACCAAGTTATGATCATTTGAAGTCACACATGAGAAATTGGGGGTTCATCTGGAGGACTTGTAATCTTTCTTCACCATCAAGTTTCTTCCACATGAAAACTCCTTGAAACTTTTGAAGTGATTTGTTAATAACCCTTTGAAGAGAAGGATGTATTTGGAATCACTCAAAAATACCAAAATATGAGCAAGATATACTTCTTTGAAGTTCAAAACCCTAGCTCCTAGATCAAGAAAATGCTTTGAGGCTCTTTAACAAATTTGAACAAAATTCTTGTTCCAACACAAATGATTTGTAAATCTAAGTTGTTGAGGATGAAAATGAGAACTCATAGCCACCAAAACCACTTCCATATCTTGAGAATTGAGAGAAATATGAACTTGTGACCAATGGGAACAAAGTCTTGTCCAAGCATGACAACTTCTTCAATCAACCCCTTGTACTTTTGAATCAAATTTTATAATCTTGAAATGCGGTGAACCAAAATAACCTTGCCATGCCATTTATTCCAAAACAAATCCAATGGTAAGGTTTGAAATTATCCAAATTTATTTCCTAGGGCATGGAGATAAACTCATTAACCCATGGAGGAAATTGCTAAATCTCATTGCCTTCACCTACATTAGTAACAAGCAAGACAACCCAACATTGCATTTTATTAATTAAAAGGAAAAAACAAGACAAAATATTAATGATCACAAAAGAAAACAAGTCAAGGTGCTTGGTGATTCCTCAAAGAGCAAAGCTAAAGGTAGGGAGGAGAACCAAAAAGCCCTAATGTGATCTTGTTGTGATTGAATCAATATGGTATGATGAAGGGATCTTAGGGGAAAAAGTTGGGGTACAACAGTTTCCCTTATTTAAGTTTCTTCTATCCAGAGATACGGAGGTTAAAATTATTTGTGTCGACGCGATCGAAGATACTTAATATAAAACAAACCATATTTTTGGCCCTAAGATGTCATGCAATGCTTATGAATATGAGTGCACATGGACAACTCCAAAGGGACGCAAAACACCATTAGGGATGTAACAAAATAAAGAAATAAGAGAGCAACCCGACCAGGAAAATAAATCACTGGTGGATCAAAAGACCCGACTTAGAGAGGATGGTAAAATGGTCAAAGGATACACCAACTCCTTTTGAAGGCGAGACTACCAACATTCACTGAAGGTAGAAAGAGGAAAGAAATAACAACACCGATGTTTAGTAACGGTGAGCTACCAACGTTCACTGAAGGTAGAGAGAAATAATCATCGACGTTCACTGACGATGAACTACCATCTTTCATTGAAGGTAGAAGAAAAAGAAATATCATAACATCGCCGTTCACTGACGATGAACTACCAACGTTCACTGAGGGTAGCAAAAAGATAACAACCACCAACTTCCACTGAAGGTGACCTACCAACTTTCACTGAAGGTAGAAAGAAAAGATATATCATAACATCTCCGTTCACTGATGATGAACTACCAACGTTCACTGAGGGTAGCAAAAAGATAACAATCACCAACTTTCACTGAAGGTGACCTACCAACTTTCACTGAAGGTAGAGAGAAAATATATCATAGCACCGCCGTCCACTGACGATGAACTACCAACATTCACTGAGGGTAGCAAAAAGATAACAATCACCAACTTTCATTGAAGGTGACATACCAAATTTCACTGAAGGTAGAGAGAAAATATATCATATCACCGCCGTTCACTGACGATGAACTACCAACATTTACTAAGGGTAGCAAAAAGATAACAATCACTAACTTTCACTGAAGGTGACCTACCAACTTTCACTGAAGGTAGAAAGAGAAGATATATCATAACATCATTGTTCACTGGAGATGAACTACCAACATTCACCGAGGGTAGAAAAAAGATAACAATCACCAACTTTCACTGAAGGTAGAGAGAAAATATATCATAGCACCGCCATTCACTGACGAGGAACTACCAACGTTCATCGAGGGTAGCAAAAAGATAACAATCACCAACTTTCACTGAAGGTGACCTACCAACTTTCACTAAAGGTAGAGAGAAAATATATCATAGCACCGCCATTCACTGACGATGAACTACCAACATTCACTGAGGATAGAAAAAAGATAACAATCACCAACTTTCACTGAAGGTGACCTACCAACTTTCACTGAAGGTAGAAAGAGAAGATATATCATAGCACCGTCGTTCACTGACGATGAACTACCAACGTTCACTGAGGGTAGAAAAAAGATAACAATCACCAACTTCCACTAAAGGTGACCTACCAACTTTCACTGAAGGTAGAAAGAGAAGATATATCATAACATCGCTGTTCACTGAAGATGAACTACCAACGTTCACTGAGGGTAGCAAAAAGATAACATGTTTCCCCAAAATTCTGGCATTTCACCTAGAACGGGTATCAACTTCTTCTTTAACCAATGCACTCCGCCTGGAAAGGGTAATATAAAAGCTGTCTCAAATAAAAAGGCTACCATTTGTAAAGATTTCACAATGAACTGTCTCTGCAATATTAGAAGTCTTGCCATCCACGGGAGTAATTTGACAACGAACTGCAAACTATCCACTCATAAAGAAGATAGCTAAAAAAGTAACGTCGACCTTTACAGGGAAGTAAAAGTTGCTCAAATAAAGAGACCTGCTACTTGTTGTTATAGGAAGGATTGTAAAAATGACTTTTTGGGGAAAGCAATTGACATCCCGGGGAAGGAACCATGACTTCCTGGGGAAAGCAATATGACAACCTGGGGAAGGAACCATGACTTCCTGGAAAGAGAAATATATTCATGCTTGAGGAGATAAAGGTCTTCTTTTTCAAAATAAATGCACATTCTCAAACCAATGCTCGAAGCTTGAAAAAATCCAAAGTAATAATATTGCCGAGGATCAAAAATTCAAACCAGAAATAAACTGGAATGAGACAGTCGTCCGAAACACTTCCTTTGAGAAATAAACTCAAGAGGGAAACCCAAATCATCCAGACAAAGAGTTGTACAAGAAGGCTAAAGCAAACATCTTCCACGAGGGATAACTCAGTGGGGAAATTGAAAGAATATACACTTTCTTCTTAAGGCCAACACTCTATTGGAGAGAGGACAACATAACTCTGCAAAACAGGGTAATATGTTAACAAAATGTGAATTAGCGATGATTTGTCAATTTTAGCTATGCATGATGTATGTATAAATTCATGAGTGTTATCGCACATATGCTGGCAAAACAGATATATAACACTGGGAGTAAACAGGCAAAACCAACTCGGGCACAATCAACACTCGGCTAAATTACATCCAAGATGAACAATCCAAGAAAAAGTAAGCACCAACTGAGGAAACAAAACCTACTTCCTGGTTTAACTTTATTGGGGAGAAATGTAATTCGGAAGTAAACAAAACATAGCGACTAAACAGTACAGATATAGAGATACAACATCATATCCCATGCTTTACCAGGGAATAGCACTCAAACTTTAACGGGGAATCAAATATTTTCAAAAGTAACGCCTCTACCGGGGATTCAAAAAATCAATTTCAAGTAGAACAGACAGACATCAAATTATCAAAACATTTACTGGGGGATTCGCGCCGACTTCATTGGGGAGGTCAACACCACATTCACAAAGGGAAAATCAATATACATTCTTCACTGGGGAAAACAGAGGCCCGTATTCTTCAAGAGTAATCATTGTACCAACTTCTGTAGGAAGATATAACTTCTATTAAACAAACGAAACCTTCACTGGAGAAATCTTAGATTGAATCTTCATATCATGCAAACTCAGAAAAGAGGAGAAATGAACCAAAACTTGATCGGGGATACTGGAGTTACAAACCCTATACGGCGAAACATCTTGAGAAAAACTTCTCTGGGAAACAAAGCTTCTTAAAAGCAACTGGAGTTCGTCAATTCCTGGGATCACCACTTTTGTTTTTCTCTTGCGTCACAAGTTTTAAAGTAAAAGCAAATTGTAAGTTCTTTTTGAAAATAAATTTTGTTATTTAATCTTTTCACTTTGAAAGTTATTATCAATAATAAATTGAGTCTTTGCAAGCTAAATAAAATAAGAAATACAAGGAATTGGGTAAAAGCTCAAATTTCATTAATAGAATGGTAGTCTGTTGATCGGGACTTTATAAGTCTGGCGGGATACTAACTGCAATTATACAGTTCAGTCGTTCTAGTTTTAAAAGATTATCGAACCCACAAAGACTGAGGATCAATCACATACGATCTAATGCTACAGTTTGTCTAACTAAGTGATGAATATTCGATTTTTGGGGGAAACAGTTTAATTAAAAGTAATAGTACTAATTATACCGGTATGTGATAATCGGACTTAGGGAATTCAGTGAATCGCTTGGCCTATAAAGTATTTCGGTAAAATCTAATTGTTTAAAAACCTGAGACATACACTCTCGTGTTTATGAAATAAGTCATGCTACTAAACCTAGTGGATGCACTTTAAATTTAATAACACTTTTTGAAAACAATTTGGATTTAATTAATTTATTAAAACACTCTCGTGTATTTAAAAATCAATGCTTCGTTACCACTATCTGGGTTGAACCCCAGCTCTCGCATGCAGGTTCTTGCCTTAATTAATTTCCCACTCTCGTGGCAAAATCGTGTTAATTAACCTCTCACTCTCGTGACAAGGATAGTTAAATTAATCTTGGAAATTGGAAACCAGAAATTGTTTTATAAATATTTTTGGCCAAGGTATCACTGAATTCTTTCAGTTCTTACGGTCACATACCGGTATTAATAATTTAGCCAAACATAATTAACTTAACAGCAATACAGTTCAAAATATAATTCATGGCAATAATTGGCATATTATAAAAACTGAATGAATAATAATTGCAATATAAAAAACCTGAAATCAAAGTTGCTATGGTAATCTTGAGGTATTACAATAATCCAATCTTCGAGCTTGACTTGTAGCAAATGATTCGTGTTAATTCTTGAAAGAAGAATTAACACTTAAAACTAAAAACTAAGACTTTGAATGAAAATTACAGGAAAATGAAAACAGAATTCCAAAACAAGCAAATTGGAAAATAACTGTAAAATAAAATAATATTTGTTCTGAGGAAAATTCTTCGACCCTTGAACTGTGTACTAGTACACATATATATATAGCATAGGAAAACTCAGCAGTTTTTGAATTCTTGATGAAGTCTTCCGTGGAGAGAATACCGGAGCACTAATAGTGGTGGCAAGAAAATAGGGGACTCAGTAGAAAAAGGGAGAACGAGTCTGCCCTTCACGCCCACGTCTCAATCCATGCATAACGTTCACTTTCACGCGCGTGACGGTCGTCACAGGTGGGTGACGGTCGTCACACGCTGAAGTAGTGTCTTACGCTCGTCAGTGGTGTGTGACGAGCGTTTCCTTATGTTGGGGGGTGTTACGCCCGTCACAGGGACGTGACGACCATCACTGTTCCAGAAGTCCAAACTTTGTATTTTTTTATTCTTTTTCTCTTTGTTTATTGTCTAGCCTTCTTCATGTTGTCCTTTTCCATCGGTTTGAGTCGACAAGTGTTATACCTGCAAAAAGACAAATAATCTCGGAATAATCAGGGGTTAGACGACTTAATGAAATATAAAATCGGTAAAAAGCATGGTAATTATACGATATGTTTTCTCGTTATCAAATTCCCCCATACTTAAACCTTTGCTTGTCCTCAAGCAAATAGTCATTCGAAAGGCCGGACAAGTTTTTGTCAGGCGTATAAGCATGACATACCTTGGATTTTTAAAGTGGTTTCGGGAAATCCTCGTCGGTTCGGCCAATACTTGAGTAAAACACTAAAGATACGCTAATGACGCAAGCAATAAGCTTAGCCGTGGACTTACATTTTAAACGAGCTATCCAACATTTCCGTTATAACTTTTCCCGGAGTTCCTCGTATCTATTTCACCCGGTTTCGTTCTGGCGCAATCACATTAAGCCCTTTGCCTTAGCACGCACGTGGTGGAGTAACCAGTTTGTGACTTTGATCCTTTTAGCATGGGGTCTGGTACATGAATGTGGCAACCCTACATATGTTATCCAAATTGGAGGTTGTGGGGGATCGGGCCGTAGCACGCCCTACCGAGTTCAGAACCAGATACCTCTGAACCAACCAACACTGGATTCCTTCATTATTTGCTCAGCTCTTATATGTGCCCGTATATTTTGGTACACAAATTTTCTTTTCTTTTATCAACAAGATAGGAAGGATATTTTTAGAATCAGGCATCAAACACTTATATTCATCGATTCTCCACGTGGTTTGTGTCAAGACGGTGCTGACTGCTAGTATAAACTACTAGGGGTTACTTCTAGAACTTGAAACTCCAGATATCGGTATAATGGTTATTGAAACGGATCGCGTAAGTAGGAAGTCTACGGTGTCAGAACCGTATCGATCTTGTTATGTCGTTTTCTGCTTCCTCAACTGGGATTTCGTTAAAATAGGTATGTCGGGCTAATGCGAAAATAAATTTTTTTTCGGTATGGCAAAATAAAGCGAAGAATTTGAATCGAGACATATCGTAAGAATTTACTAGTTTTATAAAAGATTGAAAGGTACCTCTCTCACACAAAATCCGACATTGTCCCCAATGTTGCGGTATATATGCGGGGAAGTACAATTACAAAAACAAAAGGAAAAGAAATGAAACAGAAAAACAAATTACATAGAAATTAAAGAAAGACTACTGGTGACCACGTCCTCTACTCCTGGTGCGAGAGCGTCTGGTAGGAGTGGCTTCAGTGTCGGTGTCTTGGAAGCCAAAGGTGTTCATATCTATCCTCAAGGCGTTAAGCTCTGACAGGGCCTCATCTAACCTCTCATTCATGTTGCGCTGCCCAGTCAAGATCTGAGCGTTTTGGGCGCACAGAGACTCAAATTGCTCGGCTTGCCTCCTTTCAAGCGCCGCATTCATTTGGTTTTGCATGTGGAGGGCGCGGAGGATGTCTTCAAGATTGATAGGAGGGGGTGCAGATGAGGATCTTGGAATGTCGTGGACAGGAGGAGCACTATCCAACTCTTCTTGTATATCGTCTGCGACGGCTGCAGGTTGGTCTTCGTGGGCAGGTGCAGGCTCTGCGGGAACTTCAGGGTCGAACAACCAGTTTGCTCGGTTACTTGGATCGATTCGGTCCCTGTTCGGCAAAATGATATTCTGATAGACAATATTCCTGATTACGGGGTGGAATCTGCCGTCTTCCTGCTCGTAGATGAGGTGTGCGGCTTTACAGTGATTCAAGGTTAGCAGAGCCGGTGCCATAGAAGGCAAGGTTGCGAGAGCAGCACCGTAGTTTAGACCAATGGCAATTGAAGTAACCAGCCCTCCGAAATAAAAAGGTTTTCCACCTCTAGCACAAATAGAGTGGATGTGAGCAAGCAGGAACGGGGCGGCATTGATCTTTTGCCCAGTGAACATGCAGTGTAGAAAGAAGAGCTCCTTGGAGTTGAGCTTATGGTTGCTGTCGCGGGCGAAGATCGTGTTACTAAGAATGCGATGGAAGTAGCGGATGGCCGGATTGTGAATGTGGGCGGCATTGAGGTGGTCATAGGATCCGACACGAATATTCGTTAAACTGTGCCACAAGTTGAAAGCCTCCTCACCAAAACTATCCGGTACCCGAAAATGAGCACCTTCGTCCGAACAAAATCCTAGAAGTCTCGCGATGTCAGATTGAGGCAACTCGTGCTCAACGCCAAACATGCGAAATTTTGCCAGGCCTGACAGTTGGTTTGTGACACCCAGCGGAGTGAGGTAAACAAACGAACTCAAGAACTCAAGAGTAAGAATTTCGTAGATTGGTCTTGGTTCGCGGCACAGTTTCCACAAATCCATGCTTTACAATAATCGGCGGACACTGTCGAGTAGTCCCAAACTCCTTAGGCAGTCGATGTCAACGTACCTTGTGGGTTGGAGACCTCGACGTTGAAATTTCTGAAACTTTGCTCGTTGATTCTCCCCTGGTTCGCCGATTCTGAAATTGATGGCTTGAGCGTGTGGGTTGTTTGCCATGGTGGAGGTAGGATTTGATTTGGGATTGTGAGAATGGGAGATTGTAAGGATGGTAATTTGGTGTTGGGAGTTTAGAAATTAGAAGAAAAATGGAGTGAATGGGTGGTGTGATCGGTGGATCTGGAACTGACTGTTTTAAAGCTGGTTCGCGAAATGTCGCGGAAGCAAGAGTCGCCACCGTCTTTTATTTTCTCCAAATGGAAAGGACAAAAGCACAGAAAAATTCCTTAAAGAGATTGCTCTCGGTTCGGGAGGTAGATTATAGAAAGGGAAGGTGTTAGCACCCTTTCTATCCATGGTTATCCATGGGCTCTTAGATACTTGCTCACTTGTGTTTTCAAAAATGGTTTGTTTGCTTTTCAACTGTGGGTTTTAAAAAGTTTCTTTGAAAATTTCAGTTCGACTCTTGTATCGGTCCTCAAGAGTGTTTGAAAAATGCTTTCGAAAGCTTTTTGAAAATGTGTTGGTGTGAATAGTATTTTTGATTTGTTTTGTTTTGAATTAGAGCAAGTATCCACGAGTCGTCTACCTACCCTAAGGAATTCGTCTGTGTAAATGTCGTTTAAAGTAGTGCCATCCCACCATTGAGAGGTAGGTAGCACCACCGTTGGAGGTGTTCGGGTCAATTCGAGGTTCGGGACATGGTGATCACCAGAGAAATGGGAAGACACCTTAGAAGCTACCCTCATGCCAGGTTCCCGGATCATGAGGACTTACTAAGACGTCCTCTACTCGACGATCACCTTTCGAGGCAAGGCAACAGTGAGGCGTACCCTAGGGGTGGTGTGTGCGATTCGTGTGTCGTTTTCATTTATTTTATCTTATTCATGTCAAAGTGATCTATGCGTTTGTTTTTTATTTAATCATTCATTCTTGCATGCATTTATTTAACAGTTAAAAAAAGATGCGGAAATTAAAAGTTCTAAACTATTACAAAGGCGCGGGTCCACATCGCCAAATTAAAATCCAGGACCCGATTTGACATAAAATAAAGAAATAAAGTAAAGAAAGAATTAAAAGTGCAAGAAATTAATTACATGGCTTCGGGAGAGATACATAAATATTTAAACGAAATAAAATAAATATGCGAATTAAATGGGAATTAAAAACGAGGGCGTTGGACCCTTTTTGCAAAATTAAATTAAATGGAGTTAATTAATTAAAAAAAGGAAGAACTTGTTTTTTGGTATTTTTTAGTATTTTAGGATTTAATAAAAAAAAAGGAATTAATTGAAATTAAATGCTAACCCTAATTCTATTTTATTTTTAATTTATTAAGAAAACATTGAATTTTAACATAAATTAACCCTAATTTTTATATACAAATTTAATTATAAAAATAAATATTTAATTATTTAATTATTTATGAAAGAAAAATAAAAAGGATGAAAAATTAATTAAACCCTAATTCTA